>JAWZYV010002959.1:1367500-1814909 GCA_038373885.1 Cheiracanthium punctorium
CAACAGTAATAGAAAAATTGTAAAATAGAAAGCTAAAAAATGACCAGATACTGTTATAAATGTTTCTAAACTAATTAGAGGGATCCTAAGGTATTGGTCCTGCCCACTATCAACTTTATTCTCGTTGACCTTTTGCTAAAATTCTTTACGTGAAGATTTATTAATTCATTTTATGTAATTTCTGTTCGGCTATTTTTTTCAAATTTTAGCGATTTTAGCTTCAAATCCAATACATTCAAACCCGCAATTTATCTTACTTTAAAACCTGAATCAAAATTAGAAGAAACCTTTTTCAGTGACTTCTTTAATGCAGATGAATTTTTGTGAAAGATTTTCAAAAACTGTTGGCTAGTTAAGTTTCATTAATGCCCATTATTTAGACACAAAGTGATTAAACTGTGTTAACCCACACTAGGGTATATATATATCTTCTCATCTCATATCAGAGCTGTCTACCAATCGGATATTAATTCTGCTGCACCGGGTAAATACTTGGTGGACTAGCTCAACAAGGAAGCTTTGAGAAGCGTAAAGATAGTCAGAAATGTCATTGATTACTATAGAAATTGGACTCTTAAATAATTATTTTGTTGAAATTCCGTAACCGGGAAAAAAGGCAATAAAATAATTTTGACTAGCCATATCAGGTTTTTAAAAACGTAGTACCTTCAATGTACTCTGTATGTGGCAGATATTTGAAATGAGCCTTTAAATCACGGTTTTGTTTCAAGCAAATAGAAGTAATAACTGTGAGTATTGTAACAATATGCCATTTATGCAAAATATAGTGTAAAATATTGTGGCAAAAGGCCAAAGTTTTATTTAACATTTATGTTGTTTTATGAAAGTTTCCCCGTTAAGAGGATCATTTTGAGCCACCTTCCTCTATATAAAGAAAGATAAGAAATATATTTTCTAATATATTCGATCTGATAGCCTTATCTTTAACTACCGTAATGCATCTTGATTTTCAAGCTAAAGTGATTTTCTTAAAATATCGATATTGATTCTGTCCGTCTCCTCCACCACAATCTTCCAGAGTACATCTAATGTTTTGGGATGCCAATTATAAAGAGCCTGTTTTTAAAATACGAATAATCCATCGGAGAAAATGCAAGCGACTATGGTGGGATGCATTTAAATGGCATAGTCTCAGTTCCGGCTTCATTTATCTTTTTTTCCCCCAAAAAATAGAGTTGTTAATTTAGACGTATGTCTGGTAGATTTATCCTGATGAAACTTAACCCGTGAACATCGGTTAGGTAAAATGATTTAATTTCTTCCTTGAAAAAAGATATTCGAACGTATATCTGATAGTAGTCCAAGTTAGTTTTGACAGTTTTTTCTAAGTTTCTCATTATAAGAAAATCCAGTAATAACCATAAACCTTTAGCAAATCTTCTTTTGCTTTTCTGAATTAACAGTTTATGTTTTTTTCTTCTCTTTCTTGGTGGTACATCGATCTTGTTCTATTGCAGTCAGACAACTATATCAGAGCCTCATCAATTGTAAGTGCAAATTTCCATTTTTTTATCTGCCAAATAATTTTCATTCAACCATCTACACATAGTCTTGCGCTGATAAACACATTTTCTCATTAGCATCATGATTTTTCGCTTTGATCTGCTTTAAATCAGGCTTTATAATTTTGTTTACAGTTCCTATAAGATATGTTTAATTTTGTAGTAGTTCTTTGCAGAGCTGGATTTTCTTTCAGAACAAGAGATGCGACTTTTGTTATAATATCAGGTGTACTACCTTGTAGGCTATGCATTTTTTACTTTTTTCCCACTTAAATATAAACTTGACGCTTCTTTCCTTTTTTATTAACTACGTCACTTGTTTCATGTGTAGAAATATTAAAACCGTGATATCTACATCTTTTTTTAATCATCTAGTATTTTAAAATTTGTATAATTTGTATAAGAAATATAATAATGATGATAAATTTAAAAAATCAATAAAATGCATTAAATTTTTTGGTTTTCTTTTGAAAGTATCTTACACATTTTAGTTCACCTTTACAGAAAAAATAGTTTTTAATAAATTTCAATGTTTTTGCATATAAAACGAATATAGTTATATAATTTTTTTTAGGTGCAAAGAGAATATATGCATTGCATAAAGTAATACGAAAAGTTACATGTTTAAAATTTTTAGTAAAAAATATAGCTTAAAAAATCCAAAAACACGCTTTAGTGATAAATTGAACTAACTAAAAAGTGAAAAATAATTCTTAATATAGAAATAAATTAATGAACGAAAAATAGTACTATTGTGAAAAAAGCGTGGGGCGCTTTGTGGTATATTTTTTGTATCATTTTTGTACTAACAGTACCTATCGAATATTCTCAAGAACTGATATGTGGAGCAACCCACGCTTTTTTCACAATAATACTATTTTTCGTTCATTAATTTATTTCTATATTAATAATTATTTTTCGATTTTTAGTTAGTTCAATTTATCACTAAAACGTGTTTTTTGGTTTTTTAAACTATATTTTTATTTTTCACTTTTTAGTTCGATTTGCTATAAAAGCGTGTTTTTTAGTTTTTTAAGCTGTATGTATTTAAAATTTATTTTTAATTTTCGATATCTCTCATAAGACACTAAGGAACACTAAATTGGAATGTACAAACTGTGAGATAATTTATTTTCACTGTGCACCAGTGGCGTAGCCAGGATTTTATTTCGGGATGCACTGGGTATCAAATTTAAAGCTAAAGTTCAATTGTAAGCTAAATATCAAATTGTAAGCTAATTAAAGGTCCCATTTCGGGGGGGAGCAGCCCCCTGAGCCCCCCCCACGACTTGCTACGCCCCTGCTGTGCACCAAAGTATTAATCAACCTGAAGTTAAATACTACCTTCCTCACTATAAAGGAAAAATAGGTCTCTAATCAACAAATAAAAGCGTGTTAAAAAGAATGGCCTTAACATGTTCTTGTACTCAACTCTTCCATAATGTGATGGATGACGATATTTTGTAAAAATAAAAATATTGCCGTGCCCAGGATTCGAATCTGGGTTATTGCGGCCACAACGCTATGTACTAACCACTATACGATCACGGCCACAGTAAAAGAGGTTTTCTTAAGATTGTAATCTTTGGAAGTTTTCTACTTTCAATCAGGATAAGAAATGAGGAAATTATTTAATCCTGGCAATCCTGATCAGGATAATGAGATAAACTTTTGATAAAACCGGTGGCAATACAAAAATTATTGTATTGTCACCTGTCCTTCATAAATGTACATAAATCTGACAGTTTAAATTGTGCCAAATTTCAGTTCAAAGGAGTCGGTTACAAACATACATACAGGTGAAGCTAATAAATAAAAGCGTGTTAAAATCAGGATAAGGGGATAAACTTATCAAATTGTTGTATTTTCATCGATCCTTGATATATCTACAAAGTTTAAATTAAATCTGACCGTTTAAAGTGAGTCAAAATCGAGTTCAAAGGAGTCGGTTACAAACATGCAAGCGTACAAACATACAAACATACATACAGGCTAATAAAAGCGGAGCTAATAAAGGGTGAAGGCTAATAAAAGGTGAAACTAATAAAAGCGTGTTAAAAAAAACTATATGAATAAACAAATGCCTATTTTCAACCTGTTTTCCCTCACCTTATCCTATCGTACAAATGTGTACAAATAAGTTTATACGTTCTATCTAGATCAATTTTCTTGTTTGTTAAGGACGCTTTGTAAAGGGAATAGACTGTCTGAAGGTAATTATCTAAGCTCAAACGGAAATAATTACGGCGTGTAACTTGAAGAAGTAAAAGTAAATAACTTCCTAAAAGATAATGATTTTACTTTTAGTAGAATGCTTCGCTCGATTATCAGACTATTTAATAATTAAGCACAATTTCATGTTGAATTAAATACATACAAATAGTGTATTTGACCTGCTCTTGAAAAAACAAAACTGTTTCTATTATACTTAGACACTCAAAACAAGAGAACTATTTTATGATGAAGAGCAAGTGGAATTTAACTATTGTTTGCTTTCGTCCGGAATTATCAAATTTAACTAATAATCGTAACTTTTTTAAGTATTAATTTGGAATTCAAATTTTAAAAATACCTATATTATTTGATAAATAGATAAAAAGCGAAAACCGTCTTCGAAATTGATCCGACGCTGTAATTCAATCTCTCTTCTGTTCTGTTCAATTTCTTTAACATGGTGGAGGAGGAGATTCAAAATGCAGATTCAATACTAAAACGAATAAGTTTTAAAAAATCCATATAAAATTGAATTATTTGTTTAACTTAATTCCTTTACTGAAGCTGTTTTTCAGGGAAAACAATTCAGCAAAATATTATACTGAACTTCTATTATTTTTAAAAGGTAATTGTTATTTAATGAAATTGATTTTTAAATTGTATCTTAAGGTATGTAAAAAATTATAACATAGTACACTTTTTTCCGGTTCAATATAATGACCTTGAGAGACAGAAATCTATGAATACATGTTCAGTTTCACAGAAATTCTATTTATTTCCAAAATACAGACCATGTATGACAATATTTCATTTCAAGACAAATACATAGTTCGCTTTATTGAACATACCTCAGGACCGTTTACATAAGATGCTATTAAAATACTTACGTGTGTAGTGGCTTAAAATATTTAATGTCCTTCTAATTCTTTTAAATGTTTTCAAACATACTGCAGCTTGATTCCCTTATATTCTTAATTTGGATTTTTATGTCAAAAATAACTATAAAATACATGTAACTTCACAGTTTACTTAGTGATTTCTCTTCATAGTACGTTCTCTACGTAGGATAAATACTCTCTTAATTTTTGTTAAAAAGATTTAAGCATTTTTACTAATGACTATGTCATTTTATCTCTCACCCCCTTTATTGAAAATTGTCCGAAAAGATGAGAGATAAAATGGCATAGTCAATTAATATCGTTTTAATATGGCAATAATGAAACTAAAAAATATGGGGAGGTTCGGAGATTCTCGCGCTGATGAGGCTCGAACAGCCGAGCTATTTTTTTAATTATCAATATGCATTGCTTAATATTATTTTTCTAATCATAATTAAAGAAAATCATTTTTAGAGTCCCAAATGTCATATTTTTTTAAGTATTATAAATTATATTGTGAAATATTTAGCAAAGAAAGTTATTATAAATAAGTTGAAGTTCAATTTTGTCCATAAAAATACTTATTTATTTTACATTATAACGTAACTGAGTATGCATTAGAACATATATTGTTTCAAAACAACATCTAAAAAGTGGCTTTCCCTCCCCCCCCCCAACCACTTCTTTTTCAATTGCGAATAGGATGGAAAATCCCACCAAATTCGAACCGTAATCTGTTTTATGAATTCAGAAGAATTCTGAAGAAACGTAATTTATCGCAATATTACTGATATTGATGACACGTAGTATTGCTCTTCTCCTTAAAACAGCTTGTTCCCACACAGACCAACAACCTTATTCGGAACCTTATGTTTGGCCACCCTCGGTCCAGTGCTGCCTTGGTTCCTAATGACAACCATTTGTTCACGGAACTCAAAAATGTCTCCTAAGAACAACGCTTCCAAAGTGATGATGACTAATTAGAAGCCACACCATTGGTTATCTAATTTGGCGGTTTAAATTTACAAGAAAAGAGTAAATAAACTGCTTCCAAGATACAGCAAATGTCGAAACAACAGAGATGATTACATTGAACAATGAGTAAATGCATTACTTTGCATTTGTTTAAAATTATATTCAAACAGGTATCCCTTTCTGTACAGCCCTCTTACTTAAGATGTAATTAACTAAAACGCATATCAATATAAAATATTCAATATAACAAAAAATGTACAAACTGCAAGAATTAATTCAAGGTGAACACTGAGATTTAAAATTATTGTTTAATGTACTTAGATCATCTTTCTAACTTTTTTAAAACAAACTACCATGGTCAATGTTCTTTAAAGCATGGAAAAACTCACGAACTTAACCTTTTCAATTCAATTTAAAAAGGGTGATTTTTAAATTTTATTATTTTAATTGAAAATTCAACAGCAATCTTTCCAGAGATTAACCTAATTTTACTTCGTCATTGTATTTCATTTCATTAACATTATATACTTTTTTCTTTTACATTACTTTAACATCAAATTTGTTCTAAAGTTTTAAAAGCTTGTTCAGAGCTTAAAGTATAAAATGAAAGATTAAAGTCTGAGTTTACTGTAACCGCTAACTTAATTTCCATCACTTTCCTATTCTTTCTATCTGCTACATTTTCTTTGTTTATCTGATTTTCTTTCAAAACTTTTCAGAATTTACAAAGGTAAATGAGAAAAACTTCATTCGTGTTTTTTTTCTCCGGTAAAAAAAAAAAGGGAAAGAAAAATAATGTTTTCAAAACAGAAGCAAGATACCGTCTGCAGATTAAGTTATCTGAGTAACATAGCAATCTGTCTATGTCAAAGATAAAAATTACACCAACATTACGAGGTTCTTCTTAATGCGGCAGTTTCAGATACTCTGTATTTTAAAACTTTGCATCTTCTGTTTTGGTTTGTTTTTAACTCGTAATTTATCTTGAAAATTATGGGAAAAGCTTAGCATATGTTCATTTTTAAAGAAAGCCACTTTTAGAGGTGTTAGATTGTTGAAAACGTTATTATAACATGTATGTTTAAACAATTTAAATTGATATTAAAAGTGTTGTTGTTTCTAATGCCTTCTGGCTAACCACGTAGCGGCGTCAGTTCCTTCTTATAGGGCGCCGATAGGCGAAACTGTGCATCTTGAAAACTGTGCATCTTTCTCAGTGGGAGGAAGACCGACTTAGCTCAGGGTCTCCTAATTTTTAATTAATTCCAGATGAGAGACCAGCCTCTTGATTAGCACCCCCAGAGATACCATAGGAGAACATAGAGGGCTTTGAAGCCACGGTGGATTTTGCGTGCATCAGCTTTCTATAGGGTACACGGTCCCACAGGAGTCCAGGAAAGAGAGACTGCCACGCTTCCAAGCACTGATCAAGGTCAGCGCTTCTTCAGTTTCGATGTTCTCATAGGAACCGAACTTAAAACGATTGGCCTACTGGGGCACGATATCTAAAAATTAAAATTAACACTTTTATGCCAATATTTTAGATTCTCGTAGAACTAAATTTTATTTTCAGTGGTGGTCACTTGTCGGAGGCATTGGCCACTACAAAGGCCGAGAATGCTGACCTCTTTATTTTGGGGGCACCCAATAGGTGGTCCAACGTCACTCCTATGGGGTCTTATTTTAAACCAATTTCAGAAGATAGACCTGGCCATAGATTTCCTCCTACAGCGGTGTGTTTCAACATGGAGAACATTAGAGCCACAACACATTTTACATGCAGCAGTTCCCTGTCGCGTAAACTGTGCTACAGCAATTCAGTAGAGGTAAGTCACCCTCGCAAGCGCTGACCAACGTGGGTGCTATTTCTTTTTCCGTGTTCTAGTGAGAGCCGAATTTAATCAGCAATATAAATAGCAAGACAAAAACTGAATTACACTTTTGATATTAATTCAATGTCTGTAAAATAATCAAAATTATATTTATGGGTTGAAACTTTCCAATTACACACACGCATTTGTTAAACAGTTTGCTAAGAGAGCGAAACATAATCTTAATAGAAAGTAGAGGGAAGAACGTATAAAATAACATAAAAATTTAAATTATTGGCCTTTTGCTACCATACTTTAAAAGCACAATGAGTAATGAAAAAAATTGAATTTTTAGAAAGTGTCTAAAGGATCATTTTACTCTCAACATAAGGGCAAAATAATCCTTCATTTCAAAATAATTTTAAATTGTTTTTTATCGGCAAAAGAAAAGATATAAAAGTAATTATCTCTATACATTATGAAATAAAATAAATTTCACAATCATATGATATGTATTATTTATTTTATGAAAATTTTAAAATAAAAGTGTCACAAACAATAAAATGGAATATTTTAAAATTATAATTAAAAAATTATAATCTACAATTAAGGCAGAAATAAATTAAATAATGTAATGTTGAGTCACGCCTTTCGAGAACGGTTGATGGGCTGCCATGACGCCTAAGACCCGATACTGAGGTTTCTTCAGTCGAGGGATCATTTTACCCTGTAATGTGGCTTCCCACTTTAGGTCATATTTCTGGAACACGACGATAAACATAGCAAGTGTAATTCACATCTAAAAACATACTCTTTTCAGTAATCAAGTCATATTTCTGCGCATTAAAGACTGTATTTCTAAATGAATAAAGTTAGTGCTTACCTTCTAAGAGATATGATAAAACCCAGTTTTTTAAAGAATTCTACTCGACACGTAATACACCGATAGCTTAAATAGCGCCATTGTTTCTTCTTGACTCGGCACAACTAGTTTATGTGATACCTGGTAGATAGCATTGCCTGTGTGAAAGAAAACATATTAGGATCGTTTTGCCCGCTAGGATCATTTTGGCGCTTTTTCTCCGATTTATATTTGCGTTCGTACGCTGCATTCCTCCATAAATTGGGCACTTTTGAGGTAATCACGAAATTAATGTCTAACTTTACGACGTTTTGTGGTAGTTGTTGGAATTTTCAGGGCATGCATATCAATTTAACTTTTCAACTTTAAAAATCAGAGGCAGATCCATACATTTAGACTGATGTCAATGCACAAAATACTTGAGTCGGATAAGCAATTACAAGCGTGCATACAAACCTTATGCCCTATATTTTTCATTTTCTAACTATGCAAATCAAACGAGGCTTTCTCTATCGCAGATGACTTTAATCAATCTCTTAACTATCATACATGAGAGCTTGTCATGTCTCATCCTCCAGATTTGAGAAATTTTCACTTAAACGCAATTTTGCTTAGCACAATTTTTTATCCATAGTCTAGATAGATGAAAGGGTCATTTAAAAGAAATTTTCTTCTTATTGAGAAAAATAAAGGACTGATGATTCATTGGGAAAATTATGGACGTAGGTTCACGACTCCAATACACTTTTATGGAAGTTTCCAAAGGAAAATTGGATAAGGGAAAAAAAAAATTAAAGAACAAATTAAGAATTGTGTTCCTTCATTTGTTTAATTCATTATAACTGTTTGCGTTTACGGAAGCACTGAATTACATCTAGTGCTCTTGTTAATTTAACGTATAACCAATAAAAAAATCAAGCCATAACTAATGTAATTAAATTTCCTACAGAAAGTTTATGAATGACATCAAGCATAATTCTTAAATTTATCATAAATTATCAAATTATCAGGAATCCATTTATTGGAAATAAATTTTTAGATCTATAGTATTAAATGTAACGACAAATTATTATTTTATGAGAAGAAAAAAAAGACATAAAAAAGCTGAATACTACAATTTAGAAATCTATTTGAATAAAATCTCAATATTCTACTAAAAATATTTGCTGCGTGGATATAAATGCCAACGAATGATTCAAATTTCTAAAAAGCCAAATTAATTTGATAAAGGTGTGCCTTGAAAAATTTCTTTACCGCAAAAATTTAACTAGTAGGTAATTTAAAACATTAAGAGGCGATTTAAAGCATGAAAGCACTGGTAGGCAATTTAAAACATGAAAAGAGGAGCTGAAATCCCTTTTTACTATGTAAATGTGACAGCTATCAGTTAAAATTTCACAAACATTCATCTCTGTTACAGTACTTCAGTCTTGAAAGCACTCTTAGGAATTTGAATACAAAATCAGAAGTATCACTTGTCTGAAATAAAAAAAAGGCTTAAATATCCTATGATATTGATGCATCGCCAAAAATACTGACAGCCATCGGTCAAAATTTTACGTACACTCACCTGCTTCGGTAATTCAATCTTAAGAATACTCTTAGGGCTTTGAATACAAAAAACAAGAAACACTGCTTTTCAAGAAAGAAATGGAAGACGGCGATTCCTGTGGGAGTAGAGGTGTTGAGGGCAAAATTCTGAAGGTTTTTCAAATAAGAGACTAAAATGGGAGCGAAAAGACTTCCTGATAGAAAGAAAAAAGAGAAAGAAATCAGATCAAAACAGGAACATTTGTGAGCAAAAGAATCAATCTCCTGCTTCCCATACAATCCAGAGAAATAACCGAACCTGGGTGGACGTTGGTCCAAATAACTTGTGATGTGTAATCCACAGGGGAGAACTGAGAGGCTTTGATGGAATGTAGCCCTCGGAACGTCCATCCAGCAGAAAGTGAAAAGAAATGAAGAGGAAACTAGCCAGAAACATGGTTTTGAATTTGTCGTTTGGGGAATTGGAGATGAAAAGAAGTTCGTTCCATGGTTGTACAAAGATTACCTTGCGGAAGTTTCCCCTGCGCAGATTAAAATAGGAAGAAAATGATCTTTAGTATTTTGTGCAATAAAGGAAAGGTAAAGGTTTGATTAATTTTGTTGGTCTGTATAAAAGTGAATCGCAATTTTATTTTTGTATTTATTTTAACTGAAAAAATTTTGAACTTCTTATCTTGAATCTAGCTTCTGTATTAGACGAGAAGTAGTGTTCAACATACTTTGTATAGAAAAATTTGATATTTGTTCAGTGGAAAGATAGCATGTATAACTTACCAGACACGATATTTGATTCCCAAAAATCTTTTATCTTGAGGTTGAAAGCCGTTCTTAGAGAATTCTGCTGAAAGCATGCAATCAATTTCAAAAATTTTAAAAAGAACGAGTCAAGTGAATAACAGCCATAGACATTAATTTAAAAAAAATTCAAAGTGTGCAGAGTTTTAAAGTTATCAAATATATAGCAAAGTGGTACTAAAACCAATATAATTCCTTATCTGTTTCTTGCAAGTACGTTGCAATTAGAACTTTCGAAAGAAACATGATCAGTAAAATCTATTAACTATCGAATAAAATTAAGATGAGAAAAGTTTAAAGAGTGTAAATTTTCATTAATGTCTACTAAAATAATCTTGACATATCTTCAACAGAATAATAAAATATTTATGTGAATAAAAAGAACTTAAAACATACTTTGAAGATTTTAAGATACTCATATTTTAATATTTATTTTACAGAATGTGAACAGTAACTTATTCAAAAGATTGTGGTGGATTTTTAACTGAAAACAATTGAATTTAATTTATCTGAAAGTGAGGTACACACAAATTACATTCCGGGCTACTTGAATTTATGTGATGCATGCAATTTATTCCCAGAGCTTTTCTCTGGCTTTAGTGTATGTACCACTATATTTAATAAGCACTTCAATTAAATAATTATTTTACAGAGTTTATTACTTCAGTCTGAAATAATAAATGTTCTAAAATAGATCTGAATTAGCCATTAACAATGATATCCCACTTGTGGATAATTACAAATTTCTGTTCAATTAATCCTACCTAGAAGCATCTGCAATGCTTAAACTAAACAGAACTCGCGTTGAAAATGGAAGGGTGTTAAGGATTCGTTGATAATTGATAATGGAAGAATTATTGAGCTTGGTTATATCAAATATTGATTCTAATGCGCATAAATGGCTACGAATTTGCGTGTAATATAAGCTTATAAAATGATACCAAGCAGTCACAGAGGTTTGCATACCTTATTCAATCTAATAGAATGATTTACATCACCACAAAAATTCTATCAGCCCTGTGGTGTGTACAAATTTAACAACACAACAATGTTAGCCTGTGGTGTTAAATATGTGCAGTGACGATTCAAGATTGCTAGTACTAAACTGAAAAAGTCATGAAAACCTAAATTCTTGAAAGCTGTATTTTGGCTAAATTCTGAATTATTAATCAGGAAAGAGGTCTAGAGCAAAAATCTTTAATGTACCTTTCTAAATTAAACTTATTTTCATTTGTCTAAGTTTTATTAAACTATAAAAATATATGACAAACTTAAACAAAATATTTCTTTCAATTATAATAAAGAGCCAACTTCATACATTTGCATTTTTCTATGCAATAATTTGAAAGCTTTTGCTGTTACTACCACCATTTTATGCTTCCACTTATTATCTTTACAGCATGTGTAACTAAAGAATGTTGTGTGTAGTTTGTAAAAGCATGCGCTAGGGTCGATATTTCTTGTAAGACATTAGTTATGAAAGAAAACTAAAGGATAATAAAAATCTTAAATACCTGAATTCTCTAGGGAAGAAATCATTCATTAATGAAAAGTAACTAAATCAATGTTATAAAATTTTGGTAATAAGAAAATGGTATTTTATTTGTGAAAACTACCAAAAGTCAATTTAATCAATTTTTACAGGCAAACAAAAGCACAGAATAGTCTGTAAAATTTGGTCTATTTAGTTTTATCACAGTAGATTTTATTAACATTTATTTAAATATAATTTTATATTTGCAAAAATTCTCTCCGATTACATGTTGTCTTTTTTTTGTCACACAATTAGTGTGATTCAATCGAATAATTACAGAAAGTAAGTTCAAACTCTTATTACTTATTTTATCTATATTATAATAGTATATTACACATGCATAGGTTTGAGATGCAGCAGGTAAAGACTACAGGTGTAGGACAAAATAATAGGAACACATCTAAAACGAAGAAAGGCATTATAATCTTTATTATTCCTTTGCATAAAGTTTGCTTTGCCCAATTCTTGTGAACAGGAGGTCTTAGAGATATTTTTTCATACCCCATGTCTTTCGGAAAACATTACTTGTATGTTTTGCACACAATTTGTCGTGACAGCTGACTAACCTAATTTGTCAGCTTGAAAATTTGCCCGTTGTTGTGCTTTGCAGATGACATATTACAAAATTTCATGAATGCTGTACGCATGAATGCATAACGGCCTGTACTGTGTTCTTTGCACATCAAGCAATGTTCGCTCTTTTCGTAACTGAACTTCTTCATAAGATGGTTGATAAACTATTTCAAACCCCTGGAAAAACATTTTTCGTATTTCAAACTTACAAATTACTCTTACCACTTATTAAAGAATTCTGCCCTCTACTGGAAGGAAAAGTTATCGCTGCATCAAATGCTTTCCATGAACTGCATGTATACCTATCGTTAGCTAGAGCTGAGGTGAATAATTTCTGAAACCCGCTTATTTGGAAACTGGGTGATGGAAACAGTAAGCTTTGTGGGTTTTCAGAGGAGCACAGTTTCAGTCATTATAACAGCATTCGTGAAATATAGTAAAACTGTATTATGACCGCATTTCTATCAGGACTGTGAAACGGAAACTTCACGTTGATAAATAATAAAGTTTGATTTTATAAAGTATTCTGCATTCGACAGTTTTCCTGTTATTGTGTCCTGTACTTGCAAGTTTAAAAAGTAAAGCAGGTCTGAAAACTGCAAAAAGGAGCTATTTCTCTAGCCTACCTACGGAATTCGAAAGAATTTTTTGTTTCTTTTGTCTTAAAATCAGTAGTAATACTTTTATACAGCTTGGAAAATTGTATAGGTTGAAGCAGCAAAAATAACTTTTCTACAGTATGTATTAAACATGCTCTGTAATTTGCAAATGCTGCATATCAGTTTCAAAAATTAACAGTGTAATTAAACAGTATGATGATATTTCAATGATGTTATTTAAGATAGTTAAATATCCTGAATTTTTATCAAAATTAAGATGAAAATTATGAGTATAGACCTTCTTGAAAACATGTTAATTTTAAAAACTAGGCATATTTGTTATAAAGCAACATAAATCCTTATTTCCTCTGATACAGTACATTTTTAGTAATCTACTCGTTATGATAAATACTGCTAAAGTATAAACACAATATGTTAATTACTAATTATTTACTGCCAATTTGTCAGACTTTTCTAAGTAAAAAGACTAACATAATCATTTGCTTCTGATGTGAATAACAGAATAAGACCTCGATTTCAATTCTTTACCCTAAAAACTCTCATAAGATTGAATATCCAAAAATATAGCCAAATTGTCTGGAATATTTAAAAAAAATTCTTCATGAGGTCATTTTCTTCTATATCTTTCTGCTAAAAGAATAAGTGGGATTTTCTTCTTGAAGTACCTTCTAATGTGTGTTTCACGGATGAATGCGTTTTTCTTTTTTACTTGAAATATGATTCAAGATGTTCTCATGTCAATGTGAATGATGAAAGGAAATATTGGAAACAAACAAAAAAGAAATCCTGACTTTTTTCCTACCAATTCTATTCAATATGGAAGGATATTTTTATTCTAGATCACAAAGAGATGTCATACAATATTTTTGAAGCGTGATTTATGAAGATAAAGGATGGGAAAGTGAAAGTGAAAGTGAGTATAATTTTTTAACAAGCGCTATCCTGGAAGCTACATGAATTTTTGCCATCACAACTACATAAAATAGACTGAGATTACACATAATGTTTTACACTTTCAGTGTTATTAAAAAACAAGCAACAGTATAGTGAAACTTCTATGAACGACCACCTGCACTTAGCGACCCCTCCTCCAACGAACAATTGTTAAGGCACAAAATTTTAGTCATATTTACTTAATGTTAAAAGATCCCCTTGAAGGGACCGGACAACCCTCTAGAAGAGACCACACCAGGTTCCCTGTCCAAACATTTTCTAACATTTCTTTCACGTGTACGTGAAGGTGCAAGTACAAGTGCACATCCCCTACAAATCTTGTAGCTTAGAGAAGAGACATGCATAAGAAACTAATAGTTTTATTGTTGAAGCAACTCGTGTATGCGATCGAGTCCCGCGAAAAAGAAAATTCGAAGAGGAAGTTGGAGGTTACTTTTGGTTGTGGGAAAACCCAAAAAGCAAATTTTAAAGCAAATAGATTTTATTATAACAAATTCAGAATGTATGAAAATGTCAAGATAAATGATCTTTCGTCACATAAAACAATGGAGTAGAGAGAAAAGCACTCACGACGGAAGAAAAAGAATAAAACAATCCGAAATTTCAAAATACTTTATTAAATTTTAAAAAAATGTGTATTTAAGTACTTATGGTTACATATATGCACTAACGGAGGGAGCTGGAGGGGCTAAAGTCCCCCTAAAAGTTAAGATCAAAAATTGAAATTTTCTTGACAGTAAAGAATTGTCACTGAATAAATTATTTAATAATGCTCATCTTAAAAGTGGTCTTAAAATTATGTCGAAAGTAGCTTCCAAAAAAAGAAGAAAAAGTTCGGTATTAAGTAAATACATGTTTACAGTTGAACGAGGTTATATAAAATCGTTCAAAGTTCCAAGTTATTTTATTAGCTGTAATTGCTACGTCATAAGCGATTTTCTGAGCTGTAGGTGAGCGATTGAATAATGCCGTATATATGCTGACGGTATAAGAGGGTTCTCACTGAATACAGGTCACTATGACCGAGTTCTACTGTATTTGCAGCCCCCTCTGATTTAAAATCCGGAGAGCGCGACTGTGAAGTTATCTGGGGTTTCATCTTTGGCCATACGGATAAAAACTTTTCCCTGTAAACACTGATAGAGAAAATTGAAACAAAAAACTGCGCAATAACTTGTGAACATCACTGTAATTTGTACTGTATAAAAATATTAGTTAATGCAGCAAATAAAGCATGCCTTAAAACGTCCTGAGACTTTTAATTCATCAATAAAACATATAATTTCTTTAAAAAACATTAATGTTTTTATTTTTTAATAAAATGCATACACGGAGCTTATGTGTGGACTATACTACCACGTTGTGAGTATAACTTTCTATTTATTTCCATAAAACGCAATTAGATTTTAAAGAACATGAAATACTTACACATTAAGGAATGTTGTAAACTGCACTTAAAAAATTCCGTCTCATTTATGGCTTTGGTAGCCTTTTTGCCATTTCGAAAACCGTAAAAATGAGCTTCACGGTCAGGGAGTACCACGTGGAGTTGGGCTAATTTACTGTAGAGTATTTCAAACAACCTAGGAAGCACCCTAAAAGTGGAAACTGGAGAACCAAGAATATTTACAAATTTAATTCAGCGCGAAGTTAAATGTCATGTTTAAGTTTGGGTGAATGAACTACATTATTTATGTATTTTTTTGCGAATGTTTAAATGTTTAAATAGTTATTGCATTTCTTTGACGGACGATTATTTCCATAATTTTAGTGGCAATTATCCCTCACTTTAACTCTAGATGATATTGTTGAGAGGACTGGCGGTAGAGAGTTACCAGCTAGGTCGTAAAGACCTAGCGGAAACCTTTTTTTTTTCTTTGGCATGGCATGGTATGGCATGGCGTAGGGGAGCAGGCGGCAATGTTCGGAAAAGCTGCTAGGGTCACCAGTGGGCCCTTTAAAGATGGCTTTCTAAGAGGCCCTTGGTTAATTATAGTCACTCTTGGAACACCTCCACATGAGAGAAGTTGTTTAACCTCCAGATAGTCTTGTTGGGAGCTAAAATGGGGTGGTCTCCCGGGATTAAAAAATGTCATTAATACCGACATCCTCCACTTATCGATGTTACTCGGCCTCGGGAGTGTAACGTACTTTAGATGTTAATAGGGTAGCCAATTCGGGATTCTCTGTCACTTCGTGGCACAATGCTTCACATCCGTTTTCACGAGTGGAGCTGGATCATGTTCTGTTTGTGAAAACTGTCACCTGTTTGCATTGTCCGTTCTAAAAATTTCATAGGCTAAAGTTTAAAAAATTCTTTCTTTTAGACAAGTGGATCTCGATTTGGAACTGACGATATTTTTGATTGGTTTTCAGGAAGTCTGACGGCGATCGTAAATTAAAGATCTAAAATGTTCTGTTGTCTAAAGCAGGTTGTTCTTTATTTGAAGCTGGTGATACTTAGTGGCGAGGACAGATGGAGGTAACGGGTTGAGGGTCGAAAACGTTCTACAGTCTAAAAACGGCTGATAGGGATTCTTAGGTTATTGGCTATTAGAATGATTGATGGTACTTGATAAGTAAGACGAATAGAACTGACAGATCGAGGCTTCAAAATGTTCCATTGTCTGAAGCAGCTTGATCTTGATTTGGGACTCATGAACTTGCATGGCTCTTGGAAAGATTGATGGTACTTTGAAGAGTAAACGGGTGAAGGACACTGGTCCATTCTTTAAAATGTTCTGTTGTCTGAAACTGGTTGATTAGGATTCGAATTGATGGTTAATTAGGATACTGATGAACTTTGTTGATTTTTAGAATTGAAGATACCTGGCATAATAGACAGCAAGGCCGTAACTAGACTTTTGTTTAAGGGAGAGGGGGGGATTTACCAAAAGCATTTTTTAAATATAAATGAGTGCATAATAGGTTAAATGTAGCTTTTTAGAAGATAGATATCGATAAATGTAATTAAGTAAAAAGGCAATTTAAATAAAAACTGTTAATTTATTTTATTAAAGAAAAATGTACATAAATAATGCACGTGGCATCACAACCGTCGCAGACATTTCTCAAACCGGAACTGTTGAACAGCATTATGGTCAGCTATTAATGTCGTTAGATGATTGTAATGGTTTCAATTTGTCAAGTATTCAATTTTAATCTTACAGCAGTATATTAAGTTTTGAAGGGATTAAACATAATTAAAATTGATGTTTCTAACCTCCTTTTTTTGGAGAGGGGGGGACGCGTAAAACAATAGAAAGTGGGAAGAAACTGCGCAGAAAAATGCGCCATTTGAACTGAATGGCAGTTTCGGAAACTTGTTCCCCTAATCAAGTATAGCAGACTATAAAATGACGTTTAGATGATAAAATGACGTTTATTAATCTATACCTTTTGTAGTGGGGGAGAAGACAAAACTACACTTTTTTTCCGAAGAGTGTCGGGTTGGCCAAAAACATTGTTTAAACGTAAATTCTATGCATGCATATAGGTTAAATGTAGCTTTCTAGAAGAAACTTAAGTTTTTAGCGAACAATTTGAGGAAAACTGTGACATTAAGAAAAATAGTTTCGGAATATAAGTATACAGTAAAATTTCGGGAGTGTTTCAACCAACCCCCCCCCCTCCTTGGATACGGCGTTGGTAGGCAGGTTAAGGTCACTGGTCGATGCTTTAAAATGTTCTGTTGTCTAAGCAGGTTGATGAGGATTTGGAACTGATGAACTTGATTGGCTATTGATATTGATGATATTTGGTAGAGTAGACGACTGAAAGTCACTGGTCGAAGGTTTAAAATGTTATGTTTTCTATAGCAGGTTGATTAGGATTTGAAATTGGTGAACTTGATTGGCTGATAGAAAGACTGATCGATTTCTTATGTTGAGATTACGAAAGGTTTTTTTTATTATTGTCTTGGTGTTTTTCTTATTGGTGTAAAAATTTCTGTTTCTTTCGTAAGTGAGAAACAAAGGAAGCAAAAATGTAGGTTTTGGAAATTCCTCACACCTGTAAGAGAATAGAAACACTGATAAATATTTAATGTAATCACATGAATGATTTAATGATTTGTTTTTTAATATAGCGTTCGGTACAATAATTTATATTTCATGTCTTTCTTAAGTGAATAAATGGCTTTCATTATACAATTTGCGAAATTAAACCACCTTACAGAAACTTTCTTAGTTACATTTTTTATCCAAGAAAATCCATTCAGAAATTTCGGCAGTGTCCAATAGAAATGTACCCAAAGAGTCGAATTTCTTGAGTAAAATTTTCTCCAAGTTATTTACAAGTCTTTTCTCTGATTGAAGAAATGCATGATGGGCATTCATATACGTTGTTGGTTTATTTCTCATACCTTCCTTTAAGGTAACTGTAAAATCATTTTCAAGCTGCAAGAAATATGTACGAAAACTGCAAAAAAAAGAAGAAAAAGTTTTTTAGTGTTAGGGTAAATAAAGTACTTTGTTCTGAACGTTTCTTAAAGAGATTTTTTTATGTGTTGGTCTGCTATTTGCAATAAAAGATGAGAAGGCAGATTATATCTGCATATTTTTCTCCTCCCCCAACCCTCACCTCGTCTACATTTTTAGTTGCGATTACATAAGTGCTGGTTATGAAAAGTTAGTGATGTTGAATCTTCTCTGTCTATAGTAATATCCATAATTATTAAATGGTAAATACTGAACTAACCAGTTCGGTTTATTATTGTTTTAGGATAGATCGTTTAACATATTCACTGGAGGTATTAACTGTATATATATATAGTCAAAAAATAATCATTGCTCTTTCATTTTATGAAACTTACAAAGTTTGGGGTATACAAAACGATTCAAACGATTCATAAAACAAGGTATTTTTTTACGCTCCCCCATGTGAGTATGTTAAACGTCCCGCAGTGGCCTAATTCCTTAACTTCGTTCCCGTTGGAGCATGGAAAGTGAAGAAGCACCGGCTTGGCCAGTGCTTTCGAGGGTGAAAGCCTCTCTCGGCTGAGCTGTTGATGATGTGCCCCAGCAAACACACACCTGCTGGCGGAGTACCTTGCCAGTGCCTTTCTGTCTTTACGTCCAGTACCGGCCCGGCACTGCAAAAAGTAACTGAATCGTACCAAAAGTGGTCGCCCGAGAAGTACCTTGCCAGAAGCCCGGGAAGGCAACGGCACTCTGCTGGCATACTGCATGTGCCGGCCGTTATTCACAATAAAGGCACTGGCCCATTAAGTTTATAATGCCCAAAATGAAACGGCCGGGTGCCGGCTATTATTAAAAATAAAGGCACTGGCCTGGTACCTTAACAGTGACTACAATGTAATGGAACGGTACCGGATTAGTGCCTATTTACAGTAATGCTGCCATAATTAAAATACGAGCCAGTGACGGATGCGGGGTAGGGGGCTTATTCATCAACCCCCACCCCCACCCCTCAAAAAAATGAAAGATAAAAAACAGCAAAATCTGTTGGTCAATCGTTTGCAAATTATGTGCGCCTATCATTAGTGAATTGTGTGCAGTTGTCATAAACTGCAATTTTCTTACAAATTTGCAGTCGCAAAAGATTTTTTTTGTGAGAGAGGCGTTAACACATTTCAGAACCAACATAAAATCATTTATAAACAGTTTAATTTCAATATATCAGATTTTATAAATGAGTTATAATACTTTATGGTTGATATATATGTATATATATATATATATATATATATATATATATATATATATATATGTGTGTGTGTGTGTGTGTGTGTGTGTGTGTGTGTGTGTGTGTGTGTGTGTGTGTGTGTGTGTGTGTGTGTACTAATCAAAATCTTACAGGAAGTAATAATAAATAAAATTGTACTATGATTACATACATAACTTTAGGATAACATTTTGCTTAATTGTACATTTTGTTTAGATCAAATTATTTTTTAAATCTTAGCTATTCTGAAAAGAAATTTTCGGTATCTATATCTGCTGTATACTGCATGATTCAAATTTTATGGAAGAAAGTACTTTTATACACTAAAATAAGTATCATTAGTAACATCACCGACTTAAAAAAAGGGAAAAATGAAAAGAAATAAAATTTTGATCTAGTAATTTACAACAATAAAACTTGTTTTTCAAAAAAACAATCCCAATACGGTTTGCTTATAAAAGGTGTCTCAAAATGACATTACATTTTATACTCTTCGCCACAATTTTTGTTGCTAACATAGAGCACTCATTTTTGACAACTTCCATTAGGAAGTTTTGAGGTTGAGTCATGCAGAATGACGAGATCGAGTAACGTATCTTATATAGTGTAAATTTACGAAATATTTTACTTTAATGAACCACGCAAAAAACCAAAAAAAGCCCTATCTTATAAACCTATAACTCTTTTACCTGCATTCGGCAAAATATACATGATAAACCATAATGAAAAAAAAATCCATCTTTTTAATTCGCTAATAATTCTAAAGTCACCAAAGGACAGTAAATAATTAAGATTTTTCAGTTCTAACTATACCGCATGATTTCTATATAGCAGTTTCATCTTAATATACTAATTAGAGTTTGGGGAATCAAAACAAGTATTTTAAACTCGTGAATAATAGTCGCAAATACCAGAAGCTTTTTCCACAGTCCCATTGTAAATCAAGGGTTTCCTTAGGAATTCAGCAGTCAAAAAATCATTAAAAATTCCAAAATACTTAAAAAGGAATGGGTCGGATAGGTTCAGTTTTGACGCAACTTCTATGTAAATGCAAAACGAACTGTTATAAAACAATTAGAAGTTTGCATTGCTCGCTACAATGTTTGTATAAACAATAGATTTATAGTCAATTTTTTAGACTCAAGTGTCATTGTTGCGATTTGCCGATTCTTTGTTAATGTTGAGTCATTGTTATGATGATTTTGAATCAACAAGGCATGATCATCTTAAGTTAATTTGGTAATTTAATTCGGATATGCATACAACTTTAGTCGCATATACAACTATTATAACTCTAGATAACTAAACATTCGTCTGATAGACTACCGACCCCTGACAGTTTTGCGAATTTGAGATGTTGAGCTCACAGTAACTTCATAACTAGTGAAAGGAGTTAGTTATCTGAAGGTGAATACATACGACTGCACACTTGTTATTTTTCGAGATTTGCTGCGATCGTCGTCTGACAGTCGAATGTTTACTGATAATATGCAGGAGCTCGCGTGAATGCTATAATCGGCCCTTGTGAATATTTTGGGGGTTTTCCAGCATTTTATTAATATCCTAAATATTTTTATGACTGGTGAATTTGAGAAAAGATCAAGATAAAATTTTGCAGTTCTTGAATGAAATGGACGAAGAAACAACTGAAGAGCGGTGTGAAATACAATTAGGCACATTTTTAACTTCTGCCAAGTGTGCAAGCGATACTTTTTTTTTTGTCATTTTTCTATTTTTTTTTTAATTCAAATATTATAATACTTTATTTAGTTAAGCCGATTTGTTTGAAATTAATAAAGGAAATATAAAAATATACCTGCTTTTAATTCGTAGTCTATGTGAGGCGAATGATTTGTTGCAGAATAACACTGTTTAAATTTGGTTATCAAGGTTTGAAGGAGATAAATAAGCCAAACGAAGTTGACGTGTCCAGGTTTCAAGAAAGTCAAGTGGCAAAGGTACAATACGGGAGAATCGAAATATGTGCAACTTCTCGTGAAACAAAGATGAAAATACCATCAAGTAACTTCTTCATGTATGTTAAATTGCAACATTGGTTTTTCCATGATGTTATTTTGACATTGCTTATGATAAAGAGTGTAGATAAAAATATGTTTACTGGCAGCCCTTCAACCGTTCTCAAAATGCGTGACTCCCCATTACTCATTTAATTTATTTCTGCGTTTATCGTAGGCCATATTTTTTAATTATAATTTTAAAATACTGCATTTTATTGTTTGCGACACTTTTTATTTAAAAATTCCATAAAATAAATCATGCATACTATATGGTTGTAAAATTTATTTTATTTCATTATGTATAGTCATAATTACTTTTATATCTTTTATTTTCCCGATAAAAAATAATTTAAAATTATTTTCAAATGAAGGATCATTTTGCCCATGGGTTGAGGGTAAAAGAATCGTTTAGACACTTTCTAAAAATTTTATTATTTTTTTCATTACTCATTGTGCTTTTAAAATATTATTAAAATATGTTTATGATGCAAAATATAGTGTAAAATATCATAGCAAAGGTCCAAAGTTTTATTTAAAACATTTATGTTATTTTATACAAGTTTTAAATTTAAGGGGGCCATTTTGGACAACTTCTCTTACGCTTAAAATCTGTGCGTATGTTTATAAAATGTTTCTTTTGGATATACGGCACTTTGTGCTTTATTGTTTCTGCATTTCAAGGCATTTCTCACGTGAACAAACTTCATTGACGTTTACATTGTATTACAAAGTAAAACAAAAAAAGTGGTACACTGAGCGTTTTGTATAATGGAAGATCAGGTTTGTGTTTGCTTTGACATAGATGTATGAATGAAGAAGCTACAAATAAAGCATTAACCATCAGAATGGTGCCTTTTTGTTGATTCTTCCTCTCTTATATCATGTAAAGTAGGTTCGCCTTTTAAAGTAATGCATGATCATGTAACTTTTTTTCATAATACCACAATGCATTAGTACTACTAACATAAATTCCGCATTAGCTTTGAATCGACAGTTATCATATCCTCTACAACTGTTTTAACGACTACAGTAGTAATATGACTTCACTGTTACCATATAATGAAGTCTTATCGGAGTAATCCATTATCATGTAATCTGCAGGCACGTTTTTCCTCAAATCACAATCGCAATGTTCTATTTAAGCCATTAAACCAATTACGGTTCTCCTCGACTCACTTTTTCACAAAATAAAAGCGGATATTTTAAAATATTATCTATGACTGCGTATAAATTCATGTTACAGCTTGTCACAACTCCATCAGAAAACAGGGTTAGTCTTTTCTCATAACAAGCTTCTTGTGAGACCGCACTGACGCCGAAGGTAAAGGATGAGTGAGAAGCTGATATAATGGATCCAGCACTTTTCTCGCTGACACCTCTCAGGGGGATGAGCACTACTTGGAAGACTGACAAGACTTTTCAATTTGAAGAAGGGCTGATAGAGCTGTGCAGATGGGCTCGCTGGAAGGTAATTTATATGCTTCCTCTTGTACATGGTTTTTAACACGTGTACACGTAATGTAAAAGCGTTTTTAAAAAATCTAATGAAGTTCAGATAAAGGAAAATGTAAATCTTTAGAATTTGTCTTTGGCAATGAAGATCTTATTTTGAGTTTTTTGAAGTGCATTGAATATCCGTTTACAATTGACGAAAGTTTTCACTTTTGCTTTTTGTGGAATATTGAGTTTTAAGTTAGAAAGGAGACAATGTTATCGTTTTTTCAGAACTTCATGGTGTTCTTAATATGTATGTTATCCTTTAAGACAAAATTTAATATAAAAAGTAATTAAAAACTTTTACCCAAAACAAAAGTCTACTATCCCTATGTTTATGAAGCAAAAATACTTTGCGTCATGCAATGATGTTTAGCAAAATAAATGTCCAATGATGCAGCACCTGCTTACAGGGAATTTATCTAGCAATTTGTTAGTACTGTTACAAGGAAATGTTTAAGACGGGTCCAAACCCACCTTCCTGAAATTTCGATTTGTGTTTACAAAACAATGAATTCTTTTTGTGAAAAATTCTGACTTTTCTACTGTTTGGATCCCCTTCGAAATTCTTTTCCGATACGCAACTGCATTGTTAGAAGAGAAAGAGCGAGATTCTTAGATCTATCAAAATTGTTCAACATGCCATACAAGTAGCAAAACTATGGATATGCTTAATGTTGTTGTTTTTTTTATCGAGTTATCTAAAAGAAACGGAATAATTGTTTCTTATACTTGCGGAGACGGATATGAGAAGAAATTGTTTTTTTTTTTCGAAATTGTTTTGAAGAATACATTATCTTAAAACTACTATAATATGCAGAATGTGTGGAATGTTCTGCCCTAAAGATAACTTTAAATCCTGTGTAATGCATGCGATAAAGTTAGCAGCATTTTTTGTACGTTAAAATATGGAATCTCCGGTGTCAAACAAAGTAGATTTTTAAAACAGAAACTCTGCCTGTTTTTAGATTATTAAAACAGTTCGAAAAAATTATTTTGGTGCTGAATACAAATAACTACATCAGGCACTTGAAAATCTTTAGGATGTCTTTTTACAAGCGGTATCAAACACACTACAAAAAAATCCAATTAAGAAACTTTTAGAAAAACAAATTGTATCGAAACGTGAGGACGTCCTGGTATTGCTCCAATAAAAACCTTAACAGTTATGTGTAAATACCATTGGCGAAACTAGGTGGGGGATAAGCCCTCCTTAGAAAGATTCTAACTCCCTTTAGGAATAGTAGACTTTCGATTTATTGCAAGAATAACAGATGGAGCCTTTAATTGTGGGATGTGGACAAAATCCAGCATCTGTTAAACAAGACCATTGATTTAAACATAATAAAAAATAGTTATTATTTTTAAATAATTTTTTTGTTTAGTTAGAAGAAAATTAATCAATAACTAACAGATCCATAGAATTTATTTTCGCTCGTATGGAATTTTTTTATCGAGCATTCATGAATACGTATACAGGTATGCGGCACATCTTTAGTTATAGGTTATCTTTGGCTTATATTGATAGTTCGATTGGTCGAATGGAGCGGTCTACTGCCTTAAGAATCTCGAGAATAGTTCTAAAACGAATGCCAGGAAGTGGTTCCTTCATCTTGGAAATCAAGTCAATAAGTCTCAAAGAAGGTTCGTGAAGTATGGTGGATGGTACAGCACTTCCAACCCCCATCGATCGAACAAATCAGCAACAACTTGTATGCGACCAAGCATTGTGCTGCAAAATGGTAGTGAGTTCTGTAAAAAAAAAAAATGCCGTCTTTTCTTTCTCGGAACTTGTCACACACGTGTCACATTTTGACGTACTCCGTTGAGTTTTTTACTCTCCTTAGCACTGTTGTGCCTTTGTTTCTGTTTCGAAAACTAAGTAACAAGATTACATTAGACCATCAGAGACCATTTCAACTGAGAGTTACGGTTATGTATGTAGCTAGAGTATGATTTAACAGGCATTATTTGGTTCTGCTGCATGGTGTCTCCTCACCAGTACTGCCTTTGTTAAACTTTCAACTCTCGTATTTTTTTCTTTTTTTCTTTATACGATAAAGAAAAAAAGGGTTTCGCTAGAAACTTTCAATCTAAAAAATGGGTATAAATTCACTTATCAGTATGTGTTCTCTTTCGTGAGCGCTGAAGCTATTATGATCATTGTCACTTTGTATAGAAAAGTACGTAATAAATTGAAGCACCGGAGAACTCAACAGCCATGAACTGCGTTTTTGGCAACGTCACCGCACAACATCCTACATTAACATTGCATTACCTCCATTTTAAGTATTTCAAATAGATATCACAAACGCATTATGCATAGATTTCAGCTTTCTTTTCATTTCTATCTGTCTTAATATGAAATATTTCCTGCTGAAAAAAAAGAAATTACTCTCTTCCACTAAGAAGAAAAATCAACCCATAAGCTAAAACTCTAAGACACGCTTCCAAAAAAAGTTGATGACATACGCTAAAAGATATCGGTGATCCATTATATCATTAGATTTTTCTCCTGGATAGTTACATTTATAAAAAGAAATATGGAAACAAAACAACGGAATGCAAAAAAAAGCAACAACAAAAAAACTAAAATCGCTTACGAATCTAATGTTTAAATTCCGTGATTCAGTTTGATTGAGGAATGCATTAGGATGCAGTGGATGTTTTAAAAGTTTATACAGACAGTCTTATAGATTGTTAAAGATTTTGAGTCGATTACAAGAAACTGCTTGGATGCAGACAGATAAATGAGAAAATGGAAAGCTATTAAAAGACATTGAGTTATTTTAGTTCATTCTTTATTCTGGGCTATATATGATGAAGAAAGTAAAATATCCATAACATTTCTAAGTGGAATTGGTAATGAAAAGCTAATCGGAAGTTATCTTTATCAGAAAAATACTATAAAAATTGCTTAACAAACTTACAGCTTCTTTTTTAATAACATTGTTTTCTGTAAAATTATTTCATTAACGCATATTAATTTTATACTTTTAAGATAGGGACTAATCCTCTTAGGTGCAGAAATGCATGGAGATGGAACAATTTTTTTTTTTTTTTGCTCCGGCCCCTTCTCAAAGCTAATAGTTTTGAAGTTGCAATTTACATTGAGCCCACCTAAAAAGAAATTACAAAATTAACTTTATAAAATAAATATATTAACCACAAAACCAGGAGTAGATCGTGTTGTATATTTTAATTTCTGCGAACAGTTTTCATTTGGAGGGGGGAGGAAGGTAAATGTACTTTTCCTTTTAAAATAATGCTTTCGTTAATGAAAGAAAATGGTTAGGATGTAAAATATATTTTAAATGAAAAATTAAGGTAAAATAAAAGTAAGTTTATTCTATCCACACAACCATTGGGCAAGAGACTTATTTAAGTTTCATTAGTACTAAAGTTAGATTTAATGACATCTTTCTTGGGTTCGTTGGGGTCAATTTTGAAATGTTGCAAGATTTAGCATCACTGTTGTTCACACATCGATTGCAGAATTATATTCCCACTTCTCAAAATACTGGAAATATTCTGAAGATTTGTATCTTTCGAAATTAAAATCCTATATTGCAATTGTATCAGAACCATATCAGAATTATGTGCTGAATTGATTAAAAATCATAAATAATTTCCTTACAAGAGGATTTCTGACACAAAACTAAGCAGGCTCACTTCTTTTATTCAAGTTTTACGTTATCGTCATTAAATAGCTTCAAAAAGTGAAGCAGATTTGGCAATATCCCTATCGAAAAAAGTGCACGTAATCACTTAGGACCAACATTGATGGCAAGCCCACTTGCCGTGTCAAACCTAGCAACAATCATGGGATTTAAAGTTCCCCCTGCTTTGTTTTAAAATATTAACCACACAGTGCTCATCTATGTGATTGCATGTTCTCGCTTCACTTTCACTTATTCACTGATACTAAAAATCTTTTTTCGTATGTGTAAGCCACTGAGTGACATTTTGGCTTTACCCTCGAAATCTGTTCACTTCGAAAAGTTCACAGTCACTGACAGAAATGTTTTTTTTTTCCCAATCCCATACTGGTAGCGCTAGAAGTCAAAACTAAAAAATCTCACTGGAGCGACATAGACAGCACACTAATCCTGATGATCTTACCGCGTTCATACATAATTAAATTAAATAAAACTATTCATAATATGTACGAATCTTCCTGAAATATGTTCTGCAATGTAAATGACATTTTAAAATGTTTTTTTTTTTTTTTTTTTTCATTGATTAACAATGTCTTTCGTATTTCTCCATAGGGTACAATTTCAGAAACTTTGTGTTAAATAGAAAAATGAATATTTATATTTTCAAATGCAATTTTCGTAATATAACTTAAACAAAGGAATCTGAATTTAAATAGAACACAGTTGAGCCTTTTACATTTATTGGAGTATTTTTTGTCGGAAAAAACTGATCCGACGGTCATACGAAAAATTGTGGACAAATCTAAAACATCGTAAATCGAAAAAAAAATTTTTTTTGTTTAAAATGTATATATTATGAACTGTGGAAAGTGCGAACTTCAGTTTCACATTAGTGCATCTTTAAATGCAAGAGGTTACTAAAAATAGAAATTTCAGATAACGTTAGATTTTTCACATATTTCTAATAAATTGTGTATGAACTATGACTATTCAGTTCGGATACAATATTGTCATTTTAAGGAGTGGAAATGAAATAGAAACTATTACTTCTTTTTTAAGAATTTGGACAAATATACATGTTCAGAATAAATTGGCTACAAATTTATTCAACCATTTCAATCACATTAGGCATGTAAACTATGACGAAGTTTTCAGCAAAAAATCTTTGCATAATGATTAACTGCATAACGTCTATCTGACTGTATTAATTCGATTTCAATAGTTGAGCAAATAATTTTTTTATTAAATTTAAAATACTTTATAAATTAGCCGAATGCAAATAATTGCAAATAAGTTATATAATAAATCCCTTTCCCTATTTATTAAAACCAATTGATTGAATAAGTTTTCTTTTAAATGAATAAAAGTATGTGTTTGTCCGTAACTTCATATATGTTAACAATATTATCTAGACACTGATAACGAAATTCCAGTACGTAAATTTGCATTGTAACCACATTATCTTAGAAACTTTATTCCGTTGCAGTTTCACTAAATTAAGAGATCGAAACCAAGGAAACAGCAAGAATCTCTCGTTCCATCTTAGCGGCTACATAAAAAAGAGTCACGAGCAGAAAATGAAACCCTGAGCATTATCTGAAATGTGATCACGTTCTTGTTGATCGTTTAGGAAACAATCAGAATGCAATATCTCTTCCTTGCATCGCAACTTTTTTTTTCCTTGCGAAAATTCTTTGAACATGATGTCTCAGAAACTATTTCTTTATGAATTGTATTTCACATGGTCTAGAGAGAACGTACCCTGTAAAAAAATGCAAAAAAATAATATTAAGAAGCAACTTTTTTATATAAAAACGTATATGAATTTATTTTATTAAAAATAAAACTCTTCGACGAAATAGTATAATCTCCATCCTCCTCATGTAAAAAAAAAAACATGGGGAATTGTCTCCCTGAAAATTTAGTAAAGTCCATTTCATAACAACTATCATTAATTGTAAATAACTTTATTTTAAAATGTGACCAGTTGAAGGCATAAAAAGATACATTTTTGTAAAATAGAATATTTTTTAATCAGATCTATAGATGTTTATAGCGTTTAAACGAGATAAAACTTTTTTAAATTTTATTTTTGAGTATACAAAGAGATCCTATTTAATATTTTGTGTTTCAGAATTAGCAACTGTTGCTAAGATAAAGGAAGTAATTCAATTCTAAGCTTAAAAATTTTTTCAAATAAATTCTTTTAACACTTCATGAAAATGGAAGTTGTAATATCTTTTGAAAATGAAACATATATCTCTTATTTTTAAATCTTTCGAACGAAGTTTAAAAGTCCAATTTCAGATTTTCTGTCTGACCAACTACCGTAAAATATGCATCGATTGCCATGAAAGTTAACAATGAATGTGTTATGTACTAGATCATGTATTCTGTAAAACTTATGCACGTAGCATAAATAGTTCTTTTAGAGTAGCAGACAAAATAATATCAATACATTTCCAACTAAAAAAAATAATTGTGTAAAGTGCTTTTTTGATAAATTAAGGTATTTCATGGGAAATACTAAATTAATATATGCTACCGAAGTTTATAAAATGTTTTCTTTTGAAGGAAAGTGTCTATAGCATTTATTTTAGCTCTTTTGCATACGCAGTTAAAATTCTTCTCTTAAATGTCTTTAACGTAAATGATTTTAAAAAATTGTTGCTTGAACATAAGACACGTCACAACTTTCTTGAACTTATTGGACGACACAAAACATCACATCGCATGCAGAACAATTGAACATTAAAAATACTATCGCCAACTCAGGGCGAACTAACTTCAAAAACTCAGCTTTAATTAAAATATATTTCATAAAGGCAAAATAATTCCACAAAAGCAACAAATAATTATGCATGAATCAAATTGCCGCCAACATTACCGGGCGAACTGAACACACGAGCTCAAGGCGAAACTCCACCTCCAATTTAAATCACTTTAGTCAGCAACACCTGAATTCACTTCCTATCCAAAAATAGAAAATAAGTGCTACCTAACCAGCCATTGCTTAGTGCTGGCATCTGTACTCTAAGTACATAACAACCGAATGCAGTCCAACAGGATTGTGCAGGAACATACTCCCACCCATCAAGAAGTCATTCTTGATGAGAAGGTATTAAACAATTTGTTTAAACAATAAGTTTAACAATTGGCCTTTTAAATAAACCCTTAGCAGTTTTTATTGTTACCACCCGTACCATACCATCTTTAGCAGGATGCGTAGCTACAACTCTACCCAGCGGCCAAACAGAAGGAGGTACATTTTCCTCCTTTAATATAACTAAATCATTTAACTTAATATTTTCCCCAGAAACCTTCCATTTTTTCCTATTTTGGAGTGAACTTAAATAGTCTATCCTCCATCTCTTCCAAAAATTTAATTTTAATTTTTGTATAATATCCCAACGCGATCTAACAGACAGGTTATCTTCAATAGGTTCAGCTGGAGAAGTAATAACATCACCTATCAAAAAGTGTGATGGAGTTAATATATTTAAATCACTGGGATCATTTTCACTACCCACCATAGTAAGTGGTCTCGAGTTCAATAAAGCCTCTATCTGAGTCAAAAGAGTACACAACTCCTCAAATGTTAAGTTGGTATTTCCAATTACGCGCTTAAGATAAAACTTTGCAGAGCGCACTGCTGCCTCCCACAACCCACCAAAGTGAGGACTCACTGGGGGAATCATGTGCCATTCAATATTTACTTGCGATAAATAATAACTAATTTTATCGTTTTCATTGATGGTGGAAACAAATTTAAATAGATCTGATAGTTTCCTTTAGGCACCTACAAATGTTGTCCCATTATCCGAATAAATTGAACTTGGAGCTCCTCTACGTGAGCAAAATCTCTTAAGTGCAGCTATGAATGCCTCAGAGGAAAGGTCACTCACTAGCTCTAAATGAAGCGCTTTTGTCGCAAAGCAAACAAAAAAAGCGATATAACCTTTAGTAGTTTTAGCTCCTCGGCCACGATGTCTTAAAATACCAACTGGCCCTGCATAATCAATGCCACATATAGAAAAAGGCCTATTAGGAGTAACTCTATCAACAGGAAGCTCTCCCATCAGCTGCTGTGCAGTGGTTGCTCTATATCTACAACATTTTATACATTTATGTATACAACTCATGTATATACATTTATGTATACAACAGTTTTTTAAGACCAATTATCCAATAACTCTGACGAATAATGCCTAACAATAAATTCAAACCAGCATTTAAATACACAACATGAAAATAGTTTACAATTAAAACACTTATTTTATGCTGAACTGGCAAAATCAATGGATGTTAAGCATTATATGAGAGAGGCGAGTTATACAGTCTACCTCCCACTCTCAGTAAGCCGTCCTTATCAATAAATGGACAAAGACCTAATAAAGGACCTTTCCTTGAAACTGCTTTCCAAGATTTCACACAACTTATTTCATCTGAAAAATATAAATTCTGTACATAAGAAACCAAGAAATTACATGCATTTTTTCTTTCCGGGGTACACAAAGGAGAAATCTTACCTTTAGAAACTACGTTAACCTTGTTACATTTTTCTCTGCAATTCAATATAAACCTAATACAAAAGGCAAAAATATCTACAATTTTAGAAAAAGATGAATAATTTTCAAATAGTGAATCAATAATGCAGTTCTTTACAATTACGGAAAAACAAAATTTAGTCTTTTTCTGTTCTTTCACCACAGCATCAACGTTAAGTTTAATTTCTGGTTGTTTAGGCCAATTCTCTGTACTTAAGGAAAGCCAGGGCGGTCCCTCCCACCATAAGGAACACTCGGGAAGTTGTTTAGGAGTCAAACCTCTTGAAGCTACGTCAGCAGGATTTTCCCTTGTGGGCACATATCTCCAACAGTCAAATGGAGCCAGGTCCAAAATTTCGGAAGTTCTGTTAGCAATATACGGTTTATAGCACCGAGGATGAGATGACAACCACGCAAGCACCACTTGAGAATCTGTCCATGCGTGGAACTTGATGACATACTCATGAAATATATCTACCACACTGGAATACATTCTTGAGAGCAACAACGCAGCGTTGAGCTCCAATCTTGGAATGGACACTGGTTTCAACGGACACACTTGAATTTTAGACATCAGGATATTCACTTTATTACCGCCTTGTTGTACCACATAAATAACTGCTGCAAATGCTAATTCCGAAGTATCGCAAAAACCATGCAACACAAGTTGTTTACCCATGTTCTGGATCCATCGAGGAATACGAATCAGACATATTTGTTGAAAATCCCTTTGAAAGGTTCGCCATTTTACCTTTAAACTCTCATGAAGAGGAGTATCCCAATCTAATTTCAATAACCACAATTGTTGGTAAAAAATCTTAATGCATACTGTACAAGGTGATAGGAAACCCAATGGATCAAACAATTTTGCTGATTGAGATAAAAATGTTCTTTAGTGATCTCCTCGCTAAATTTCAAATTAACATTAAATATAAAACAGTCAGTTGTAGAATCCCAGTTCAATCCCAGAGCCTTAGAGCACTCGTCAGGATGAATTTCTAAAGCTGGTAAATCAAATGGACCGAGAGACAAATGTTCCAGTACCTCAGAGGAATTGGATCGCCATTTCCTTAAATGAAAACCTCGGAATTCCAATCTATCAGAAAGCTTTCGTATTAATCCAATTGCCTCTTCACTAGAATCCGCTCCAGCCATCAAATCGTCAATGTAAAAGCACTCTTTTATTATAGAAGAAACTGCAGGATCCCCCTCCTCCAAGTCCTTCCCAACTTGAAATAAACAACGTGTTGCTAAATATGGAGCAGCAGATGTACCATATGTAACGTTTTTCAATTTATATTCTTTAATATCAGAGTCCCTTGACCTCCTCCAAACTATTCTTTGAAAATCCTGATCTTCTGAATCAATTAATATTTGCCTATACATCTGTTGGATATCCGCAGAAAAGGCAATTCGATGTAGTCTAAATCGAGTAAGGATGTAAAACAAATCTGGTTGCAAAATCTGACCTACGGCTAAAATAGAATTCAAGGAGTTCCCATCCGGAGGCTTGCAAGAACCATCAAATACAACTCTCAATTTCGTAGAAATAGAAGCACTCTTGATAACTGAATGATGCGGCAGATAGTAAATTTTATTCTTGGTAAATTCTAAATTTTACCCAAGAGGTGTCATATGTCCAAGTTCCTCATATTGATTCATGAATAGCCCATAATCCCTCTCATATTCCTTGTTATACAGAAATTTTCTTTCCATTGCATATAATCTCGCAATTGCCATTCCTTTAGTATTCCCCAACAGATTCACGTCCCTATAAATTGGTAACTTCACTACAAATCTACCGTCTTCATTTATTTTATATGTTGACTGGAAATGTTGTTCACAAAATTCTTCCTCTTCAGATAAATGCTGTTTTTTAACATTTATTTCCTCTGTCAGCCAAAATTTTTTAAGAATTACATCGATGTTACTTTCATTTTCATAATTACTTATAAAATGAGAGTGTGCAAAACGCGATGAATTGAAATCAGTCTGAACTCGTCCAGCTACCACCCAACCAAACATTGTATTCTGAGCAATCGACTGATTTTCCTCTCCTACAATTTTTCCATGTCGTATAATATGAAAGAAAGTGTCGGAACCCAAAATGATATCACATTCGCTTGACTGCATAAAGTTTTTATCGGCTAAATTGATACCTTTAAGATGATCAAGATTCCTTACATCCAATGACTCAGTAGGAAGATAAGATGTAACTTTGTTTAGTATATAGGCATGAACACTTAAAAACTCATCCGAAAACCGTGAACCAACTTTCAAAGTCGCTGAACCTCGTGTCTGCCCAGCTTCCACTCCTCCAATACCTTTGAGAACAATGCGATCGTTTTTTCTTTTTAAATTCAAAATAGTCATAGCATTTTCACTTATGAAGGAACATTCTGATCCCGAATCCAGGAGTGCTCTAAAGGAAAATGCGTCACCCACAGAATTGTAAATTAAAATTTCAGCTGTAGGTAAAAAAGAAATATACTTAGAATTGTCACAAGATGCACTCGCAATAACTTTTGTTTCAATAGATGTTAATTTAGAGCCACTATCCTCGTCATTGCAACTCCTTTCGTTCGAAACCGGGGTTACCCTCCCCTGAATTTTCGCAGTACACGAAGTACCTTTATTTCCTTCATGTATAAGTGTATTATGACTCCCTTGGCATTTTAAACACTTCAAATGGGTATATGGACATTCCCTCAATTTGTGAGAATTTAAACACAAGAAACATAAGTTATTCTGTTTAACAAACTTCTTTCGGGCATAGGCATCCATACCCTTAAATTTTCCACATTTATATAATGGATGCGTTTTCTGTCATTTCATACACCTTCGAGTGGATTTTTCAGCATTGCTTCCTGATTCAATATAATTGACATTTTTAGGCCTGACATCGTCATTATTAGCAATTAATTCCAAGGAAGAGTACCTCACATTTAAAAATTCAAAAAATTGCTTTAAAGTAGGGAAATCAATCTCTGCACTTTTTATAGACCATTGTTTTCTTGTCTCGACATCAAGCTTCTGCAACAATAAATAAATTAACCATGGATCTCTACCAGTAGCTTCCTCACAAGTAGCTTTCAACCCTCGAATGACTTCATCACTTGTATTCAATAAATTTCTTAAGTTTACACTATTCGGGTGACTAATTGACTTTTGATCTATGAAAACTTTAATTAACGACTGTACAATTTGCTTCTTCCTATCATACCGATCCAATAATTTCCCCCATGCTTCTTCATATGAATCGTTAGACAGTGGAATATGCTTAATTAATAAGGCAGGTTCATCCGACAATAACCCTTTAAGATACTGAAATTTTTGAATCTTAGATAATGATGTTTGAGCATGAACAGTTGCTATAAACATATCCTTAAAGTTATTCCAGTCCATAAATTTACCGGAAAAAATTGGTATGTTCAATTTTGGAAGCCTAACATTTTGGTTCTGGCTTTCAGTACGAACAGATTGAACAACACTCTGCGTTTCATTCGTCACTAATTGCTCTGTAGTAATCAACGAATCTAACTTATGTTGAAATTCAGATTTCAGGAAAAAATATCTTTCTTCAACTTCCGCAATTTCAGAATCCTTTTCACTAACTAAATTATCCAGCCGTTCAAATTCTTTAAAAACTTCATCTAATCTATGCAACCGAGTATTAATTTCGTTTTTACCATTTATCCTATCGAAATTATTTTCCAATCTTGTAAGAGAGGCTTTAAGACGACCCCTTTCCGTTTTTATTTTTGCAAGTTCTTCCTCTGCCATTGCAGATCAAATAAAATATAATAACTTTTAAAAAATACAATCCCAATAAAAATCAAAGCACTTATCTTTCACAAACCCAAATCTCGCCGGTGCCTCCACTTTCTTATGTTGCTTGAACATAAGCAGACACGTCACAACTTTCTTGAACTTATTTATTGGACGACACAAAACATCACATCGCATGCAGAACAATTGAACATTAAAAATACTATCGCCAACTCAGGGCGAACTAACTTCAAAAACTCAGCTTTAATTAAAATATATTTCATAAAAGCAAAATAATTCCACAAAAGCAACAAATAATTATGCATGAATCAAATTGCCGCCAACATTACCGGGCGAACTGAACACACGAGCTCAAGGCGAAACTCCACCTCCAATTTAAATCACTTTAGTCAGCAACACCTGAATTCACTTCCTATCCAAAAATAGAAAATAAGTGCTACCTAACCAGCCATTGCTTAGTGCTGGCATCTGTACTCTAAGTACATAACAACCGAATGCAGTCCAACAGGATTGTGCAGGAACAAAAATTCTTTAGTTTCTTATTTGATTTCATCTCTTAGATCTTTTATTAGGCGTAAAATGTCTTTTTATGAGACATCGTTACTTCCCAGTATGTACCAGTATGTAACATTAGCTTTTTGAATATTTCTGGTCCACAGTTCCGCTTGAGTGATGCTTAGCCACAAATAAAGGGTTTGTTGGAAAGTGTTTTATAGCTAATACTTTCGTGATCAGTTAATCGTTTTTTTACTTATAAAAATAACTTTTTAATTAGCCTTACAGTTCTTTTACAAAAATTAATTGTGATTCCTAGACTATTGCTTTGATTACATGACCAACACTAGTGTATAAAATGTTTAAAAAATGCTTAAAAAATGAAAGATTATGGTTTTAAAAGTTTTTTGGCATTTACTTTGTTCAAAACAAGGGGGGAAAGCATTATTTACACTTTAGTGCACTTCTCCTTAAATACTCCGTTCTCAAAACTTTTAATTTACTAATTTTATTTAATTTTGTGTTCAAGCAATTTTTTAAGTAAAAATACGAGTTCACTTCTTCAATTAATATTATTCTCAACAGTTAAGCACAAAAGTAATTTAGATCTTCCAATTTTTATTTTTATTTTTATTTCTTTTTTCGATTGTGAACAAAACTGCAAAAACAAAACATCTAAAGACCTTCAAAGTGAAAATTGTTCTAAAAGTGGATATCAAAAGATCCTCCATTTCACTTACATTAACGTTGCAAGTTTATACTTGCATTCACAATATATCTTGTTTATACTTCAAGCAACATCGTTTATCAAAATTTTATCCGTACATTCGTCACTCTTCTCCAAAGAAATTTTAAAACAAAAGTCACAACTCTTCGGAGATAAAAGAAAAAACAATTCGACTTAAAGCTAGATCTTCTAATTTCTTATAAAAGATGTTTGGTTTGAGAAATAGCTAAAAAGTTTTGATATTTTTTTATTGGAGAAAAGTGCTGAAACGGTTGAACATGAAACCTGTCATCAATTATTCTTCTATAAAAGCCAACGGCTAGAGATCATAAAACAAAAATCATATTTCTAAATGTGATCACGTTTAGATCTTTTATAATTTTTGGAACTCAAAGTTGATAAAAGTAAGTATTTTTATCGAGTTATTGCTAGGTTTTTTTCCGGCACGTTGGACTTTTAACGGTCTTTATATATTTGTTCGGATATTTCAATAGGAATTTCTTTATTTATATGCCGATGCCATAGCTTTTACTAATTAAATTAACATACAAGTTTTGTTGAGAAACTGTTTAGTAATGAAATAAAATTTTGCAATTTGGCAACCATCGGCTATTTTATGTTGGTTAAAAATAACTTTAAATGACAATGTCGCTTTTAACAGACGCAATTTTGCTTATTATAGATAAATTATGACTGTTATTTCGTAAGTGGAAATAAAATCTACAATATTGTCATAATCGTTGAGACAACCCAAATTTGAGATGATTATCTTCGATGCCGTGCACACTGAGTAAACAAAAAAATAGTCACCCTCTATAACAAGTTGATAAATATTTAGTTCTCATGACAGCCGATATTCTTCTTGTTATGGACTCAACAAATTACTGATAGCATTGCTGAGGAATGCCTATGCAGACAAGATAGCAGCTCTAAGCTGTGTCGGCCACCAGCTTGAAGATTTGCCATTTGTCAGGAGAAGCACATATCTTCCTGCTGTTTGCGCCACATTCCGATTTAGCCGTCTGCATTGTGGAGCAAGAAACAATGTTCGTCTCTGGGGCCACAACAAGATCTTTTTCTTATTTTTCTGTTATGCCCTTTCTTTGCAAAGTTTGTCGCAGTGAAATAGGTTTTGTGATGCACTTGCATTGAATTCTGGTGTAGTTTCTGGTAGTGTTGTTTGACTTTTGTTTCTTGTGCAATATGCATGCTCTTCGCTTTTCATATCACTCATTCGCCAGCCTTTTCCGAACAGAATTGTTGTTATAGCTTTAATATATTTCTCTAAAGTGCTATTATAGAAGCAAGCAAGATACTCTTGAGCAAGAAAATCCTAAAAATATAGCCCAGAAAAAAAGAAATGTGCATAAATCCTATTACCGTAATACATACCTTGCTCTTGATGAGTCTGCTGTAGCATAAAATTACACCGTTTCAATCCGAAATTGGGAATAATTGATAATAATTGTTGCAGCTATTGAAATATTGATTAATAAATATTGATAATAATTATTGTTGCAAAACAAAACCTTCCTCTTCAATGGTGTATCTTTTGTTAAAATCTAAAAGAACGAAAGCAGTTATACAGTTTCTGCACACAAACTGCAGAAACAAATGCCTTATGTTTTAAACGTATATTTACTTGTATAATTGAAATTCGTCTATTCCAAAAAAATTGTTCTCGAAACTGTTTAAGAGCAGTTTAATGGAGAAGTTTACACAAGACTAAAGTTCTAAATGAATCCTTAGAGAGAGCTTTTTCACTTAATTTGCAATGTATAAAGCCACGCCAGCAAAACTTTGACCAAACAAATACATATTCAATATTAGAGAACTGTCACAAAAATTTAAATTAATATTTGTATCAAAATCCTATAAAAGAACCTTTTATGGTGCAATAAAAACAAAATCCAAAAGTTTATTTAATCGACGGAAATTATCGATCATACTGTATTAAGCATCAAAAATAAGCTTTAAATATTTTAACATTCACTTCAATAAACTTTATAGAAAGTACTCTTTTAATAAAAAGCTTTTTAATTTCTTTAAGAAATTTGTTCAAAAATAAAAATTTATATGATGGAATCTCTTACTTTAATCAGTCCAAATAAGGTTTAAGAAGATTAATTATTTACGATTTAATTTGCTTAATATCTCTATGAAACACGCCAAGCAATTAATTTAATGATTTTACTCTCGTATTAGATATCGAAATTTTGTCTTTCAAAGCTAATTAAACATTTTCATTAAAATTATTTGCAAAATAAAGATATCTGAAAGGAAAGCAAAAGAGTTATAGGCACAGTTTTATAATTTAAGCGTGTGCTAAAGGCAATTTTTTAATTTATTCCATTAATTTGACTAATATTTTTAAAAAAATTAGTCATTAACGTTAACAGTGTAATTTAATTAAAACAACTAGATTTCATGGAAATTTTTATTTTTTAATGTTTACTGAATTATTTTTTCATATTCTTAAAATTACATAGCGCCCCCCACCATGGATGGGTGGATAAGGACACTGAACATGGTAAGATTGCTGTAGTGTAAGCGTCTCGAATTGGGGCCTATCGAACGGCCATCGATCTAACGGTCTGGAGTTTTGTGCGGATTTCTCCAAATGTAACTTGAATATGCGTTAGAACTCCAACAAAAGTCCTCCACCCAAGGCGCCCCCACCCCCACCTTATAGTCAAATGCCCTTCGTTTAGGCTTGTCGTAACACAAAGCACATTCGGTTTTTCAAACACTTTTCAAATAAACTTACCCCATCCTAGGCAGATTGCCCATGCGTATAAAGTTGCCACAGTAACAGAAACACAAACACAAATAATCTGACAGTTCTTTTTACAAAAATTAACTCTCTCTGAGTCACAGGTCTAAAGTTAGCTTCTGCTATACCTGCTTTGCCACCCAACCATGGCCGAGTGGAAGAAGACTTTGAATACGGTAGATGACTGAAGTGTGAAGGTCCCAGAATCGCGGGCCTATTGTGCGACCACCGATCTAATGACTTGGAGTTCCGGGCGGTTTTCTCCAGATAAAAAGTTAATGCGCATTAGAACCCTTTAAAATGTCTTTCGTCCGTGGCACCTCTCCACAAGCAGATAGCCCTAGATAAGCTTTGCCTTAATACATAATACAATACAATAAAATATTAAAATAAGATAAAACGCAATTTTTCTTGCTACATAATGACGTATGTAAAGGTACAAAATTCCTTAATATAATAGCAGAAACATTCATTTTCAGTATTCATGCTCATTGTATACATTTCCTCTCAAAAGTAACAGAAGGGGGGGGGATTTTTCAAGAAGGGCAGTTTTGTTTGAGAAAAATGCCAAGTAAGGGTGACGTTCAAACTGGATCTATCGCTGTACAGCTAGTGTGCTTTAAAAATGGCACATTCCTTAACTCCTACTGGATATTTCTCTCTGCATTGTACTTATGCTTGGAACTGTACAGCAAACGACTTAGTTCAAAATATGTTACATCAAACGTAGAGCTTACTCCACATTAAAAAACTGTAACAGGCAGCTAAGTTTTTCCCAACAAAAAAAAAGTCGCATTTTTTAAAATTTGCGATTTTATGAATAATTGGAAAAGAGGTAAAGCTTATTTTTTCTATCGATAAAAGTCTGGCCATATTGGCACTAAAGAAAAAAGGCAAGGTACATCAGTACTAAAGAAAAAGGGAAGGGTGCATAGGCACTGAAAAAAAAGGTGTCAGGGAGCGGTGCCCTTTGAAAAACAACAAAGACCAACACTGACCAGGTTAGAAAATACAACGCTGTATACAGGGAGGTCATAAAAAACAAGAGCGTCCCAAACTTCCCAAGCGGCCTAGCAACTGAAATATTTGAAAGGAAATTTCTAATATTGTTATTCAAAAGTATATGCTCCATATTTGATTAGTTCAAACTTTAAAGATATCACGGTTACAATGAAAATATTTCAAAATTTTTGAATGCCAACATCCGCTGTTCTTTCCTGTACAAATCGATCAGCACATTGAAAAACTTTATACACGCCTATCGTGCAACGATATACGTATGCAAAAAATTGGCAGCGTCAAACATTTGTAAAGGAGATGATAGTTCAAAGACAACATAAGATAGGAAAGATGAACATAAATTTTATTGTAATTAAGCTTGCGTGTCCACATTGGTAGGGAACAACACTACTGTCTATTTCTATGAATTATGCAAACTGTGTCAATGTATTTCTGTCTGTTTATCACAAACGGCAGTCTTTTCTTTTCTCAAACATAAAAATGCATCCAACTCAATTTTTATTTCATTAAAATGCGCCGCCTAAAACTAATACCACATCGTCGTTTACAACAAATATATAGAAGTCGATCAGTGCAGAATATCTTGAATTATGTCCAACTTAATGCTCCATAGTCAGCATTTCTAGGGTGATATACATTCTGAGATTACAGAACTATTACTTTATCGATATATCTGTCGATATGAGACTAAAATATGAGATAACACCTCTTTTTCATTTTTCTTAAATTCTTGAAGATTGCAGAAAATATTAGAAAAATGTATGAAATAGCGGAATTTTATTAGTCTTCCCCGAAAAAACGCAGACGTGTCAAGAATGCATCTTAAAAAATGGCTGAATTTCTTTTTAATAAAAAGGAAATTTATTTCTTTTGCAGAAATTCGGATTGGTGCAATTCCTCACATATGAAAGATGAAAAAGGTTAAACAAAAATTTTGTTCTTTTCAAAACAAAGTGTAAACTATTATAAAATATTCATGCTTTTTCTATTTCTTGTTTTCAGATATATTTATCATATTTATCTATGTTCTATTTCCAATGTATTTTTTAATGGGAATCTTGGATCTAAAAATGTATAGTATTATTTCTATAAGTAATTCACTCACGCTTCTTTAGTATGGAACTTATATACATTCTTTTGAAGAAATCTGTTCGAGGTCCGTAATTTTTCAAGTTCGTTCCGATTCATTGACAGCGTGTTCACTTTCCTGTTCTTCCAAATAATGGGATATTTTCAAATTGCATTCCTGCGTTAATTTTAAGGATCATCCATACCAGTTTTCTGATAAAAGGGGTGAAATAACTTCTAATTTTAATGTAATTTTCGCTAAAATCTTTCCGTGTTTCTCTACTTATTTCTACCCTAATTCACTTCTTAAATTTGATCTATTTAGGGAGGTACTCGGTCTGCTAAATAAATTTTACTTAAAGTTTTGACTTCTAATTAAAAAATAAGTACACTTAATAAAACTAGATAACATGCCTACTGATGATATCATTTTTTGATAGAAATTCAATTGTAAAGTATCTATAAAATTATATTATGTCATCGAATGATAAACACTTAATGGGAACAGCAGTTCTGCATCTCTTTCTAAAGCTCAAATGTGTTGGGTTTATATGCTGTCGTTTATAATTTTCGTCGGGATTTCATGTTTTCATCAAATCGGCATCTTAATTTACTCTGGATGAGGTTCGTGTTCGATAAAGATTGTTTGCATAAATATGTAGACCCCAAAAAGTGAAAGAGTTCAAGACAACGGTTTTTGCAACTGATCATATGAGTCAGGAATTCTGCTCCAGGGTTTGACACTTATCATGTCTTCTTTCTTCTGCTCGTTCAATGCATTTTAAACATGGTCATGGTTAGCACTCAAGGGGCTAGAGACCCCGCGAGCCACGGTTTACTCACCGCTGTTATAAGAAAACTAAATCACTGTCTCGCAAACTGTACAGCTTTTCAAAAGTATGGGACATATATTTCTTTTACAGGGACAGCAAAACTTCCGTATACATTACGGCAAATAGACTGGAATTACTGTAAGTACAATTTAGTACTGTTAAATTTTTAAAACGGATAGCAATAATCTATGCTACATTCCTTTGGTTAGGTAAGGTTATTAAGTTAAATAGCGTACGGGGCTTAGTTCTTACACGCAGATATTCGGATGCGATTGGAGTCGCTCCAGATTCTTTTATTGAGTGTCCTTTTTAAACTAATGGTAACTTTCAACATTCTAAAGCTAACGTTTTGGGCTCTGCTGTATAATAAACCTATCTTGATTTCTTGGAATCTTCTTTTTGATCAATGACAATTTTCATACTCCTTTCAGTCATTTCACTTTTTTTAATGTTACTGCAATTCTGTCTTTTTTTCCCGACTTCTTTCTCTATCATTTTCTGCTATCTGATACCCGTTCTTATCATCATTCGTACCAGAGAAAGTTGCCTTTTTTAAACACACATAACTGGAGTTAATACGATTGAAACATAACTTAGAAAAATAAATAATTTTTTCACACATAACGTAAATATTTAAACACTTTAAAATAAAACAGCAGCTAACATAAAGTTTTTAAAAAATAGTAAACTTCTCTTCACTTTGTAGAACTGTGTAGTAGTTTGTAGAACTTTGTAGAACAAATATGTTGTAATTCCTCAGCTGATCGGCCGAATGATGTGAATTTGTACAGCAGACAAAAAAAATATTTTCTTAGTTGTGTATTAAATAGTTTAGAACAATTATAATAATGTCATGAAGTATCTAAAAGACAAATTTTCTAATTCAGATTTTGACAAATAACTTTGAAGGGTTGCAAGAGTTTTCTTAGAAATCCTCATGCTAAATTTCGTAGACTTAGAAGCAATGGCCTAGGCGCTTCGCCACGAACAGATAAAACAATCAAAATTCCTTCATTCCCGCCGATATAGTTGCAAGGATAAAACAGAATTGTTCCGTGCAAGAGTAAACGTGAAGTCCGAATATGAAAAGAACTTCTTAGGTCCTGGTTTTCTTTCTAATAACCAAGTTTAGTATTTCAATGGCTTTAAGTATTTCAATGGCTTTCAATGTAATGTCAGGTTCGAATAGGAAAATAACGTTTTCAGCCTTTAATTTTATTGGTCAAATTTTGGACTTCGATTGCTTTAAACCTTCAGCCTATAGCAGGAACCACCTTAAAGCATATTCATAATGCCCCATTATGATCGCCAAAAGTCTGTTTAGCCAGATTCGTAGATTAAAAAATGCTCAGAGAACTAAATGTACCTCTACTATTAAAAATATGAACGGTGTAAATATTGGAAATAGGAATAAAGCTTGTTATTTTCACATCTTTAATCAGAAAAGTGTTCAAAATGTCCTCAGTGTATATCGAGGCATGCATGCTCACACCGAGGAATTGCTGACTACACTTTGCAGTGGCGTTGTGTCCACAAAAGTACCGCAGCATTACGCCGAGGGGTCTATTTCTCTACTAAAGTGTTTTCAATGGAACAGTTTCTACAGATGGCTCCAAAGAAAGAAATCGAAAATTGTCAGATCTGATTATGTTTCATCTGTGATTCCTTATTTCTAATAGTTTTTTCCTCTCTCTCTGCAAATGATAGGATGTCACATACTTTCCTTTTTCATTTCTCTAATAAACCATGAGTCGTAGAGGTTCAGTTCATTGTTATTATTTTTTATGTTCTCCAACTAAAGAATCTGGTTGTGCAGATTTATGGCGGTCTTGATAGAGCATTTTGAATATTTGTTTGCGTTAATATTTTACTGCCTTACTTTCTCTCTTTCTTTTACATTTGTAAGATTTATATTTTCAGTTATTAACTCCTTATATACTATTTCAATTATCCTCGTCTTCCGTAATTTTTTCTATTTTTCTATTCACCCACTTTTTTTTCATTGTAATGAGGCTTTAATCGTGTATTTCTTTCGAGAATTCTTTGATTTACCTTCCTACCCTCATTTAGGAACTGTAATGTTTTTCTGTTTATAAAGAACAAATTAATACATTTTTTTAATACGTATGCAGTTAATATTTATACTTTGAATGTTCCCTCAAAAGTTATTATTTTATGATTATTTTTTGTTCGCTTACACCAGATAATTTAATCCTTCTTTAAAAATTTAAATTTAAATCATAAAAACCTTCTTCTATTCAAACGTCGGCAAAATATATTTTTAAAAATGTGATACTAAAGAAAAGAATGAATATTACTTTTCATTATCTTAACCGCGGACATCTTTTACGTGAAACTTTTAACTCTCTCATTAACGTTCACAACAAAAAAGCTTAAATTTATTTATCTTATCTTTCTTCGATAATTTTCTTTATCATTTTAATGAACTAAGCAGCAATATAGCCACTGTAGTTATATTTAATATTCGGTGGCTTTTAATTTCCAAGTCAGCTTTTATTTTTATGAAAGCGATAAAAAAATTCTCAAGAAGATTTTCATACTTCTTAATATGATCAATTCATGAGGCATTCCCTTAGGAGTGTAGAGGCAGAGGCAGACGATAAGCTTTGTTTAGTTTTTAGGTTTTGTTTTGTTTTTCTTTGTCTGGCCCAAAGTATTTTTAGTATTTTTAATCATACCATCATTATTCCCCCAGTGTAAGTGTTTGTTATGGTTAGCAACGTATTATTTTGTTCATATTGCGACTCCAACGTGTATTCCTAGTTATAAAGTCCAATAATAATAATTGTCCCAGTTGTAAAAATCCTACTGGTGACTGAGATGTAGATAAATGCAAATAGGATTTAACGGATTTTATAATTTAGGAATATCTCAATCATTACCACATAAAAGTTTATTTCAGCTTGCGTTCAAATATACAAGCTGATAATGATCTAATATTAATTCATCAAGCACGGCAACAAACAGTCATTCTGTTTCCGTTTGGTAATTATAATTAAGATTGAAAATGTTAAATTACAAAATTCCAAAAGCAACAAATAAACGTAGCCGTTCGCTCGTTGAATTGAGTGTGTAATATCTAATTAATAAAGCATTTTAATAACTGCAATAACAGTTCGTAGTGCACTTTTGATTCAACAAACCAGTCGTTGAAATGCACGTTATTTCGTCTTGTTCATATTAGGTAATACGCAAATTTGTCTAATTTTGTGGGCACCATGCTAATTTTATTAAACTTTGATCTATTCTAGAATTTGAAAAGCCAGGCGCAGTATTTGGGTATAATTATCGATTTGTGTATAACTGAATTTTAAAATTATGCAAATTAATTAATTTAATCAGCAGTTTTTGAGTAGATCCTAAGCTTATTACCGAATGATTAAAAAACGTTAATACTTAAAAATACGTTTAAGCTCATTTTTCAAGCCTCAAAGTATTTTTTAGGTTGGAAAAAAACTGGAAAAAAAATTACATAAGCTTAAAATTAAGGAAACACACTCAATCAAGGAAACTGTTCTAGAAATTGGAAAAAATTAGAAAATATAAGAAAAAATTAATACGCAGAAGGTATACAGTGTTGGCAAAAAATTCCCAAACAAACTTTTTGCCTTATTCTTGAGGTGGGTTATAAACTTAAAGCGTTAATAGTAGAATATTTCACATTTTTTTCTCTGTATCAATTCTAAATTCTGGAGTCGCACATATTTTATTTTTTTGTTTAATGCAAATAGTGTTCCATAATTTACACTCTTTTTCATCGATTGATTAAATTATAAAACAACAAATTTCTATGTTACGGCGTATTCAGTTACTTATTTTCACTCTCATTTGGATAGAGATTTGGGTTCTTAGAATTTTGAAGACTAATTCAATCATTGACCACAACAAAATGTTCCTATAAGCCTACTTAAATGCATCACATTCTATTAAGCAGTCATTATCTAGTGCATAAAAACCTTATATAGTGGTTGAAAATAAAGTACAATAAAATGTTTAAGCCTCCTCTCTGAGTGTCACAGGAGTCCGACTTGTGTTGATGCACTCAAACTTCCGTATAAACTCTGACTATATGCTCTCACTGATCCAGTATCTGTACCACACAAACAACAATAATAATACCAAATATAAATTAAAAATAAGTAGTGTTTTAAAAAGGGAAAGTTATAATAAAATATATACTCAATGTAATGCCCCAAAATATCATGCTTAGACGTAAAACAAGCAAGAAATACTCGATAAAACAGACATAGGAAAGTACTTTTCGGCCCAACAATAAGACAGAAATAAACCTGTTTTTCATTTAGTCTAATACAGGATTTAACCATACATGCCATCAGCTCATTTGTTGAGATTATTAGATAATGTCGTCCAGTATAATTAACTTATTGATAACAAAGATTAAATCTGCATCAGGAACGCTACTCATTGAATTTATTACCTTTATAAATACGGGAGTAAAAGAATATGTGTGTGCAAAAGAAACGCAAAGATATGCACAAGGGAGTAACACTGGTTTGATTAACCGTTGTTCAAAATCTCTTGGTATCAGTTCCCAAACACACATGCTGGCATAAAAAAAAATAAGTAACGACAACGGTGAGCGATAGAGCTTCGGATCTGCAATCCCTGGGGATATCAGGTAAACTGATTATTTTTATAAGCATATTAATAGATAGATTTCTTCGAAAGATTATTATCATTTTTAATAAAATTTTGTATGGGGAAAGAGAAAATTATTATGTATTGATTGCTAATTTTTGAGTTACCTGTTAAATGACGATTTGAATCTTGCTACCGAATTTAATTATTGAATTTGAAAATAACTCAAGCGATTTTTTAAAAACTGAATAGTATAAAAATTTTAATTAAATTAAACTGCTGCAATTTATTCACTTACTGAGTGGATAGTTTTAAAATGCTAATGAATTTAACCAGGAATGTTTACTATAGAAGCAGACTTAATAACAGCAGCAAACATTTTTAAACACACTATTTTTTATTTTGTTTTGCGTATAGAACTAAAATCTTGGAAGATATGTGTTCGTTAAAGGGAGCTATTATGAAGAACAACATTTTCGTACTTGTACTAGTCCATGACATGTAGAACCTTTCTAATGAACTTGTTCAAAAGTTCGGTCTGCCAATTACGTAATTTGTAACAACTTTCCTGTGTAATAACAACTCCCTTATAAAAAAAATTGGTTTTTTTTTTTGGCAGGTAATAATGGCTTTATTGAAACTAAATAAACTAATTTATAGGCTTTTTAGGAATAAATTTGTGAAGAAATTATAATGGCATGCATAGTGAAAATAAAACCATAGTTTCTTTTTCATATTTAAGTGATATATGTGGGAATCGAATCCACCAATCTGAACAATATACGAGGCTTCAAGTATTACTTCACAAATTCTCTATGTAAAAAACAAATGATATCATATATTTTCAATCCAATTACGTATTTTCAATTTTCCAATAACTTCATACAACCTCAATATGGACATTCCTTGGAGGGAAGATGTACAAAATTTGTTCTTCAGTAGCTATATTTCTAGGCTGTCACTATTGTAGTTAATAAGAATAATGGTGTGGGAGGAAAGAAAAAATACACATTTTAACTATAAATAGGATTGGTTCAGATCAATTCCAAAGCATGTGAACACTGAAGAATTTCAAATGACTTTCGATCTTCATCTCAGGCAGTACTGTAAGTTTTATTTAAAAGAACTTAGACATATCAATTTTAAACTACCTCGAGCTCATTTTTTTACGTAAAATCTGTGTACTCTTAACTCTCGACTTTCAAAAATAAACTTATTTCATCTTTATATGATTTCATTTCACACTTGTTTCAAAGGCGCTTATGACAGTGGCTAGACTGATTTTTCTTCTGTGGAAAAGACTCTTTTGAATTTTGTACAGTTTGTTTTTTCGGAACTTGTAATGTATGAAGCCGCTGTCTTAATTCTATTGGGGGAGGGGGGAGTAATGTTGTTGTTTTAATACGAAATTCAAGCATATAAATTTTCAACAAAGTTTTAATTACAAACAAATTGTGCCTGAACATAGAATTTGTGTTTGTTACATTTTAAACCAAGAATTTTATGGATATATTTTTCTTTCCACAAAGATATGTAAAAAGGATGGGATGGACGTCTACCCTCCTTGGAGAACGAATTTCAAAATTTCTTGAAATTGATTTTAGGTAGTCCCTTGATTGTTGTATCTTAAAGAGAGAATTTTATGGATATCTCTTTCTTCCTTTGAGATAGAGGTATGAAAGTTACTTTTAGGGATGGACGCGAGACGAAAAATTGGTGTCTCGCGTCTCCCAAAACAGCTGAAAAGTTTGTCTCGTCTCGCAAAAATCAATATATCATAATGTTAAAAATGTTTGTCTCGTCTCGCAAAAAATCTGTAAATCTCTGTCTCGTCTCGCAAAAAGTCGTCTCGCGTCCATCCCTAGTTACTTTTGGTCCTCTAACCCACCCACCCCCCTCCAAACACACACATGTTACGAATTTAGGAAAATGCTGCTTAATCTAGTGTCTAGGTTAAAAAATTCACATACTTGCCAAGTGTCATATTATTAGCTTCAATTGATCTTACGAGGTGAAGTACCGACATACGAAAAAATGACTTTATTTCCTGGTCCCCCTAATATTTTAATTTTGGAACATACGTTTAGGATTTTGAGGGGCAAAATACCTGAAAAAAATGACAGTGAACGCTGATCATGTACGCATGATATTCCTCCATATATACAGCTCAAATTTCCTCTGGAAAAAATGATAGATTTCAGATCAATGACAACTTGAATAATACATGAAAAGCGCAAGCTCTGTTATGTACACTTTAATATACGTATTTTCTAGATATGATATTTTCTTTGTCCTCAATTCCATTCCTTCTAACATATATTTGTTAAAATTTATTCTTTGAAGCAGATCAACTCTGGATACGTATGAAGCCTTTTGAAGATATTCCAAATTCCGAAATATATTTTCTTGCAAATTTCGGATTCGTAAGTTTGAAGGATCCATTTTTCTAGACACAGCAAACATGGAATATATTTTTGAATAACGGTTATTCAAATATAGTATATTTCTTTCATGTATCTCGAAAGAAGTGGTTTGATCGTAAGAAAATGATGAATAAACTTCATTATTGCGCAGTCCACTTTTTATACGCTAATATTTTATACCATGATAAAAAAAAAATTTATAGTAATTTTACTTTTATAACAGCTGTGGAATATCGATATCAATATCAAATAAAGATCTTCCTTTCATTTTTTTTTTCATTTTCATAATTTTAAAGTTGCATGAAAATTTTAGTGAACAATTTTAGTGCAAAGTTTTTAAGAAAACTTTGCATAATATGTCCATTTAAAAGACGCTCAGAGGGTTAAAAATGTTATTCTCCTTATGAGAAGAACTCTGCTAGTTTTAAAATAAAACTTCACCCACACAAAATATACATAATTTTAATTAACTTTAATTTATTTTCTAACAACAAAAACACTGAAACTTTTAATTTGATACCTGTTAAAAATTTATTACTTTTTCACTTGAATACTTTCATATTTTTCTTTCCGCATATTTATAAACCCTCAGTCTATCAAACATCAAACAATTATCTTTGTTTTGAATTTAATTAACTTTCACATCCCCTCAATAAAAAAAACTTTTTATTGATCACTCCTGCTATTTTCAATAATGTTTCTTTGTTGATATTTGACTTTGATTATGCATGTTTTAATTATGCTTAAATTAATCTACTGTTTTCGATTAACTAAGTCAAAGCACATGGTGAAGTGAAAAAAAAAAGAAATCAAGAAATCTCATGAATAATAATTTTTTTGCAGACAAGTCTCTTATCAGACCCGAACAGTACTTGTTTTCAATTATAGCTTTTATTTTTTTTAAACGAAAAAAAAACTTTCAAACATTAAATTATTTCTTTCAATTCCCATTTGAAGATTTCTAAATTTCTCATTTTTGATTATGGGCTCGTGTTTTTGAAAGGCCTCTACATTTTTTAAAAACTGAATTCATTTAAGATACTTTTGAATATGAAAATATATGAAAGTTCTTAATGAATTATTTCTTAGCTATACTGTCATAAAATTGTTTTAGCATATTGCTTGTAGGAGATTTTTTTTAATTAAATAACAAACACTAAAGTGGATTTTTCGATTGCCAATGAATAAATTTAATGTAATTTAAACTTTTTCTTTGCCTAATGGGCAGGTCCATCATCAAGAATTTTTGCGACTATTAAGGCCATTTTATTTTAAGACAGACAGTCGGCGGCCAGTCTTACTCCCTATGAAGGGACGGATAAGTAAATATCCAAGCCCAAACCGATAATCAAACCCGGACCCAAAATGTCATTGAATGGTTCTTTAGCCACTACACCACTTTGGGTGGCTTATAATTTAAACTTGAAAATTAAACTTGCAAGACAAAATCCTTTATTTATTTAAGTTTCTATTTTCAATTATTGTAAGTAAAAAAATATTTAGCTTGATTATTAAACGTTATTTTGAAGTAAAATATATTTTCAGAAAATTACAGTTAAAAAGAATAACGATTTAAACTAATTTGTGGGGAAATTTTTGAACGCATCATTATTCAAAAATTCTATTTTAAGCATTTTCAGAATGAATGCCCAAAATGAACCTTAGCTTGCCAGTTTTTTCATTATTTGGCGGGAATCAAAAATATACCTAATGTGATATTAAGTTAATATTTTAATGGGAATGTTAAGACTTTAATGGGAATTTCGGAAATTCGTCACTCGCGCTCGAATCAACTAATTTAGTGTGTTGTGTTGCGATAAGACAAAACTACCCAAGCAAAAGCTGTCTGCCCTGGGAGGGCTGTGTTTGTCGGAGAAATTTTTAAGGGTTTCTAATGAATTAACCGATTTTCATGCAATAAAACTGCAAACATTGATTTTTTAGATTGTGGAACATTCATTTTAGACTGCTAACCCTTAGAAGAATAAATTGCTCGTTCTCCGTTTTCGTGGGATACCGTTTTTTGTATAAGAGGAATACATATTTATATTTTCATCTTTCCGGCAAGATGTGAAGTGTTTATGATTTCGATTTTTCTGAACCGTTCTTCTCTGCACAGGTCCGTGCTCTAACTGCCATAAATATACGCCGATTGGTGCGAAAATTATATATGTTTTTTCTATGTACTGTGCCATGTACCGTATTGAAAATGATGTATGTAGCATTTATAGTTCTTTTACAGGAACCAAACGAGAAAAAATCCAATACTTCACGCTCCATGGTTAGTCATTCTTAAAAGCGTATTTTAGAGATACTTGATTTTTTCAATAAAATCAAAGTTGATTTATATGTTAAAGCTTATAAAATAATGTTATCCATTGAAGATAGTGTCTGTGTAATAAATAGCTCTTCTACATGGACACTCAAAAGAATTCCAATGCATTACGATCTATAGCAGTGGAGAGACATTAATCTATTTCAAGCGCAATACAATGGGAATAAAAATGTCTATAGCAGTATCTCCAAAATCTCGCCAGATTTAAGGTCAATAAATCGCCAAATTTGGCTCAAAAATGCTGTTATGTTGGAAAGTGTTTTATGATCGATGTGTTTGGCATGGTCAATCTTTCTTGTTTTATTCCAATCTTTGTTTTAGGGAACAGCTTTGTAGATCTTTTTATCAGTAACTCCTTTCACTGATCAGTAAGTACTTTTTCCGTTCGTGCATATTATAATTTCTTCACGAGTGGTAATTTTATGTGTTAGATATAAGTAAACCGCGGATTACATGAAAATGCATGTTTCAATTCTTTTTAGTTATTTTACATAAATGTGCATAAACTGCCATATTTTCTCTTTGAGGTGCATATTTCAATCTATTTTGTTTTGAATTCTGTTTTACTTTCATTTTAGTATTTTTATTGTCTTTTTAAGAGTTTATCCGGGTAACTATTATACATGAACATAATGGACACTTCGAATATGTATTAAAACTTAGACAAATAATACATAGACAGAATAATAGATTTGTGGGGTTTCCCATATTGCACCAGGAGAGGATATCAGTGCACAATAGAGGTAGGAATATAGTTCTCCACTTACATCTTATCTCCTCTGGAAGAACAGTTGCAAGACATAGTCTTTTGTCTGAGTCACGCATTGTCTTCAAGATTCAAGCTGACCAACTGTCCTAGGAGGGGTGAAAGTACAAGTTTTTATGCGTATTTGATTGCAGGCCAGTCTATATGGCGAGCAAAATTTCCGAAATGGGTATATTTAAAGAAAAAAAGTCAATCCTGATGAAAACGTATATTCCCGATTACGGTCAAGATTTCACTACAGATGGTGGAATTGTTTCCTGCAGAACGGAAAAAACTTACACGGGAAACACTTCCCGTGTAAAAAACGATTTGGGGTCGCTAAACACGCACAAACTAGCATTTCTTCAGCAAAGAAAAAACATTAAAAAATCTGATTTTTTTTCATATTTTAAATACTCATTAAAGTGCTATATATTAAAAGCGTATCATAATTTATGCGTACTCCCCATCATTCTTCCTTATTCTATTAAACTGGAAAGTGTATCATTATTCATAAGTGTGCCGTGTTTGTCCTTCTTATTCCATAAAACACTTCTTTGGCATTGAAATCTATATTAAAATAGCCTGCTACAACTGTTTTACAATCTTTGACAGGCATATTCTTAACCCTTTAACGAGCAGTGTCCCGCTCTGGGAACACCAAACGCTGACATTTTGGCTGTTGCCAGTCACGAAGAATAGTTTTGATTTTTGTAAAAATAGTTGTTGGTGACATAACTCCAACGAGAATCCTTTACTTTTTATCACGTCATTTCCCGTAAAAAAATTGTCACGATTATTTTTAGCAGCACTGACATCTGCTGAAAAATGGAAGAATGCGAGAACAGCTGGATAGATTGCCCAATGCTGAAAATAGGGCAGCCGATGCCATCGCTCGACATAACTACCAGCAAGATGGCGGACGATCGAAACGTTCATCGCGTGCCACAGATCTAGAGACCCTTTTTTTGACGCAGCTGGCTGTGCGGCACAGCCAGCAGTAACGGCGGCCCTTTTTTCAGCATTGGTAAAGGGTTGCGCCTCAAAGGGTTAATACACTGGGTGTGCCGTTTTGTCCTTCTTTTTCCGTGAAACACTTCTTTGGCATTGAAATCTATATTAAAATTGCCTGCTGCTACTGTTTTACAATATTCGACAGGTATATTCTAAATACACTTCTTCCTTGTAATCAACTGTAGGTCTCTCCTGTTTCTAACTAAATTTGGAAGATATCGCCAAACTAGGATCAGTTTTGGGGACTCATTTTTTATCGCAACTTGACGATAAATCATCAAAAAGTGCAAATCTTGGACACTTTCAACATTTCACTCCCCGCTATCTGGCAACCTTATTCATGCAACTAAAACGTGTCAACGCAAATCAAAAACACAAAAATATTCCGCAAAAATCGGTCTACAAAAATATGTCCACGAAAATCTTGTCGTGATCGGTGACTTGCGCAAGCTTTACAGACTATTCTATTACCTTCAGTGCAAAAATGGTTTCGTCTGGTAGGGCGAAAAATCTCTAGTTCGGGGGGTTCCCAACCTTTACGTAGTTAAAAGCACATCCTAGAGCACTTGTCAGATGGCGGGCACAATTTACTTTTTCAAGTACGATTTATAATTGAACATAGTTTTGCATACAAACTTGTAAACATAATTTAACATATAAAATTGTTAATATTTTTGCGTAAGATAAGTAATTACCAAATCATGCATACAAAAACCACAAAAATAAAATTTCTTTGTAAAAAATATTAATCTCGAAATCTGTGCGAAATCTAACAAAATTAATCTCATCAAATGAAATATCTAATAGTTCACACAAACTATGTATATTCTTTTTTGCTGTACTACGTTAGCAATCATTCTCATGTTTCTTCAAACACAGGGTAGCTTCAGGAAGCAATGTTACCTTGAATTTTCTTTCAAAACTGGATGATTTCTTTTTTTTTTTTTTTTAATCCGTGAAAATATTTTTCTTCGTCTATCAAGGGAATTCCATAACCTTTAATTCAAATTGTCACACTATCGGCATCCGGTTTCAGCATCACGGCTGATAATTATTTCAGTGAAACCTTGATTTTGTAGACAAGTGGAAGCAAAAATATGCAACAGAATTTCTTAAGAAAACATTTCTGTGATTTCACATTTTTTTAACTATTAGCGGAATAAAAATATGTTGGTGTATGAGGACATAATAATACTTCAGTACATTGTAGGTCTCGAAATGAGATTTTGAAGCTGGCGACAAAAAAATGCTGTGAGATTTTATAAGCTCACTGAAAAAGCTATTTTAAATATTCGGAATATCGATAAATTGCGATTGCAGTTTTTCAGTTAACTCAAAAGAAGTCAATAAAATGAATCATAATGCAATGAGATGAAAAGAAAGCTTCACTTTTCTTGTAAGCATTCTTCAATTTCATATATTCATATGCAACCTAGAAGTGCGTCTAAGACAGAAAGAAACACTCAAGAAATGAATTTTTAAATACTCGCAGCTAAATTTGTAGCGAAAACTGTTGATCATCGTGGCTATTCAAGATAACCTCACGACATTTACCGTGGTTGCTGCGAAGTATTTAGAGGTCTGGTACATTGTGTCTTTTATTTTTATTTTTATTTTTTATTTTTTTATTTATTTATTTATTTATTTATTTTTTTTTTTTGAAGGGAGGATGCAAAAATCCACATTTTCTTCATAAATAAAAGGATTTAAAATTACTGTAATTGCAACGTAACGTAAATGTTGCAGTTTTTAATTAGATCTTTTTACCGACATCCTTAGATCTTATTTTTCTCTCAAATTTTAAACCGGTACTAAAAATACGTCCAGCCTGCATTTACATAACACAGGCTGAGCGTCTTTTGAACATTCATTGAAATAGTTGTGCTACTCGGGTATTAGGTTGTGTACGTAATTTCATGAGAATAAATAGTTGGGCACGTACATACATTTATTTTTGAGGATTACTCTTTATTAAAATACCATGATTACTCTTTAAATTAAAATAATTTTAGGATTTTAGGAAACTGGTAATTTTCTATGGGATACAAGGAGAAAAGGTGAGACATTTCCTTAAAAACAAAATTCTTATAATATATATAAACATTACCTTTGTATTTATTTTAAAATATGAATACACTGATAAATTCGTTCTCATAACTAGGAACCAAGAAAACAAATATAAAAAAAGAATTTCTCGAAACTATACTTTTCTGCCATAAATCGTGAAATAAAATCTATTTATATGCAAGTTTTTAAATAACTTTGCTTTTTTTTTAACTTTTCTTCATGAACTTGTATGCATTTACTGTAATTACATTTTTCATATGTTTATTTCCTTTCTGGGAAGTAATTTAAAATTTTTCTTTCCTGGCGTATGAAAGAAGTTTTAAATTCTTATTTGAATACCAGACGCTAGAATAAACTTCGTAAGTTCTTTGTTTGATTAGCAAATATTTCATAAGAATACCTTGAATGGATATCGAAAAAGGATTTTCCCTGAAGGATGTGGCCAAAGTTATGTGTGATATCAAAGTTTATGTATTATATTTTTTATTTCTGGATGGTTGTTTAAGTTTCTTTATTCTGGAATCTTCCTGTAAATGTATTGGTAATATAATGTGCCTGTTTTTGCAATTTCAAAATGATGTGGAACGTAAAGTAATCACATTTATTTATACTTGTCATTAACCCTTGAGGATTAACCCTTTAACATGCGATGATTGCGCCTTGAAAAACCACCTTATTGCAGCGATTTTACTGCTAGTCCCAAAGAAATATAGTTAAGTGGTCCTAATACCGAAAAAGTGCAGCCCTTGCCATTGATTCTTTTAACTATCAGTAACATGGCGATCGATCGAATTACCCATCTGGAGACGCACTGTTCGTAATAAATGGATCGATGGCAAAGGTGGCCCTTTTTCAATGTGGGGCAGTCTGTCCAGCTATTCTTCTATATTGATGTGAAAATGCTTGCGTGTCAAAGAAATTGAATTTCTGTACTGTAAAACTTTCCTGGAGATGTATGCCAACATAATATGTCTGTTTTAGTAATTTCAAAAAGATGTGGAACATAAATTAATCATATTTCTTTATACTTCTGTAATCATATTTATTTATACTTAAATCTGTTCGTGGCTCCAATGATATTCATGTTCAAACGATACCTCTGGGGGTGTCAATTTCAAGTGCCAGGTCTCTTGTCTGAAATTAGTTCAAAAACAGTAAACCACGCATAGGGGGCAACGATAGCCTGCCTAATAAGCTTCCCATAATGAAGTGACCAACATCCACGGCCTTCTTAGGGGTCAAGGCCATTGCTCACACCCAGCGATTGTCGCGGTAAAATGTATTTGAATGGGGATATTTGTCAGCGTCTTATGCCGGCGAACATGGGCTGTCCTCTACCGAACAATAGATGGGGTGTGAAACCACAAGTGTGAAACCGCAATATTATCCACGGTACCCAATTACCTATTGTCCTTAGTATCTCCCTCTTTCTCTGCGGTGCGAAAAATTTATTGCTTACAAGTGATAATTGGCCAAGCGGCGAGCGGCTCCCTCTCGATCTGGAAAGCGACCTTAAAACCTACAGTAGGCCGCTGACCCGGCTATTAGAAAGAATGTTGATACAAACAGAGCGTTACGCCATACTACTGATTTACTAGTTGTGAAGTCTGTTAAATAAAACACGTTTCTATGAAATCCCGTCTTTCTTGTATGAGCAGGATAAAATTATGTTTTTAATATTTACTAACTGCATTTACTAACTGCATGTGCGTGTTGCGTGTTCATTATCAGATATAAAATGTAAATCCTTCCAATACTCACCCATTAATAGTTTCTATTCGATGCAGCATAGTTTCATCAGGAAATCCGTAATAATCAAACTTTTCTACTTTGTCAGTCTTTCGAAGAGAGTAGCGGCTGCAAAGAAACATAGATGGAATTGTAAAATAGTTTTGGAATGCATCCTATAGTACGCAGTTTGATAATTATGACCTTGTGGATAAGAAAGATCTTGAATCAGGCCGGCAAATTTTGAAACCGTCCAGCTATAATTTGTAAACAATCCAATTTACTCAAGCTTTTACATCTGAAGATCTGTTGTGAACCATAGTAGGAAAGTTCATGTGTGTTTCAACTTTTATCTTAAGTATTTATTTCTGAAACGTGAATAAAGACACTTTTTTCGACCCACACTTTGGTTTGTATATTTGTTATACGACACTAAGCAGATCAATCTTTCAATAAGTTTGTATACACTTGTAGTGAGTGGCCATGTGCAATAAAATTTTATGTGATTCGTTAATTTTAAATAATAGGAAAGTATTTTTTAAAATAATATATGGTGTAAAAATAAAATGAAATAAAACGTTGATCCAATATTTTTTATTAATAAAACATGTTTTTCAAAAACCTAACCCCAATACTGTTTGTTCAAAAAGGATGTATCAAGATGTCCTTACATTTTACAAAAATGCCACAATTATTGTTGCTAACATAGAGTACTCATTTTTCACAATTGACATTGGGAAATATTAAGGTTGATTCATGGAAACTGACACGATTGAGTAACGCATATTTATATAGTTTAAAATCAAAAACCATTTTTCTTCCCTAAACAGGCAAAGAAAGCGCCTTATCTTTTAGACCAATAACAATTTTACCTGCATTCGGCAAAATATACAAGAGGAACCATAATGGAAGAAGTAAAAATCCATCCTTTTAATTCACTAGTAATTCTAAAATAGCCAGAGGATGGTAGTCAAGCTTTTTTAATTTTAAATTGTACCAGATGGTTACTAGCAATTTCATCCTAATTTTACTTACTATGCAAATGTAGTTTAGGGTTTCGGAACAAATACTTTATACTCGGAAATAACGTACGCCGCTGCCAGAAACTTTTTCCACAGGCCCATTGCAAAGCAAGGCCTCTGCTTTGCAATGGGCCTGTGGAATATTTTATGTTTATTTAACTACTGTTGGAATATTTTTTATTTACTTAACTGCTTATAAAATCAGTAGTTAAATAAGCATAAAATATTCCAACACACGTAAAAGGAATGGGTCAGACAGGTTCAGTTTTGACGCAACTTTTATGTAAACGAAAAATGAACTGTTTTAAAACAATTAGTAGTTTTCATTGTTTGCAATAAGGCTCGTATCAACAATAGACTTATACATATTTTTTAAACTCGAGTGTAAAAAATCGTGTTATTGTTACGATTTGCTGATATTCTGCGATTGTTGACTCATTGTTCTGATGTTTTTTAATCAATAAGGCTTACTTACCTTATGCTACATTACATTAAGGCTCACTTACATTATGCTAATTTAGCCATAAAATCTAAAATATTGATCGACTTTCATTATTTAATTGATACTTTTACTTTGGACGTCAACCAAGCTTTTGCGATCGAATAAACTCATTCTACATTAAAATTGCTCTTGAAATAATATTTTAGATGATTCTTCAGCTAGAAAAACCATTCAAATGGTTTAGTTAATGCCACCACAAATGTTTGATTTCTCAAAATAGTGTTTAACTAAAAAAGAACCCTTTTTCTCCCCTAAAAAAATCCCTAAGATAATAGAAACAATTTCTTTACAAGTTCGATTTTTTAACGCACGATTAGGTTATTCCATAACGGTTCTGTGTTTAGATTAGTTTAAAGTCGTTACAAATTTCAATACAAATCTGTTAGAAAACTAACTGGGTGAACTAACCAAGTGAGCTAAAGTAACTAACTAGTACAGTGAAACCTGTGAAGTTGACCATCTTTGTAAGTTGACCACCTGTCTAGGTTGACCTAATTGATCAACACCGGAATTTCTGAATAACTTTGACATTGAATGAACCCTTTATAAGTTGACCATCCTTCTAACTCGTATGTTGACCAGGTGATAAGGTAGAATTTCCCCCTAAGCATAGCTCAAAACCTTCGTAAGTTGACCACTTCCAGAATTTTTTCTATATTTTTCAAACAACTCTCATGTATTTTTTCCATTTGTCTAAAGTCTATAGAACTTGCCGACAAAGCAAGAATAATGCCTATTTCAGTTCAGATTCTTAATGTATCATTCAGCTTTATCCCTTAGGTAAGTACAATTTTTTTTGTAACTACATTAGTATGTATACAGTAGTAGGTATGTGTGAAGTACAAAACCATTAATGCATACGTACACTATGCAAAATGTATATTAATACAGTAATAAATTAAGTTTCATAATTAAATTAACTTGTTTCTGTTCAACTTACAGAACTGTTGAACTTCTGTTAAACTTATTGTATGCACTAAGAATAGTAACTGTACGTACTATGACAATAAACCAATAACTAATACTTATTACAGTAATATGTGCATCTAATTGATGTTTAACCCTAATAAGCAATATTAGTCCTATTTTGTATCAATTTGATTTCATATTTTAAATAGTTTTGTAGCTTACCACTTATCCTGCATGTAATATGTAATGTATGAGTACGCAGATGATAAAATTCGAAAATCAAAAGTAAGTATTGCACCCTTGATAGGTTGATCACTTGTCTAAGATCACCACGAAAACGTAGAACCACTGGGTGGTCAACTTAGTAGGTTTTCCTGCATTTATTTTACGGCAGTCAAAATTGTGATGTCATAAATTAAGTAAACTCTTTCGAGAAATTTACGTAATATGAAAGTAAATTCGAAATTCGTGCGACTCTAAATAGCTCCTCGAAATAACACAGTTTGACTCTTTTCATGAGATTAAAATAAATGAACTATTTTTTTTTCTGCTGAACCAAGTGGAATTTAAATATTTAAGATGAGCATTTCGCATGAATCGTCTTTATTTTTAGACATGATCTTTCGATTGTTTCCCTATGTAATGTCAATATTAGACTATGAATTTTAAAAATAGGAGATTTTGGTACTTATGTATTATCCTGCCGGTCAGTCCCGCTAAGTTATTTTTTCGGGAAATGTGCCGGCAAGCTGTTGCCAATCGTATTCAGAACCATCAACAATTTCATGTGTCCGTCATTTATCTTAGCGAAAAATCGCTCGTCTTGGCGGACCGAAGGGATAATACGCAAGTACCAAGATTTGTTACAATAATGTGAATTAAAGCAAAATATACCCTGTTAATAAGTATTTCAAGTATATTAAATTCAAAGTATTTGTGTTTGCTATATTCGTCTAGTTTATTTATAAAAATGAAGATTTGGGAGAGGAAGGGGCGTGGATTAGGCTGTCTATTTTTACAGAAAAAGAATAAGTAAGTGCAAGAAGGTCTCCTTAACATTGCATTTAGTTCAATAATATATCCATGATCCGGTTTCTGTGCAGATTTTCGCTATTTAGAAAGACTAGCACGAGCTACATTGCACGAACTTTCCAAAGTAGTGGTCACCAAACATTTTTCAAGAAAAAAATTAGCTCTCTTACCTTTTACCATGGGAAAGAAAGTGTTCAGAAGTACCTCACATTAATTTTAAGGTCCTTGCGAAGAGCTATGTTTGTGTTATGTCAAGCTTACATAAGGGGCATCTGCCTTAGAAGGGTACCTTAGGCGGAGGACTTTTCAAGGGGGCCTTGCGACTGGAGTAAATTTGGGATACTTACGAAGATTTTAACCCTGTAAACGTCATGTAAGAGGCAGAAATAAATATACTCATGGTTTGGCTGTGGGAGGCACAGAAAGTAGCGTGAAAGAGGGGAGGGGGAGTTTATGTGGCTTTTATCGTCCCCTTAAATCCAGGTATAAATTTTGCTCATTTTCCTTTTCAAAGCCATACCATTTAAAATTATCTTTCTGTCATAAGCATGTTTTCCTACGTTCATCTTTAAAAGCCTCGCTGTCCACCCGATCAAAATCAGAGGCAGGAAAAAAATGAAGACACAAATTTCGGCAGTTGTATTTTCTTAAGAGTCGGAACCCAGAGATAAAATATTCATTCTACAATTGTATTTGTATAAGTAATTAATTTAAAGAGTTCTATAGAGGCACTAATCTATATTCAAAAAAGCATCCAAAATATTTTATAGCTAGTTTGAATAAAAAATGTATGTGATAGAATCACTCAAGTTTTCACACGACTAATTTTACTCTTAAAACTAATCACAGACATTACAAAGGTTCTTCTGAAAAACATTCCAAGCAAAACTTTTCCTTAAGCAGTTTAATTTCTCTATCTATCTCTCTCTCTCTGTATATATACACTTACAGAGAGAGAGAGCAAAAGCCCCTCTGCGGAGCCAAGTCCTGCTCTTGGAATCGGCGCCCGCCTTCACGACCAAGTCCTGTGGGGTGCGGATGCATATGCCTCGGCCAGGTGGCTAGCCTGACGCGAAGCCCCCAGTGTTTGGCCCCAAGCAAGCTTGGCCCTCATTTTATCGACCCACTTAAGGGATGAAAGGCTGAGCCGACCTTCCCCATCCTGGGATTCGAATGAAAATATTTGTATTGTGTGAATAGCTTTTTTAAATATCAATCAAAACAAAAAGAGATCGATCACATCTCAAATCAGTTACGAAAGAGTAACGCTAACTAAACAAAATTGGTGTATTCATTTTAGGATGAGTTTTGCAATAATTCCCCTTTCTCGCAGTCGATAACGAGCGTTGGTTCTTATAATGAATTATCGAGGTTATTAATTCAGTAAGTTACAATGCTTTGGAAATATCTAATTAATTTACCGATTGTTTTCAAATCGTGGAGTAGTACCAATTTAATATTCCACACTTTTTACAAATAAATAATTTTCTGTTTCTGGAGTTTATACTTGCACTGAAACTAGCTTCCCTGTCTCATTTATCTACATAAAATTGCTTTTTCACGGAAAGATAAATAACTAATTCTATTCTTCTCACATTTTGGAATAGCGAACTTTTTTAATTTTTAAAATTCATTTATTATTACTAATAACAAAACTCTTTATAAACAAAAAGGTTTTAGAACAAGTAACTTGAAAAAAGTTTGGTTTTCCTTTAATCCGAATTCAATGGGTAGAACTAATCTAATATTGTTTGAACTAACTAAACCATTCACCATTCACCCACCCAAAGAATCACTCGTGCCTATCTACCCACAAGCTTTTGGTATGTACATAAAACAAAAACTCAACCTAAGTGTTTTGTAATTGTCTTGAGGAACAACACAAATCCCATTAAAGCGTTCATATTCTACTCATCTGAGGTAATTTAGATAACATTTTCGCATTTAAGGAGATTACCCCTCGATCGTTCATCACAGTTACTTAGGATGGTTAATTTGCTGTCAGGGATATTTGAGGTGACACGATTCTTCACTTTAATTGAAGTGCTTTTTGAGGTTGATTTAATGTCGCAGTGATGCGCCCGCTTGATATTTTTATTTAACTTGACGATGATAGAGATCGGGCTTCACTGGAAAAAGCACTGCGCACAGCTGCATTTGAGCGTAATCATGTTCGATCCGGAAACTTACTTTGGGGAATTCAAAATAAAAAACTTATGTAGACTCATGCTAATAAACTGAGGAAGGTAAATATCAAGCAGGCTGAATTCGAGGATAAACCGCATCGTCTAAAGATGAAATGACAGTTTTAACAATGTTTTACCAAGCAATCGGGGAACAGTAATATTTACTCCAATGTTTCAATTTAAATTTAGGTTCACTCTTATTATTCAACATTAGAGAATAAAACGTGTAATGAGCTCATAGAAATGTGTAAGTTCACTAAGGATTGGCTAGTAGATTGGTAGGTTCAGGGAAGTACTGCATTTATCTATGTTAACAAATATTCATTCAAACATTATATAATATCAAAGTTAAAAGTTTTCCTTAAATTAATCAATGGAGAATAAAGGATAAAAAATTATCAATTCATTTTGCTTTGTTTGTTTTCAAACAACATTCCAAATATCTCTAATATGATAAAATATATAATCTACTAGTCTCGGTAGTCTCGGTGACTTCTAGTTATAAATTTCTGAAGATATTTAATCAAATAATTTGATATTGTTTACTTTGATGATCACCTTTCTCGGAATAAAATTTAATGGAAGCAAACAACAGTTCATGTTTAAAAGAATAAATTTTGTATTTGAGAAATATTTCTTTTTCAAAGTGAATTTTGTTTCATACATTCCGTTGGTTAACATTTTAAAATACATTCAAATCATTTTAAATTCTATTCAGATCAGCAAACTTTGTGTACTTTCCTTTATACTCATCTTTCTTGTTTAGAAAAATTATTCACGGAATTTTACAAATGCACCTTTTAAACGTCACTAATGCCGATTCAACTACAGATTATCAGCAGTATCTTATTTCGTACTACGTTTACAATACCGTGTTTTTTAACACTTATCAAGAATAACTGATGCAGAAGTATCAGCTTTTGATAATTATAGAATGGTTTTTCTTCATTAACATACTCACTTCAATATTAATGCATTCTATATTTTTATTACCAAACCAAAAAGTTGACTGCTCAATACATTTAACGTCATATTCGAGGTAGTCATGTGCCCTTTTTTAGTCTAAGAAAATCGTTACTCTCTGTTGTATTTTGCTTGTACAAACTGGATATTAATGTCATTCTTAGGTAGGTACTATAATATTACCTCATACTGAACTCAATAGCCGATGCTATTTAGAAATGCTAATCTGAAATTCCATTTAAAAAACAAATTTCCTCAACCTTAATTTCAAAATAATTAAGTGAAGTGAAACAAAATTGTTGTTTCAAAATGGAAATAAATATTCAATTAGCTATATATACAGAAAGAGATGAGTATACCTTTTTAAAAAAAATAAAACTCTACACTCTGTCACTCCACTGTAAAAGAACTGATAGAAGTAATCAATCTGAAATCCATGAAAACTAATTTATAAGTTTTTCTCGTATTAAAATGAAATATCTACCTTAATTCCGTACACATCAAAAAATGTATAATAACAGATACTAATAATTTAAAGTATGTCTTTATCTAAATTTAATCTACAAAAAGAGACTAAATCCACCTGCCTATGTTGCAAATCAAATTTCACTCAGCAGCTTTTGCCACATTAAACCAGTTAAAAAGTTTCAATATTTTATATTCAGAATTTCTGTCAAAAGTGTATCTTCTCCCCCGGCTTTTCAAAAAAAATCAAAATCCTTCACCTGCTATAAGCCGCCTGTCTTTCTTTTTTCTATTGATCTTTCCCTAGCTGTGTTTTTCGGGAAATCTCAGCGTTAAAAATAACACCTTGCATTACATGAAAAATGTTAGCAGAAATATATCTCAGTAACATCCAGTGTATTAGCTGGATAGAATAAAACTTAGAGCTTCATTTTTTTGAATTAGAAAATCGTACCATGACAACCGAATGGAAGACGATATCTCACTTTTAAGATCCGTATATATAAAGTTATTTACATATTTTAACAGATACAAAATTTCATTAAATGTATTCAGAAGAGGTTTTAATTTATGCAAAATGAGAATTACTAGAGAATGTTACTTACTTTTATTATAAAGTAATGTTGTAAAATCTCTCTCTTTCTCTCTAGTTCTATTAATATTAATAGCTAGTATTATAAATGCTATAAATGTTTAAGTTTAAAATATAAAAATTTTAAAAATGAGTATGTTTCAGAATTTTAGATAATGACTGATTTCTCCCTTAAAGACTTTCAGTTGACCGTGGCGTAGGACCGTGGCATATAATTGAGACTGGTGTTATTCTCTCATTACTGATTATTCATTCACTTTAACAATAATGGAAGGATATAAGGTAGAAAACGTGCATGATTTGTACTTTAAAGGTTATAAACTGAGTTCTCGAGTGAGAAATGTAAAACTGCTTGTGCCTTTTAAAGCTCCTTAGAAGTGAGCGAACAGTCGTGTAATTGAAAGAAGTTTAGCATCAATTTCCATAAAGTGTGTACAAGACCAAGTTAATTCTGCGTATAACCAATAGAGTCGTGTATCTGATAGGTCACTGGAATTATTTTTGTAAGTATACAGTTCTGTAATACCTTCCTACATATCTAATATATTTTAAACAGAAGGAGACAAATAATTAAATGTACCCAAGTATACTTTTAAATTATAAAGACGTAAATCTGGCCATTCTAGCATGTATTTTTTCCATTAAAAAAGCTTATTTAAAATGTATTTTTAATTAAAGTATCCATTTTATTGTAGACATTGTGTATGTTGTATTTTGTTTTTAGCGTGCAGCCCGATATAATATTATTCAATATTGTGTACTGATTCATTTTTAATAAATTTTAAAATACTTTGGAGGGAAAAGGTCTTCTTGGAATAGTCCAATATCTAAAACTTTTCAAAGCAAGTAAATTCTGACTTATTTCAGTTCTTTTATTTCATTTAAAAATAAAACTTATGATTAAATAAATTTCACTTTTCAATACTTTCCAATGAAATGCTAATAAATTAGATCTATAATTTGTGCTTTAACTGTCGTAAATACAGGGTGCCCCATAAATACTCCCCAAACTCTGCAGAGCCGGGTTCCTCGTTGGAAGTACATAAAAAAAAAAAATGCCTAAAGAACTCTACCTGTGCGACACATAGTTTTCGAGGAAAATGCAAAAGGAAAGTGATGACGACATATTCTGTGCAAGGAAAAGCAAATAGAAATATTAAATAAGACACTGGTTTAGATATAGAGGATTCAATTTTATTGCCGCTCCGCTAATCAGATCTGGCACTTTTTTTTCTGTTTTGTTTTTGGAACTACGGTCGATTATCTTCACTACGGATCTAGGCCGAAGGGGTTTGCTCTGGGTGAGATCATTATAAAGGGTCCTATCCCATATTTACGCTAAGTTTCGGAGGAAATCACGGAAAACAGATTTTCGTCCCCTTCCTGGCTGAATCGCCAATGTTCCCGTTGCTTCAAATTTCCTAATCATGTTTGTTAGTCCTTGACTAGTGAGTGGACCTTTTCGTAACCGCTTCAAAGACCGAAATTTCCACAAAGTTTCGGTAGCAGTTTCCTTAAAACAATTTGACCAGTAAAACACGTTCCTGGTGAGTCAACGTCATCTTAAGGCCTTATTACACGAAGGAATTTTCGTGCGATTCGGTTGCTGCAACCAGTTGCAGAAACCTCTTTCCTGGAAATTTCCCTCGGTTACCTAGTGAACCGTCAACTCCAACTTTTTCGTTCAGAGGCGAAAAAATTGCAGGTTCCTGGAAATCCAGCCAATCGTGGTGCTTCCTATTTCTACGTCACAACACAAGATGACGGAAGAGTCAGTGTCAGCCATACTGTTCGTAGTGAAAGGAATGAGCGGAGCGTGTGCGAAAACAAAATGTCTGTGAAAGGAATATACACATAGAAATTGATTTGATTGAAGAAAAGAAAAATAAATATCAATCCGATCCGAAGATATACGCGGTATAAGCAACCAACGATATGCTATTTATAATTACATGCTCTAGCAACCGCCATTTCGGTGAATCTCTGACGTTTGTGAACACAGCAGGGTTTGTTTACTATGACAACCCTGCGTGCTCATATGGGCTCCCTGACTTGCGAGAATGAATTGCAGCAACTGGTTTCTGCAACCAAAATTGCTCTAAATTTCGTCCGTGTTGTAAGGCCTTTGCTTGACTTGGAAACGAGTATGACTGCGGTTCACTATTCACATCTTTATATCCCGCGGGTTGCAGTGCGCAGGATTACTATGGTTACGACATTTGCATACGCCAATTTACATTGCACAACGCCATCTAGTGGTGGTTTTTGAAACTCATTGTTTTTTTCTCGATAAACTTTTAATCATTTCATTCAGCATTTCATCATTTCTTTCAATTTTCATCATCATTTCATTACCCCATTTTCATGTTATTTCGCTGCATAGTTTTTGACTGCTAGAGACTGCTAGAAAATTTCAAGTTTAATTATTGGACACCCTGTATATCAAACATAACAAATTTGATGTACAGGGTGGTTATAACTAAGCTTCCCTTATAAAGAAAGTTCTGTGGCTAAAACGGACGAACTGATTGCACCGAATTTGGTATATAAATTAATTGAACCCGAGATTCGTTCAATGAATGATGGGAAAAAAGAGCTTATCAAAAATGTCCATTAGGTGGTGCTTTGAAAGGAAAAACAGCATATTTAACAATCGATATGGCTAACCTAAAATGTACAAACAAATTCAACATTTATTCTATAGTTGATGAACATTTAGTAACTAATTTCAGACATTTCCTGAGCTGAATTCACAATTAAAGCGCCACCTATTGGACATTTTTGGAACTAAACTTTTTTATAAACTTCCTTGCGCGCATTTCGTGTACTGTTCATATGTAGAAGTTGGTGACAATATTGCTCACCCGTTTCAGCTACAGAACGTTTTTTTAAAGGTGATGTTTAGCTATAGCTCATCCTGTATGTTGTTTGGCATTAATTATCATGCTTCTTAAGTAGAATAATGAAAGTAATCTTAGATTATGCTTGATGGGTGATTTTTAAATTAAATAAAGTCATCTCGGCTAACGTTTAAAATTTTTCTTTACCTTCCTCCCGATAAAATTAATTTTGGGGTTTTGATCCCAAAGTAACAGAATGTTGATATAAGAAATTATTCAACTGAAATATTTTCTTGAATTACTTCCTTACAGCGTAATAATATTTATAATTTCTATATAAAGACTTTTTTTTGTATTATGTCAAGAGAAGGAAATGTAGAAAGTTTTTCAAATGTTCAACCAAACTTATTTTATATGATTTTGTAACTCACAATATCCCGTTTTGTAGATGGTAGCGACAAAATGTATACATTCGCCATTGATTATTCTTATTCAGATCGTATTTCCATTTAAAGATATCAGCAATATTTACCTTCCCAAATGCTATTCAATCGGCTGTGCTATGTTACAATAAAGCAAGTAAAGAAAAATAGCATTTCTTTTGAGAAAGCAGTTTTGCCTTTTCTGTTTCAATTTATCGAATAAATTTCATACGGACATTTAAAAAATCCCCTTTCCTTCCCACAGCTTTTTATTGATTTTCGACAGAAATAAAATGTGTCTCCCATTTTATTTTGAATCTTAGAATTTCGGTGAATGGGACCTGGAAATGACTTAGGTAAGTGTAAAAATATTTTCCAACTTGTTTGAATAAGTAGAGATTTATTTTATGCGCATTTTTCGATTCGCTCTTTGATCTGGTCTCGTGATAATTCCACTTCCCTTTTATTCCGGCCTTGAGATCCATAAAGCTTTTCCCGAAATTCTAGGAAATAGGAATGTAAGGAACGTTTTGGGATTAAAATTTTCCTCGGAACCTTCATTCTTACCTTTTCTGATGAAAGGAATTTTCAGAATTTTGTCTCGTTATAGGAATTTTATTTTTTTTCTGAGGGAGTTCGGGTTATTTTTATTTAATGAAATGTTTTTTGAATTAAATTTCGGAGGCTGAATGCGTCGGGTTATTTATATGAAATTATTAGTCTCTTTTTACTTCCTTATAAAAATATGAGATTTTTTTTAAAGAATATTCACAAGTAAGACTTTCGTTGTCTTCTTTTATTTTTCGTGTAAAGTCTTATTGGATATGTCTATGTAAGTCTTAATGGAAATGTGGTCTTAATTTGTTTTATGTTTTGCAATTTACTTGTGAACACCTAATATAATCAAGTGTGTGTGATAGATTTAACATTTTTAAAATATTATCATACAAAATTTTTCCTTCATAAGAAATTCTTATTTGCAATGAAAAATATTCTTCCATATCTATGTGAGTTCAAAAATCCATTACAACTCATGTAGATTTTTTTAATCAGCCGCACTGCCATAAAAATCACACCTGTTCTTATATTGATTAAAAACTCGTCTCTTTTGCGATAGGAATTATAGCAATAAAAATACAAATTTAACTGTCAAACATTACTAAACCGGAACACTATTTTAAACTGAAAATTTCAAGATATTTTTGCTAACATCCTATTACTAATTTCTTGTTCTATTTCAACAACTGTTGCATACATTCTAACGATAATATATTTTTTTCCATGCTTACTGGAAGTTTTTTTTCTTTACTCATCGATTTTTCTGTAAATCAACCTTTTGATCTCGTCTCGGTAAAGTTAAAAAAATTAAAACCAAATAGTTTTGATTCTTTTGGACGCAGCTGCAAAATTTATACAACTTCTTCTCTAGAAGTACACGACGAAAGAAAAAATAAGGAAATATTTGACGTTTGTAGAAAAATTCTTGGACATTAGTTGTTAAAGTATCTTTCCACTTTTAAATTCTTTACGGAGTCACTTAATGATGTTTGTCGAAAAAAGGCTGCAATTACCAAAAAATAAATAAATAAAATGTATCTAAAATATCGAAAGTCCAAAAAAATTGCCTCTTTTGAACAAGATAAGTCAGATTAAAACATTACTTAACCCCAGAATACTACCCTTAAAATTTTTATTGGACTGATAACCATTAGTCTTCCAGACGGATTGCGCATGTAAGCATTGTTAAAACCCCCTTTAATGCCTAATTAACATAGAATAAAATCGTACGATCTGCAATTTCCACGATTCTTGTAAGCCACGAGGTATGATTTATTTATTTTCAAAGCAATCTCTTAGCATGTTAGCATGATGTTATTTGTCATAGGTTTCGTACAGGAGACTAATGGTCAGCACTGTAGGGTTAAAATTCTGGGGAGGGAGGAGAAAAATCAATTCCCAAGTAATAACTTCACATTTTTTCGATTTTCGTCTGGCAGTTTTTTTTCTAAATTTCTGATTGATTAGAGTTATTATGATTTAAACTATAAATAGATAATACCTCTGTAAGAAAATCTTGTTCAAAAGCCGTTATAAGCACACTGAGCATGTGTTTTCATACCGTACAGGATTCAGATGTCTCTTACCTAATGTCCGGCCAAAACACGTTTGTTTTTAATTGAAAAATGGTTTTGGCGTTGTGTTCTTCAAACAGGCGCACCGTGTTGTATAGAGCGTACTAAATTATAGAACTGCATTTTTAATATCCAGTCAAATCCTCTTAATCTAATAGTCTATTTTCCACGAAAATTTATTCTAATAAGTGAGATATCCTGGTACGTTGAAAATTTATTACAGTAAGCGGAATGTTCTGGTACGTTGAAATTTTTTTACAGTAAGTGGTATATTCGGGTACGTTGAAAATTTATTACAGTAAGTGGTATATTCGGGTACGTTAAAAATGTATTACAGTAAGCGGGATATTCCCTTATGCGGAATCACACTGACTAATATTTACGGTTCGGCACTTTAAAAATTTATTGCAATGAGCGGTATATTCCTTTAAAGGCTATTCCATTAAGCGTGTTCGACTTACATTTGCGTGTGTTTCACAAACTACTTCAAAGCACTCTGTTTGAAAAATTCTTTTATCCAGGGCCTTAGCTATGTTCATTCTACGTTGAAAAAAGGTGAGCCTCTCAGCATTACCGCATCCCGTTGTACATTGAGCGCTTGAGTGCCTTCAGAATGTTTAGCGCACCTAAATTATAAGGCGATCTGTGCTTATGTTTTTCTGTACTTGTGATAATACCAGATAGCAAAAATTGAGCTTTTGAGATTTGAAAAGGGATATCCCAGTCTTTCTCTCTTTTTTTAAAATTTTTTATATAGTGTTTTCTTTTCTTTTTCTTTTACTTCTTTCTATTCCTCTTTCTCTTTTTTGTGTTTATTCGTGCTGTGCCTTTCTTTCTGTTTTTTAGTTTCATGTTTTTGAATAGTTTTTGTTTCTTGGATTGATTCGTCGGAACAAGTTAGATAAAAGTCTGTTAAAGAGTCATAGACCTCCACAATATCACCTTTAAAAGTTTTGGGGGTAAAAGAAGAAGAAACAAGCAAAAATTGGCAGCAAGAGCTTCAGAACTACAACAGGTCGAACGTCCCTGTGTCGTTTGACTTCTGGACATTTAAATACCCTCCGATTTCTCATGAAACTAAAGCTTTTTCAACTTTCACAAAGTGTAATATCCACGAGGCCACCGCACAGCATCTGCTAAGTTGTGTTGACTTGGCAAGACACAAGCACGTGAAGATTTGCTTGTCAGTCCTATTTTGGAGTTAGAGATCATGAAGGCGAACGAACTCATGGATCTGATCTGATACAGATTAGCGAGATTATAAAGAAAAAGGGTAGGGCGTGAAGCTGAAGAAGCAAAAGTACTATTTTGTGCCAGAACGTGTTTTGCACCGTATAAAACGTGTAGCCCCGATCAGAGAAACCGGGCTTGCTACCTCGATAACACCGTGAAGATGGGTCTTGAATTTATAAACCTAATATAAATCAAAAAACCTTGGTGAAACGAAAGAAAAAAATAGCCGCGTTCAGTATATACTTAGAATTGGAGAGTTTTCCTAACCCTTTAAGAGTTCTATACTCACAGTCAGTTTATTAGTTGTTTTTTCTAATGATTAGTTACACTTTTTCTAATACTGTTCATAATATAAAATAATATAATGTTATAAAAAAGTTAAATTTTCTCACAATAAAAAATACCAAACGGAAATGTTATCGGTACATTTACAGAAAGCTTTCATGTGTAACGTTTCAAGCTAAAGTTTTTTAATTGCATCGCATAGATGAAGCAATTTGCGTCAATTTTAAAACGCCTACAATTTTACTGCAAACCTTTGCTAACATTTTTTACTACGTGACTTAAAATAAATTCAAATACAACTGTATCACAGGGTTGGCCAACTTTTTGCATATTATGTGCCAGTTTTTTTCACAAAGGTGTTCAGATGCGCTCTACAACTCGAGAACCTTTTTTAATTCCTTACATTCACAGGTAGAGTTGGAAAATATAAAAACGAGTAGGCTTTAGTTTAGGAAAGGAAAAGTAATAGCGTGTGAACATTAGATTAAAATTGCTCTGAGAAAAGGATTCTAGAATTAATTTTTCGGATATTTCGTCGTTGATTAGAGATGGTTCGATTTTTAATGACAGTAATGTATTTTGGAGTGTGCAAATACTTCAATTTGACGTAGCATCATAAATTTTTAGAAATAATATATTTCAGGGTACGAATCCGAGTCTTGAATTTGTCTCAAAAATATAAGTAAGCTCAAGGATGCTATACGTCACTTGAGATCATCCAGCGCGCCAAGTTTGGCGCATACGCGAGGATTTGGTCACCCCTGCTGCATCACAAGACATGCATACAAAAAGTTAAAAATTGAACAGCAATGCGACTTGTTTGAGAAAAATGTCAGGTGCACTTGATTTAGCCATTGTTTTTCCCAGGCAGTGTTCATCTATGATTGAAATGAAAAATCACTGGGACTCCATCCATCAAAATGGAACGAACTAAGGCACCGCTTTTGTTTTTGACATCGCACGCAGATACGGAAATATTTCTGTCTCTGAATGACAAATTTTTACATTTGGCGTCACAAAAATTTCCGGCTGCTCCTCGGCAAAGTTTAGTTTGTGGACGTTTTTCTCTTTCTCGCTTTCCTTCGGTACTCGTGTTGATCATGTTACCGGCATTTGACATCCCCCCCCACCTCTGATTCGTGCGCCAACTTTTGCTCCTGTCATTAATAATTCTTAACGCTGGAACGGAATTAGCAGTTCCCAATTCTATTCCGTTCACTTCATTAACAAATTTTCAGGTGTCAGTAGCATTTACATTGTTAAATTCACCGTAATTGAAATGTCAGTTAATATCGCCAGAAACGAACACGTTTCAACGAAAGAATTTCTTTCCCTTTTATTTTTTCCACTACTTCCTGACTAATTAAAATGAAGAGTTGCAGATTTTCCTGACAAGTTACAAATGCTCATTTTCACAAGGAAAATCTCCAAAGAATCGGAGATGGCTGAACATTCTTCCTTTTATTCATTTTTAGCTTATGGTGGAAAGTAAGAGAAAGATCTCTCTCTTAAAGGGAGAATTTTTACTTCTGAAACTTGTTGGTGATTTAGCACTGTGGAAGTTTTAAGATTAACTATGACGCACGCAAATCCTCTTAAAGTATTTTCACGTGATTTATTGATAGGTAATATTTCACCACTTATGATTGCGCTATTAGATAAGATATTCTTTAAAAATTTCAATGTAGAGTGGTAGTTTTGAGAAAAGTGAAGTTTTGTTTTATTTTAGAAATATTTTAAGTGATTCACTGTGTTTTTGCATTGGTGTCGTAAAATTACATGTTCAAAATTACTACCTTTGAGACATCATCTGAAATTTTTCCAATTTTTTTTCAAGACTGCTCTTTTTATTTTAAAGATTCGATTTTTCATTCTAAGGGAAGATTTTTTAATAAACATAAATAATTTTCCTTTTCCGCGAAAATCGAAAATATTCAAACTTTTAAACTACAGTCTTAAAAGAATCACTGCAGTGCACTTTTACGCATACATAATTTTCTTACTTCTAATTTACGAGAAATCGTAAATGCGTGCAAACATAAGCTATAAATATGAAAGATCCACCCAAATTTACTTTGAGTGAATCTTCCATATCTTGAGTGAATTTAATAATTATTAATAAATAAATGAAATAACTGCAGTAAAATATTTGCCCTGGGAATCGGCTTGGAATTAATGGCAGTGCTAATAAAAAAAACAAATATTTTACTAATATCAAAAAGCATTTTTAAAAACGTTCTCAATACAACTAAAAAAACAGTTCTCAGGTGTAACAAATTCTTTTCGACGGAACACCCCCATTTTAATTGCTTTTAAGAGAAATTTTGTTACCATTTAATATCGCTTAATCATACATCTTAATTCTTTTGTACCTGCACGTATAGTAAAAAAAAAAAATACTTAATGAAAAAAAAAAAATAAATACTTCCAAACAACAAACTCAATAATCAATAAGCATGTTGCTTCTTGTTCTTCTAAGATATGGGACGCTAGTAGTGTTCATAAAAGGAAACAGACATGTTTACGCCCATTTCTTGGACTTTTCCAATAAACTGCATGCTTTTCGCAGCAGCTGTTCTCAGGTTCTAAATATCAATTCTAAGAATGAGGCTCATACAGACAATGAACCTGAAAAATGCTGATTCAGAGAACGTAGTCAAGTTAGAAAATGCCTTTCTATTTTTCGCCCACGAAAATTTATAGGTGAAGCTAAAATTTTTTTATGGTTTCGCAGAAAGTAACTTTTTTACGACTCGAAAAACTTAAAGTTAGATAATTTATTGTGTTTTCGGTAAATTGTTAATATTAAAATTCTTACTGCTATTCTATTTCATAGGACTTAAACTAAAGCCACAGTAAAAAAATCCAAAAAATAAATAAAATCCTCAATATTATATGATTTCACAAAGTATGTTATTGAATAAAATTATTTCATAAGTTATTTAATTGAGTAAAAGTTAAATAGTCCATTTTTTTTCATAAGACATAAATAATAAATTGAAGCGCATACAGTCGACTCTCGACTGTATGCCCTTCTCGAAGCTGGCGAGACCGGCGAAAATATTCGAGATATCGAAAATCACACATAATATCTTATTAAGGGGTATATTTCAATAGTGCGGTGAAAATATATCATCAAATCAATGTATGAAGTAAAACATTTTTATTTTTCTGTTGATAAATGCATAATTTTTTTTCAAACTAACCTGTTTTAGTTTTGATTTCATGTTATCCTAATGTATGAAATCGCTCATTTTATACAAAGCATTAAAGATATCTTCCGGTACGTTAACACGACTTTCAATTGAACTATAAATAACCGATATTCGCTGTTCGTTGGTACATAATTATCGATAGAAACTGGAGTGTCATCTTCTTCATCAATTTCTTCTTCAGCTGTTATTTCTGTTATCATGTCTTCCTCACAGAGTTCTTTGCATGTATTATTTATTTGTCTACATTTATGTAGTCACAAAATTCTGATTCATCGTGAAACAGTTTGAAGATCAAAGAAAAATCAGCTAACGAATTTCCAAGTAACAGCAAAAATAGAGGTAAGCGGAGTGATAGATTTTTTTTTTTTTTTTTGAATTTGTGAGAAAAAAAATCCTATTGAATTACATTACATTAATTTAGAACTTTAAAAAACATCGAGATAAGCGGAATATCTGGATAAACGAAGTCGAGATATCGAGAGTCGACTGTATTTGAGATGAATTAACTTAACATTCGGTTGATAATGTGTTTATATCAACATTTATTAAACAAAGTATCTGCTTGAATCAAAACTATGTATTTTTATACATTATTGTTTGTTTCTGTGGGTTCACGAGGTAAAAGAATCTTGAAACAATAACAGAAAATTCGAATTCATTTTAGAGACTTGACACCTATAAAAATCTACTCAAGAAGCTAGTTGCCTCATAGTTAAGACTGGATTACCAACAAACATATTTCATCAGAAAAAAATTAAAGCAAATCGCCGGAGACCGCTGAATTTATATGCTCTAGGATATAAAACATTAAACATTCTGTAAGGGGGAAAATAGTGCAGTATGTTTTATAAACACCAACCGCAAGTTGTGTTGTAGTTATGTCTGTAGTACGTTGTACTGAAATAATTTCAACACAGTGTAAGGGATAAAAGCAACCAAATTCCTTTCAGTATAACATGTGGTTTAATTCGTAAAACCCTGACTGAAAAAAAAAGTTTTGTATCGAATTCCCTCTACATGATTAAAATGACTTTCGAAACCGTCTATGACAAACAGTAGAAAGAAATAAATACGAAAAGAAAACAAATGAAAATAATAAATGACAGCCCTCTGAGAAACGTGTCTTATGATAGTAATCTATTCCTAGTAGATATGTGAAAAGAAATATCGAACCGCCAAGAAATGTCGGTCAAAGAAACCTAACTTTTCATATAAAAATGGAAGTGTAAAACTATTGATAAAATGTCAAACACGTGAAATCTAAATAAACATGAGGAACTAAACCGATATTTCAAAGATCATTTCACTTGAAATATGAGCCCAAATTCTTCCCTTCCGTTCGTCAGCACTGGATGGGCTTTGAAAAAAATAACACCTTGCAAAATGTGTGATGTGCTCTATGAATTTTTAGTTTGCTTATTTTGTTAAATTCGAGAGTAATGCAATAAAATCTTGGCAACAGCGCTGCGAATATAGCTTCTATACAAACATATCGTGTGGAATGTTAATCTGTCTTTTTGTAAAGAATTGTATTTTTATTTTATTCAATTATATTTGCAGTAGAGAAATAACTTTAGAGAAATTGTCAATGGCATAAAGAAATGACGTCACTCATTCAAAAATAAATGTTATGCTGTCTTGTGCAGAAATTGTGGTGCGAAAATAACTGGAAAAAGTGTCATTCCAGTTTGTTTGTTTTTCCTGTAAGTTTATTATCATTTATAAATAAATCGGTATCTTTCAAATTAGACATCTCGACAAAATGGTATTTGTTGGATGGACATTGCTGCTTCGTATAAATTTGCTTATCATGAAATTCAATAAACAACGAAAATGTATTTTTAAAGCATCATTTGTGCGTGTATAATATAAATATACACATGCAAACCATGCTCTAAAATTGTATATATATAAATATATACAGGGTGTTCAGTCCTAACGGTGCCCAATGGATATTTCCTAAACCGTTCGTCAGAGACACATAGTTCCAATTGCAAAAAATGCTTTAATTATATAATCTATTTTAACTCAGTCATCTATTTTAACTAAAGTCAATAAATCAATTTTATAAAAATTACGAAATTTAAATTTTTATACGGTCCCCCGGTCCAACCGGTTAAATTTAGAAAAATTTTCTTTATACAATTCCATGTACAATTTAAAAAAATTTGTCCTTCTACGACCAAAATTCGCCGAGTTACAGCTGCTTAAAGTTTGAGCACTTTTCGAGCAGCGAAATAGGGGTTGTATGCAAAATGAATTTGAGAAAAATTAATGCACACAGTTCTGAGCCCTGTGATATTTATTAACAATTTCATCAACTATTTTATGAATGTAGATTGCAATAAAGAAGATTAACGTTTAACTATGTGTATCCAATAAATTAACATAAAATATAGCATATACTGAAAATAGAAATTTTTAGAGCTTTTTAAATGAACTGATGTTAAATAATAAAAACTCAAGGAAATAAAACACTTCGTCAAACATTAAATTAGAAAATGAAACATTTTAAAATACAAATATATGCATTTTAGATTCTTAAAGTAATATTGCAAATCCTGTTAGCGTAACATTTGCTCAAAAGTAGCTTCCTTCGGCTGCAATACAAATATGCACCCGTCTAGAGAACTCTTCCTGTACTTCGCGTACATTACTCGGTGTTACACAGCTGCATGCTACAGATATACGATTCAGTAAGTCTGATCCCAGATAGACTTTTATAGAGTCTGACTATAGCCTTCTGCTTAAGAATTAGTATTCTAAAATTAGTTTTGCTTTTATGCCAGAAAATGAAATCAGAACCTATAATTTAAAATTTCATTGTTTATACGATACCTTAACGATTTACCATAACAGGACATATTTGAACGTAGAAAAGTGACTTAAGTCAAAATATTTGCTGCTTTATATCCTGGTAAATTTTGGTCGTAGAAGGACGATTTTTTATTTTTTTGTGCATCGAATTGTATAAAAAAAAAATTACAAAATATAACTGATAGAACCGGGGGACCGTATAAAAATTTTAATTCCGTAATTTTTATAGGAATAGATTTATTGACTTCAATTGTTTCTGATATAATAGATTATGCAATTTAAAGCATTTTTGCAATTGAAACTATGTGTCTCTGACTAACGGTTTAAGGAATAGTCTTGGGCACCATTAGGACCGGACACCCTATATATACAATGCAAAAAGAATCTTTTAAAATGCCAGTTTGTATGCATATACTGTATTCCACTCTAAACAGCCATTGATGCCGAGTTTTTGTCTAGTTCTTGTTAATAATTTATCATAGTCTTACACAATTAGTACAAAATATTATAACTACAAAATAGTAGTACCTGAAACATGGATTACTATAAAATTTTAATTAAAAATAAATGTATTTATTCATATTATGTTTTGACTGCTGAAACATATCTGGAGTAAAATTCCTCATTTATGAAACCAGGATGGGAAATTAGACAATAGAACATTTCTTAAAAAGTGTCAGAGGAAGGAATTATCCCTTTTACATTATCAATGTTCTTTCACACACTCTTGATTCCTAAATTCCTGTCTATTTTAGATGGATTTTTGAATCTTCTGCAAAAAATGCAGAGCATCAACGAATAGTAATCTCTTTTCAACGCATTCCTTGCTCTAACTACAGATGAAGATTCTGCGGCATCTGTGAATATCACGCGAAAATCTCGGAATTTATTACTAAAAAAAAAAACTCAGAACCATGATATAAAAGAAGATGAAAGTAAAAAAAAAGAAATAATATACGTCGGATGTCGATGATTTATAAGACGCGCAAGAATTTTCTTGTGATTTCTTTGGCAATATATGAAAAATGTCGTCTGAGTCAGTGAGCTGCAAGTCAAAATCCTTACTTTTGGCTCTGTGTGAAAATGATGGAGAGCAAATATTGATCATGTATATTACGCACGCTGTGTCGTAAACGTTTGGGATTTGTTGTTTTTATGACGTGAATAAAAAATGTTTTGTCTGTATGTGGTATTACGAAAAAGATACGCTTACAGCTGTGCGTAAGCACTGAAAATTGCAGAATGTAACGAGCAGTAATCTTGCAAAGCCGTGAATTTTGAGAACATGGGAATGAAATAGATATTTTTTCCTTTTTTTAAAAGAATTGTTAATGTGTATTAGATAAATCGTAAACGCTCTGCGGTGAAGTAGCTAATAATTGTGTTTGAACTGGATAATAACGTAAGTGGTAGATAAAGGCCATGCAGAGGCAATTACAGTGGTGATATATCTTACACCATAATACATTTTTACGTACTATATGCCTCTTATGATTACATGAGGTATATGTCGAGAATGACCAGATTACACACCGTCCGAATGCTACAACCTAGAATTGTTACACCTCTAGGCTTTTATTTATATGCTAATTTAAGTAATATTTATTAATTTCATAACCAAGTGGAATTAAAAGCGGTATTATAACAACTACTGCTGTTTGTAAATATAGTTATGTTGATCCATTTTCTTACTAAGATATATCAATGTTAAATGTGAGTTTTTAGGATGCAGCTAATTAGACTTTTTCAGGAAAATCTGTTTATTATTTAAGTCATTTCCGTGTGCTACAGAAACTAGATTGCTGAGGAGGTTAAAACTCGGTTACAGCTCATTTAAGTGTTTTAAGCTGTGTGTACGGAATAATCTAATAGTAGAGATTGATGTGATTGTGAATCATCTATTATAATATGGTATCCTCTATAAGGTGTGCATTTTGGTTACAATTATTGCTTATTTTTACGGAAAACGTACAAGAGAAATAATATTTAGTATACGGGGAGGGGTAAAATGATTATAAAAATTGACTTTCTCGTATTCATGTGCTGCTTTATTTATACAATGTTTACAATGTTTTACATTCATTTGTGTCACATGTTTTGTGTTACTTTATACAATGTATTCATTTCCTTCACATCTGAAAATATATACAGCTATATTGGTTCTAAATGAAAAAATATTAAACTTCACAAAGAGCTGTTTTTCCATAAAAGTAGGGTGAAATGGCTTGCAGGGGAATAAAATAAGTAATAGGTTTTTCAAGCCAAAAAAATCATACGCTTTATCAAATTTTATTTATTTCCTCTCACGACTTATAAATTATTCAAATTTAAAAATTTTATGACCAGGTATGTTAGACTTAGGTTCTAGATAAGAGTCATGTTCCGGCATCTCATTTAAGTAGAGTAAAATGAGCAGGTGCTTCATTTTGATTAAAAATATAAATAGTTTGTTTTTAAAGATTTTTAGCCTTCATTTTCAAACATTAGTAAGCCGCATTTTTGCTCATTAAAAAGTTTATTGGAGCATTTGGAAACTTAATGCTGTCTAAGCCTAAGTGTATATACGTTTTACGCCACCAAACTAAAACATAAATAGAAAGAAAAAATGTTTTTAAATATTACTTTTTTCTAATAATAAACTGTCTGGACTTTTTCTAAATTGAAAATAATAACAGAACGTCTCGAAGTTTAGGAATGTATTTCTTGAAATTTTTGTGCAGACACAAGAAAAGACCATGGATTCAATAAGCATATAAAAGTTACTATGTTTCCAAATGCAATTAATAAATTTCTTAGTGAGTATAAATTTTGACAAATCATGTCTGAAAATATAGACTAAAAATGTACCATTTAAAAAAATTATTAGTATATTTATAAGATAGAAATACCTACTTATTTTACCTCACCATACCCTTCTTTAAAGCCGAGTTCATCATTTTAAATCTGTCATAATAAGTATGTAAATTGAAGTCAATGTACAGTTATATCACTAAGAATATTTTGACCACATGAGCGAATATGTATATTGATGTCTGTAAACGACATCAATATAAAAGAATGTATTTATATTTTACTCATAAAATTGAGCAAAGCAGTACAGTTTGAAACCCGCATATCTGTGGGGTTTATGTGTTTGCTTTTTCACCAACTCCGTTCTGTGATTTTCTATGCTCTATGTCAATGTTCTTCAACTGTACCCCCTAGAGATGATTAATGCTGCAATACCCGTAGTTGAAAATAAAATAGCTCATAAGCATTTATTTTTGTCACAATTTAAATTACTCTCATATTTTTCATTTAAATTCATCTAAAAATTTGATAAATATTATACGATATTATTAGTATTTTATTTTATCGTCAAGGCAGATTGACTAGATTCATAAAATAAATGTATTGAGTTTTTAAAAAGTTCACCTTATAGCTAAAGTTCATTATTCACTATGCCAGGACTTTTTGTGAGAACACTTCTACACTTCTACTTTATGCTTTCACTGTAAGTTATTGTTCACTATGTCCAGATTACACTGTATACATATACAGGGCGTTCAGAATAAGTGGTGTATATTGTCTAATTCCTGAATCATTTATCAGACATGTATGCTTCCACTAGAAAAATTGTTTTAATTATAAAATATATTACAGAAACATTTTAAATTAAAAATTTTATTTCTACAAAAATTGCCATATTTAAATTTTTATATGTACACAACAGTCCTACCAGTTATAGTTAGGGATATTTTCGTTATGCAATTCCATGCAACATTTTAAAAAAGTCACCATTTTTCGACCACCGAGTTATAAATCTTCAAACATTTTGACTTAAGCCCCTTTCTCACACTTAATAATGTGTTGTTAGGGGAACGCTTTAGGGACCATATAAAAATTAAAGTTTTAAATGATAGGTTTTCATTTCATTGGCTAACATGATGCGGAAAAATTAATATTCAGTTTTCTTTCTAATATGCCAGCAAACGATAAACATTAAATTTTTATATTTTACTACAGCTGAAAAGTGTTGTTTTGGTTTGTTTGTTTTTTTGTCTGAGGTTCATGATGTTTGTAGCTAAAGGAGATTGAAATGCGAAAGATGATGTTCAATACTGAGAACGATTTCCCTATATATAACTGGTAAGACCTGGAAGGCAGTAAAAAAATTAAATTTTGTAATTTTGACAGAAATAAAGTTTTTGATTTTATTCAAATGTTCATGAGATATATTTGAAAATTTTAAACAAGTTTACAGTTGGAACTCTGACTAAAGGCTTAGAAATTGGCCATTGAACACTGTTAGCATCGTACACCCTGTATATACTCATAAATAAAACCACCAATTGTTATTTCACAAATAATGATTTCACTCACCTACAAAACATGTAATTATTATCTAGATTAGCCTCATTCATTCTTAGCTGTGGCAAACAATCAAAAACTAACAATAAACAATATTAAAAATTAAATTATATTTTCTATACGTATACCTTGAAATATCACCTGCACAACAATTAGTATCGAAAAATGAAATCATATTCTAAAACTAAATTGCATTTCAATTTCAACTTTATTTCAAAAAACAGTGTAGACAGCAAATAAAAACATTTATTTCCTTCAAATAGAATAGCTCTCCATACTTTAGAAGTTTAAACTTTAGAATGTGTTTTACTGACTTATATGTATCTAATATATTTACTTTTAGACAGCTGTTTCGATTAGAATCGAAAATGTGGAAAGCTTTCTAACTAGTTTCATGAGTTTCTTAACTATTTCTAATGCGAAAACTATTCCATAAAAGAAAAAAAAAATGAAATATATTTGGGATAGCACTTCCTGTGTTTTGAATCGAAGGAACTGAAAAAGAGCATTATACGTTAGAGAGAGAAATCCTGGCACTGGAGAAAAAAAGAAATAAATCTAATACATAAATGTGAAAGTTTCTTTTTTGTTTGTTTGTTTGCCCAATATACAAGGCCACACTCGACCGAACGGCTTGAAATTTTATGCAGGCAAATAAAACGGACAGGACATAGGTTGCTTTAAAATTATGAAAATCTACCCTTTCTCTAATTTTTAGTGATTTTTGGCAATTCTCAGTCCAGAAAACTACTCAAATGTCTGATTTGAGCACATTTTTCTTTCAATAATTAAAGTGATACTGGCGTCATTTCTAATCTTACAGACTTAAAAGTCGGTGCGAAACCCTTTTAGGTTAATAGGTTTAAACATAAAATTGAAGTCATAAGCGAAATAACAAAGTTCCACAATGTACGATAAAAGTGGATTAATGAAAAACGTAAGATGATTTCTTTTGCTTTCAACAATACAACTTACATATGTCACAAACTGCAAGGGAGACTGACGCAAGTTTGATGTAGCGACTTTAAAAATGCATTATAACCTTAAAATATGTTCGATGGCGGATTTCGAAGCAGGCCTCAACAAACAGGCCTAATACAAGAGGAAAAGTTGCCTCTAAACTTCTCACTCTCTGAAGCCGATCTTTTCTCTCTGGAGCTGCCCATCTAGGCTCTGGGTTGGAATCTCAAGTGGATATCGAGAGGATTTTGATCACGTGGAATGCTTGTAGTAAGTGTTCGAAAGTTATGAGATTCCTCGTGCCACTATAGTGTGTAATTCTGGATAGCCCTTGAAGCAATCAGGGATTTATTCATTCTATAGCGTCAGAACTGCACATTATCAAAGATCTATATCTTCTTACCGAAGTCTTTACGGGACCGCTCAGGTCAAAGTTTATGGGAGAGATTCAAGTATTGAGGAAGAAAAAAAAGCATCACCATGTATCTATAAGTACTAATTGTTCGTAATTATTTGGACAACATCGCGGCGTTCAAATACAATACAAAGTACAATATCAAAAAAATTCCTCTTGCCGTTGCATTTGCGAAATGTTATTGGATTCCGGATGCAGATTTGCTGAGAATACCCACTCCTAGACTTCCTAAAGTAGGAAAATGAAAACACCTAAATCTAAAGTAAATATAACATAACTTAGTGACGCTTTAAAAGGACTTGAATTTTTAATGCTATTATTGCTATTTTGCGTTGTATTTCTTTTGAATGTGTGGCAATATTTCTATAAAGTCCATTAACTAACGATGGCAGATCATTCGAGGCGCTTATGCGTTTGACCCGTTGAATGGGTAGTGACGTCTACTGTCTCAAAAATCGGAAACGTTTTGAGAGCTTCAGCTTCGCAGATGATGGCTAACCACAGGGGCGTAGTCAGTATGTTTTTTCGAGAGATAGGGATATGAAATATTATACCTTTCTCAATATGAAATATTATACCTTTCTCTTGTCTAGTGAGAGTGAAGTACAAATCATCAGGAAAAAATCTGTCTGTACTAATGAGCGAAAGGTATACACAGCGAAAAAAACCTGAAAGATCATACTAACAAATCCGGAAATTTCGCAGGGAGATGTATTCAAATATCCCCTCTGGCTACATCCTTGCCCATCCTCCAATATTGAATACATAAGTGAAAAAAAAATTGCTTTTAAATTTCAAGTAAATGTACTGTTTAGGGACGAGATAAGCTTCAAAAACTGTTATTCTCTCAACAATTCAATAGAGAACTACTTTTCTACTGAGTGAGAGCAGTATAATTTGCTGCGGCTTAATTGGAGGTGTGGTTTCCCTAACGGGGTGGAGAATGATTTTGCTCACAGCCGGGAACAAAAGATAAAGCTTGATTCTACCATCTTTAATTAAAAAATTTGCCAGAAAATTAAATATTTTATTTTTTACCATTACTTTTTTTAATGGTTTAGGAAAGATCACTCAACATGTGAAGATACAGTATGTATAGAATGTTCGATGTCACAATATAAATAAATTGAAAGCAGTAATTAATCATCTGTCTGAAAAAATCACTAAATTTCAAAATTTTAAGCTAGACACTTGATACGAATTTGAGAATTGAAACACTTCCTGATGATGCAAAGATTTTGAAAAATCTCCGATCAACAGTTAGGAAGATACAAGTCGATACGTGCGAAAAAACTTGATTTTGGGAGTAAAATATTTTTTATCGAAAATTATTAGAGTATCGAAAAATTAAAAACAGCAGACTCAGGGTCATCGGAGTTACATGTATATGCGAAGTTTCAGCCCGATAGGACGATAGAAAGTGGGTATGCAAATTTTGAATTGGGAAAGACAATCACTAACCAAGCAAATAAAAAGCTTGAAGAAATAGAAGTGAAAACCAAAATCATTTTAAAGAAGTTGTAATTTAAATTTTTTAAATATAAATTTTGTCAAATATTATTAATAAAATCTATATCTTCGTGTATAGAGAGGTAATGCACATTGCTAATGCGTGTTTCTGTTAAATTTTATGACCAAAATAATTTTTCTAGCTAAACACAAATACTAAAATATTTTCTTCTAATACTGCTTTAAGGTGTAATTGTTAAATTTAAGTGCTTTAAGCCACAATGAAAATGTTGAACAAAATAATTATTATGGTAAGACCAGGAATAATTTTGGAAGTATCAGTCTCTAACTAATGTATTTTTTTCAAAGCATGAATGTTTATACACAAGTGTCAGTGGGTCCTAGAAACTTATGACTAGTATTTGATGCTCTCTTAATTGTAAGATATGGCGTACATAGATAATTAGCAGCACAGTGATTTAATAAAAGATAATAATGTAGGAAAGATCATGACTAGTTTCTGCTGCGACAGTTTCTAATATATTTCGCAACATATTTTTTATATTATAGACAATGTTGTGAGTATGATGTTTCTCTGTTATTTTTTCACCAGTAATTTTCATCATAGTTTAAAATAAGTTTTTTTTTCTAGCTAAAGTAATTTGTGTACTTAAATTTCACTAGTCTTAAATATAATATAAATGTTTTAAAGTTCATTTCCAGTTATGTAAGTGAGCGAAAAACAAAATTCTGCTTGGGGGTAACATTTAGGTTCTAATTGTAACTTCTCCCTCCTATTTTTTTATAATAAACAAGCTTTTCTGATAATTAAACACAAATGTTTAACTAACCACTCACGTTTAACATAGATCACTGATTTCTAATAGGAATAAGTTAAATTTACAGTATGAGTGGGTAATATAGTATTTAATTCCTATTTTTCTACCGTTTAAAGACTTCTAATAAACGTAGATAAGAAAATTTTTTTAAAGTTTAACCGCTTTTCCCCAGAGATATTGAAATGATTATAATATAAAAGAATAATCAACTTTCTATAGTTTAATGTTTCAATGCGCAAGTAAAGTAATGATAGCTGTAAAATGAGATGTTTTGTTGTTCGAAGTAATTGTAGTAAATAAGAATCCATTTGTATTGCATTGATTCGAGAGGCATTAGAAAAATAATGTATTTAAAATTTCCTGTTACTCATTTCTTGAGCATTAAACCACATTATTTTTATTCTCAAGTTAATTTGAAAGCATATTTGATCCATGTTGATAAATGATGAACGCCGCTATTTGCAAAATTGGAAAAATCGGAAACGATTTCAAAAAGAAGTAATTCAACAAAACTGTGATTAGTTCCCTTGAAAATACTTTTTATTCGCTTATAATTCTTTGTGTGGGTCCCATTTTAATTAAACGATCCCTTCTCTTCTCTTATCAGCGTTTTTTGATTACTTCAAATTTAGTTATTAATAACAGTTTTAAATTTGAAGTTGACGTAATTTGAAAGCAATAACTTTAATTTGACGGTGAAATATAAAACTTTTCAGAGGCACTTAAACGATAAATTGTTTTCTTTTGAGTGGCTTCATTTTGTTGCTGTCATCAATAAAAATTCGTCGTGCGCTAGTTACTATTTCAATGCGGCTTTAGCTGCTTTCATGACGTCCTTTCATTCACTCACTTTCATTCCATGCTGATTTTATTATAAAAATACAAGTTGGTTTTGAAATGAGTAGCGTACAGTCAATCACACGAAGCATTGAACGCGAAGCATTGGCATTTGAAAGAAAAATGATTATATTGTCTCAACTTCCATATTTTGCATTTAAATATAGTATTTAAATATTTTTTTTTTTATTTAAATGTATCCCTTTTAAGATAAATATATGTTCTGAGTTTGTAGGAAATTTATGCATTATTTTATTTAAATACTAAAGTGCATATAAGCATTTAAATTGATTCTGAGGTTGATTTTTCTATTATTTTTTATGATATTGGTATCTTATTATTTACGCATTGCACTAGTATATATATATATATAAAACCTACTATATTTATTTTATTTAAATTAAAATCATACGATACATAATAATACAAAAATTCGCTGTCTGACATATGTTTTGAATTAGTTTCGTTGGAATGTTATAAACCGAATTCGAAAGAATTTTGTAGACTTTATTTCATACAGCGTACAATTTAAAAGTATTAAGGATATTCTTCAAAGCATTTAGTATAGGGAAACTTTTTTTTATGGGGCCAAACTACATCAAACTGTTTGAAAATTTATAATCGTAAAATTCTCTCCAACGATGTGGGTTCCGTCATGGTCAACAACGCATTGAACAATAAAGCAGCGGTCTGTCGTTTGCAGTAGTATGCGAAAGAGTTATCAGTTTTTTAGTAGACAGTTCCTCCATTATGATAACGATAGTGTTTTCACTGCTTTCTTGGTGAGGAATCATACCGCACAAAACAATTCAAACTTGCTACTCCATTCGTCTCACAAGGTCATATTTTCATAATCAAAGTCTATTTATGGCCTGTTTTCACAGGTCAAATGCTTGGGGTTTTTTTAAGAGCCAATTATGTTTCATAAAAGTAAAGTAAGTGCCAAAAAACCTTCATAAATTTTTAAAAAACCCAAAACAACACTCAATCAAAAGTCAACTTTCTGTAGAAAAGACAAATGAATTTCATGAGTTCTACACATGAATTGAAATCACACAGATGAGTGAGTAATTGGTTGATTGGTTACATTAGTTAAATAAAAATTTTCTAGAAAAAAATATTTTTAACCTTTTCGAATTATGTCATATTTAAAATATTTTTTGTCTCCCTTAGCATACAAAAACACCTGCTCTAACTATTGAATATTACATCAAATATTATCAAATAATGATATAACGGAACACATATTTTAAAAAAGAAGAAGAGTGTAAGATTAAGTAAAAAGAAATCAGCCCCACTTCACATATACCCCCAACTTAACAGCTTGGAGTGATACAAAATGCAAAAAATAATAACAAAAAAGGGAGGAAAACACGAAATTTAAACCTAAGATGCAAAGGCCTGTGCAACCGCTGGCGCATCTGCATTAATTTATGAATTTCAGAATTGAAGTTTTGTAGGCTGATTTTTTTTTTCCTTCGTCACTTAGGAAAAGAACAGTTAAGGGAACTTGATTTTTTTTTCTGTTTCATTTTCTTTCCTCATTCTTCCTGCACCAGACGTTTTTAATATCCGGGCACTTTAAAAAAACCCTCTTTTAAGTGTAGCATTTTCTTCAGTCAGATCTTTTTATATTTCTTGAAAATACTGAATCAAACATTTGAAAGAACGTGTTTGTAATTTATACGTTTTGTACTTCTTATTGTATGAACTTTTCCTTTTTTTTATTTCTTTAGCGAATAGTAAGTTAGTTGATAATGTTAAATTTTTGCACATTTAAATATTTCAGAATGTAAAAAAAGGCGAAACTATATTCGTATTTTTAAGCTCAGACGTTTTAGTTGAATGTGTTTTCTTTTTCTGTGCAATTTCTTAAGAAGATACACTATTTAATTTTTTTAGTTAAAATATAGTTAAGATTTAGATTCTAAAAGAAGAAAAGGCACGATAGACTATTTTTTAATTGTATTTTTTTATTATTCAAGCCTTTTGAATTATTTTAATGTTCTGTTACATCAAAAGTTATGTAATGGATTAACTTTCAAATATCTAAAATGCCTTATGAATTAAATAAAAAATAAAAATAAATTTACAAAATGAAAATGCTTCTAAAGAAAATTAATAATATAATTAATTAATTAATTAAAAATATAACTGATTAATACGCATAGCTCTTGTTAAAGAAAAACTCAAGTAAAGTAATCAATTTCAAATAAATACTTAGATATTGGGTAGTTCAGAGATTTTTAAAATGGCCTTCAGTGTCGCTGTGTCCTAATTTTTAATATGGGATAAGTTTTGGTAAAATCAGACCAACAGAGGAAGTAAAACTAGGGAATGTAGTTCCGATCCCGCGGAAACTGGATCCTGCGGGATCCCGCACAAACATTTGCGGGACTAGTTGCGCGGGATTACGTAAGAAATAAATTATTTTTTATTACAATTTCACGCTGTTTTCCCAATCAATAGACCAAAATTTTTTGCATATTTAAGTCTCTTATCTAACAATACACGAATCAATAGTTACACATTTTAATTTAAAGATTTATTTTTTTAATTATCTTCCATTGGGAGTCTGGATCAAGTATTGTGATCTAAATTTTTCGCAAATTTTCTAATATCCAAATAAGCTGAAATATTTCATACAAATGTATCGAACAATCATGAATTAACTATAAAATGTTTTCATTTTAGTTTTTAATTCACATTTTTAATTATTTTACTAAAATCAAATTTAGACTAGGAAATGATTCATTGGATTTGTTCAATTTTTTACGTTCTTTTTTCGGCAGCTAAGACAATAACGTAAATATGTTAATGTATCTATAAATTGTATATTTTTGTAAATTATTTTCTTTAGGTAAAATTATTTCGTGTAAAAATAACTTTCCTTTTCTTATTTCTCTATGCAAAAAGTTGTTGAATCGAGTGTTTGAGTAGAACACTCACCTGAAGTTTGCCAAGCAAACTTCCCGTGGGATCCAGCAATACGGCTGGATCAATAAAACTTAATCCCAAAATCCCGTGAAACCAAAAATGGTGAGGGCTTGCATTCTGAAATCACTAGTGGCCTGGAGAGGGGTAATGAAAACGAAGGGAAGGTGATGAAAAGCCAGTGATCATGGGCGCTCATACCCATAGCTAGAAAGGATCCATAGCCCCCCCCACACACACACACACATTCCACCTCTCAATATTGCTATGATTTATGTATTGGTATAACGCAGAAGTGCTTCGACACTAAATATTGTATTTTTCTGCGACAAGACGCTTGACTCTTCCCCCATTCTCCACAAAAACACAAACTGTCAACAAACAGTGATGGCTTTAAAATGTAAACTTCAGTTAACCATGCAAAAATGTATGGCTCCCTCGTGGTTTCATAAAAAAATCTTTTTATCAAGTATTTTTTATTCTCTACCAAAAGTAGATCAAGACTAGAAAGACGACCGACTCTTTGGGCTGTGTTTTTTAGATTCCCCATTTTTAGCCTTGACCATATTTTTGTCGGCAAGACAGACGATGAGTCAAATAGATAAGCACAGTGTAATGTTGTTGGAAATTGTTAAATAGATAAAATTTCTCTCTTATAATACTGTAAAAATATCATGCTTTTCTGTAGCCAGTAGGTTATCCGGTTTGTAAAGAAAAAATAAATAAATAAAAATAATAAAAATAATAATTTATTTTTTCTGCCTTTTAAGTTAATGTTTTAAACTAAATTTACTGTTTTTTTCTTTCGCGAAAATTTACATAAGAAAGAAATAAGCCCTTCTATTTTCTTTAAAAAGTCATTTAAATGGCTGTTTTGTAGTTTTAAAAAAATTAAAAGGAATTTAGATTGAAGAAACACAATTTGCTTTTGCGCTTAAAGCATAAATCAGAAATTTCTTAATGGGTTATTTGATTATGAAGCAAAATAAAATCGCTTGAAATAAATTCGTAAAATATACTTTAGACAATTGAAAAAAATAGAAATTTAATTTTCTTAAGAACTTTAGTGATACATATCATTACTTATTTAAATTTTCATAATTAGAACTTAATGAGAACAAAGATCCAAACAACTTTGAAAAATGACAAACGTTTAAAAAACATACAAAAAATACATTATTTGAATTTTATGATATTAATATGCTAAAGGCTTTATACTGTGCCATTATTTTTCATTTCTTAATTAAATAATTAATCATCATAATTTTCTCAGTTTTTCGTCAATTAAAAAAATCGTTAATTTTGAAAATATTTTATAATTGCTTAATTCCCGTTGTAAATATTTCATTTTTGTTTCCCTGGAAGATAGTTAGTAATTTATCGTGATAATTTTATCATAAAAGCCAAGATTTTCCCACAATACCATTAATTTCAATTTTGATTTTTGTACCCATATTTTTCTTCCATTAATTTTACTCACTGATCTGAATAAAGATTAAGCAGTTATTTACCGTATGTCTTAAAAAAAGAATTTCTCTTAACAAAGATAATATAGAAATAATGTTTTGGCTTTTTTTTTCCAATTCTTCATAATTTTGAAATAATGTGTTTGTAGCAATTTGAAAAATGATCTTTAAAAAATGAATGCATAGTTTTCTTTATTTCTGTTCGCGTATTATACTCAAGCGCGTTATTGAAAACATGTAATTATTTTAAAAAATATATTAAAACGCTAGTACATTTTTAAATTTTCTATTACTAATTTTTAAGCCTGATTTTCTTTATGTACTGGGGAAGTTCTATGCTTAAGGTACAAAGTGATAACACTGTATTGTAAAGAACAAGGAATTTTTAAGGAAAGTTAATTTTTTTATTAAAAGCATTAACCGTAACTTTGAGTTTTCAATTTATGTACAAACTTTAAACTTTAATTTTTACGTAATTTTTTCCTCTGAAACTTAATTAATATAAATACACTATTTACTTTCCGAATTTACCCATTAAAATATTTTACTCTACCTGAATCATTTAAAACATTAAAAAATATCTGATGTCAAAGTGAAAATGAAGAATTTGTGAATAAAAAATACCTCCGAAAATATGTTTCGGGTGGTTCTTTCTCTCGATAACATGGATAAATTAGAAGTAACTGATTTTTCTTGTTGTTGTTGTTTTGTGATAGTAAAAGCTTAGTAGATGCAAACTTGAAAGCAATAGCTTGTCAAGTTGGAAGATTTGAAATAATTGTGTGATACAAAATAATACTGGGTATAGTCACGACTTTCTTGTGATTTGTGTCGATAAGCAAAAACAGAATATTGTTGCAAAAAGTCTGCTGTATGCGTATAATTAGAAGTTCAGAGTGCTTGGAAAATCCAGGAACCAGTCTATTTGTTAAGACGAAACAAGAACTTAATTGCTTCTAGAAACTTGTCTATGAGTCTCAAATGCATAATTCAAAGAAATTCATAAACAATATTTCAATGGAAACCAGCCAGTGATACAGACCTGGAAAGTAAATAAGTGTCAGTGAAATTAATTTTGTTCAGGGAAAGTCTTCGGTATAGGAAAAAGTCAAGGAAATTCAAGAAGAAAGTTCAGGGAAATGGTAAAGTCTGACTTCACAACGGAATCATCAAAATATTTGCTGTGAAATTATATTTATATAAATGATTTACACTCAAAATGCATTTATTCTTTGTTTAGTTGTAAAAATTGTTTCTTCTGAATTTTTATTTTCTTATTTTACTTCAGATATAATTCTGAAACGTGTTATATATGAACAAACATATTTTGCATAGTTGAAATACGTTTACTTAGAATTATTATTTTCAGATATACTTTCTGTTAAAAACAGAAATGTCTAGTAAAGTTTTGATTAAATATATTTGTCGCTGGTTTTTAAAATATACATATATAATGTAAAAGGAGAAAGGGAGTACCATTAAAAATAGAAATACAAACTCCATGAAAGCATGCCAAATAAAAGCTTGCAAAAGTCATGGAACAGTCAGGCAAGCAAAAACTTTGAATTCTGTATCAACCTTGGTAAAAAAGACCGGTATTCAGGGAAATTGCAGTTCGTACACACATAAAAAAATCCACAAACTAAAATTCATTGGAGTACTAAAATTTTTCATAAATATTTTTCTTTGAAAAATCCTCTATGTTATTTCGGCTTCTGTTGCTAGTTATCAGTAAGAAATCACTCGAAAATTCATAAAATATGTAATAGAATAAAAAAAAATTCTACGCAAATATTGAAACAATAGCTACGTGGTGTTTAACGTCATGTTTAGAACTTCCTTTTTATCAAATCTGGTATATCTATATATCTACGTTTAACTGTTGTTTCTAACGAGACCGGCAGATTCAAAGACAGACATACATAGGCATTTTCTTTTATAATGAGTAAAGATAACATACAGCAATATTGCTTTATTTGAAATAGATTTAAACCTTCAAAATTCCGTACATCGTTCCGTAACACGAGTTCATGTTAAACGAATTCGTACAACACAAGGGAAAAGCTGCAACCGCGTTGCTATATCAAGCTTAAAATGTTCATGAAAGCTGTATTACCTGTTAACACTCTGTGTACGCTGTTTGTGCTGTTCATGTGTTTGTATACTCTGAGTCGTTGAACACGGATTTGGATTCGTTTAACACAAAACGTATATATCGCATTGTAGAGGGAGGGTGGGGTCTGCAGTACACTATTAACAATGGCTGCCAACTAAGCGTAATGTATTTAAATTCTTTTGAGAGCTCATGTGTAAAGGAAGTATTGATGATATATACAATATTTTCAATAATACACATGCTGTAGTTATTGACAGTAACATGTATATATATATATGCATTTTGTAGTAATTTGTGCATATTTACGGCAGTTGGAGTACGTACGGCTAGACGAACAAACCTAAATAATAAACGCTTTTCAATGTTTTATAAAGTGTTAAAAACCAACAAAATGAATATAAAAATATGTGATCTACATCACAAAGACCACTAACAATATTTTTAGAAATATTCATGCGCCAGATATGTTTGATCGGAAACAAAATACCGGATTGCATTAATATTTTTTATAATCTTCTTGTATGGATACTGAGAAGCTTGCAAACATTTCATGTCCGCATATTTCTAACACTAAGTGGAAATGAATGGTTTATATTTCTGTAAATGTATTTGCAGCTAGAGCTGTAAAGAAAAGCGTCATGTATTCAGTAGTAGCTTTTACTCGTTATGTATAAAAGTGAGTTCTGAAAAATATTCCCAAAGAAAAGTGTTCTTTTATTCTCGTAACTTGTCATTGTTCGCCGGATCATATTTCTCTCAAAGTGCCCTGGGAGGTGAGCGTGGCTCATAATTTTAAGTTTGAAAGCTTTGCCGCCAAAAATTTCTGGAGAACAAGAGTTGTAATGGAAGTTGTTCTTGTGTAATGCATGTTGACAAAAAAAAAAAAAAAAAAAAAAAGTTTTGAGTCAGTCCCCTTTCAGTGTATCCTTAACGGTATGGAAATGTCTACTGTAAACTGGAATATAGGGGTGCACAGCACATTACTTCGTTCAAAAAGGAACATTTATTTTTCAATGCATTAATTTTGTTCAAAATCGGTTTAATTTGCTCCTTTAGCACTTATCATGAAAATGTTTAAGTAAAATGCAGTTTCGGTTGTGTTTTTTTGCCGTCACATGCAGTATTTTATAGACTACACGCGAAGAAAATATACGCTGTCTACCAATAAGTATTTGGACACCTGTGATAGAAAAGAAAAACTATTCAAAATCAATAGTTGGTAGAGCCTCATCGAGAGGCAATTACAGCGTGAACCTTCCGGGGCATACTTTCCATAAGTCTTTGTATTACAGCTAGGGTTATTGCCTTCCACTCGGCCTGGAGTAGACATAGAAGTTCCTTCACCGATTTTGGACGGGTAGTGCACCCCGTAATTCGGCGATCCAACTCGTCCCAGAGGTTCTCGATAGGGTTCAGGTCTGGTCTCTGGGCAGGCCAGTCCATTCGATGAACTCCATAGGCACCAGACCAAGCCTTGGTTAACCTCGAAACATGACAACTGGCATTGTCGTCCTGAAAGTAACAGGGGTCCAACCCGTAAAACTGCCACAACGTAGGAAGCACATTGTCATCCAAAATAGTGCGGTAGTCATCGGCGTTGAGCTTACCATGAATGGAAACCAAAGGTCCCAGTCCATACCAGGAGAAACACCCCCAGACCACAATTCCAACTCCGCCGAAGATGACTGTTGGCACAATGCATTCTGGCAGGAGACGTTCTCAAGGGAGACGCCAGACCCAGACACTGCCATCCGAACGGTAAAGGGTGAACCTTGATTCGTCGCTCCCAAGAACCCGTTTCCACTGATCTACGGTCCAATTTCGACGTCCTTTGCACCGCATTAATCGATTAGCGCGGTTGGTCTTTGTGATCAAAGGCTTATGGGCAGAAGCACGACCATGAAGACCAAGCAGATGTACTTCCTTACGGATGGTATTCATTGAAACAATAGTCCCGGATGCCTGTTGAAACTCCTCGCGGATGAGGGCCATCGGTTGGGTGCGGTTCTTCCGAATTTCTCTGGACAGCGCTCGTCGGTCTTTATCACCCAGTTTCGTTGGTCTGCCAACTCGGGGCACATTCCGATAATCACTGCTCACCTTCCTCTTCTTAATCACATAGGCCACTGTCGATTTTGGGTACTTCAGATCGCTAGATATGTCCCTTAAGGGTCGGCCACATTTGTAATGCCCGATAATTATACCTTTCTCGAAATCAGAGAGCTCCGAACTGCGCGGCATCTTGCATTCGACTAATGCCGATGCTGTTTCATACACGATATATACCGGAGGAGGCCGTGACGTACCTCAGGACCGCAGATATCGTCATTTGCATAGGTGTCCAAATACTTATTGGTAGACAGTGTAGCAAATATATTAACACTTAAAAGGCGGTCTTCTTGCACTGAGGACACAAAACTCTGACTTTTCGACTAACGGTCGCAAAAATACTGAAGGATTGGTGTAACTTCAATAAAATATTTAAAGGTGGCATAGTTCCTCGAGTATCTTTTAAGCACAAAAGTTCCGGTAAAAGCTGTCATTTGCTTGTGAAATTTATGTCAGAATTATTTTTGTCTGCGCTGACATCTGCTAAAAGCTGGAGAATGTGATGAAAATGCATCGATATAAAGTAAACATATGAATAGACTGCCCAAATATGGCACCAACGTTGAAAAAGTGCAGCTGCTTCCATCGCTTGATTTAACAACTTGATTTAACTACCAACAGCATGGCGATTCCATAGACAGCTATGTTGCCGGTAGTTAAATCGAGCGATGGCAGCGGATGAACTTTTGCAGCGTTGTGCAGCATTCCCAGGTGTTCTTATACATCGTTGTGAACATGTTTATGCTTCAAAGAGTTGAACATGAATGCGCTTACAATAAATCTCTAAAACATCATTTGATTTTCAATGAAGACAGTCAAGTAATTTGTAAATTTATTTAAGAATAAAATGACTCTTAACTGATTATCGATTAAATGTTGTTTAGTCGTACTTAACATATTTTTATTTCTCAGGTTTTAAGTTGATTTCGTGTAATATTATTTCTTCGATTTCGATTGTAGTTTAAAACCAGCTGCACTTAGAGAAGGATATGAACTATCCAAACGAAACATGTCATGCCATTCTGTGAGCCAAAAACTGAAATTCAGAAACACAACCATATATCATTTTTTACAACTGTTTTAAAATTAATTAATCAATCAAAACATGAAAAACTTTTAACTATTTAATGCCGCTTGCATTATAAACTAGTTATATTAACTTTTTCGTTACATCTGCATTAAATTCATAAAAACTGCATGTGGTTATAAGTATATCGTTATTAGGGAAATTATAATAAAAAATGTATATTATTAATAAGCATCTTTACCAGAGTGCAACGAAGAAAGCACAGCATCTTGTTTAATTAAAATCCACGTCGTCATCAATATTGAGATAATTCAATAAACCTAACAATAATCCGATAACATCATTATTCCAGAATCCCATTAGAGATACTTTGCCTAAGGTTATAAATGAAACTTTAAGGGGGAAATCCAATTTTAAACTTATTACGCATTCATTATGCGTGCCCGTCATTTATCGGATACTGATACTCCACAAATGAAATACTTTTTAAAAGTTTCTTCGGGGAACAGTTCGATATACATATCAGAAATGAAATGCATCGGGTATGTTAAATTGAATGTGTTTGTGAATTTTCAGTTAAATACTTTAACATTTCTTACTAATGCTCAGATATGAATTCTGGGTTTTTCTTTTTTTAATGAGAACACGTTCATGTAAACCATGATAGGGATTTCATAGATATTTCTAGAAAGCCACTAACACTTTTGAAAATAATTGAAGGTCGATCTTTTTTATTTTAATTAGGGAGTAGAAATATACTAGAGAGCGTAGTGTCATTCAAAAACCGTTAGAACTGTGAGGTAAGGATGAACCATGCTACTTGTGGAACGGAAATGCTCAGAGAGGCTAGACTTGCTTTATTGCAACATTTAGCGAGTGAATATGTATACTACAAGAAAAATTTACTGTCAACACACGCATAACCCTTTTGCCATAAAAAAATATCGCCAAGACTTAGTCAATGTGGATATGATAAAATATGTTTCATTTATAGAAACCATGTTTTAAAATATGAAAAAAAAAAATACTCTCTTGTGAAATGTTATTCCAGAAGCTTTCACAATCATAAATTGCATCCATATGCTGACCAGCTATGAATTATTTTTTTTTAAATAGAACGATGAAAATAGAAATGAGTGCACTGAATTCTCCACGGAAAACTAAAGAGAGTTAGATGCGCAAAAATGATGCGATTGAGATCTTGCCACAAGTCACGTGATGGGACAAATGCCTCAAGTTAAATTTGCTATAGCGCTTTCTATCATGTTTCTTCTCTGTGATTTTAATCTTAGAATCCAATTTTTAAAATAAGCGACCTGCCAGAATCGAATTTTTACTCTCATACGAAAAAATACAAAACAAAAATGTAACTGTCTCAACGATAGATGAAGCCAACTCACCACCACTATCTCTGAAACAAAATAATTATAATATGTTCCAAATTGGATTTTAGACAGCAAAAGCAGGTGAGTGAAGATCAACTTTTTTCGCCCATCGGCCAATTCATACTATGTATATATATATATATATATTATTAATACTGATATATCCAGTCAAAGTTAAGATGTTAAGGTTTTTCTGAAAATCTTTTCATTAAGTAGAAGAAACAGGAGTGCAAAATACTAAGTATAGCTTTTTGTTACAAATACGTTTGATTATATTTCCCTCTTGTTTCCACTGACTGAATCGTTACTGGAGCATCTAGTAGCAGTGTATCAGCATATCCAAGACTTGTTGTTTCTGACTGAATCTATGACTCCAGGACCCCCAAGTACCACAGTACAGATCCGACAACTCTGGCATTTACTTTACACTGACAATATCATTCAGTGTTTGGATTATGTGTGTGACTTATACCTGCTCTTATCCATACATTATATACTTTTGTACTTGTATGTCGTGATCTCAACTGGAGTCTGACAACTGAGAGATATCGATGTATGTAAAGAGAGCATATTCCCGTTTAGCTACGGTAGCTACGGTGGTCGTGACTGCAAAATCTTAAGCTAGTATATCCCTAGAGTTAAATGCCGTAGCTCCTCTCGCGAAGTCAAAGGGATCAGAGTCAGTCAACGAAGTCTGACTCGCGGCCAAGCTATTTGGTTTCGTATTACTTAGATGCGCTCAATGCACCAAAACAAATGAATACTAGTTTAGAAGCCTATTCAAAATTATGTTTGAGACACTACAAAATATTGTGGTTGAATTAAGCGCTTGACAGATTTTTTAAAACTGAAAGAGAGAAAAAGCGTATAAAATGGCAAAAATTCAGCAAATATGGCAAGTTTGATGGTCATTTTATATTACCTGCGATTTTTCTTATTTTTGTCATTTTAGAATAAATATAAAGGTGAATGCCTAAACTTCATATAAATATAGTAAATTAGGTTTAATGTGAACTTTGAACTTTCATGACTACGATGCCCGAAAAAAGGCTGATCTTTACCCTCATTCTTTGTACTCATCGTCTACACATTTTTAGCACGAGCATATAAAATACTACCCAATAGATAACTGTCTATGCGTACTTTGTAACTAATTAAAGCAGATTTCTACTGTTAAATAATATCTATTTAAAACATTGATAACTCTTTTACAGGGAAAAAATCAAGTAAATTCGGTTTTATTAAAATTAGGCGAATTACATGTTTCAGTCACTATTTTTTTTTCTTCAAACAATGAGAATTCAGTGTATTTTATTCCATTTAGTTTCTATTTGTACAAAATAATTTCAATTAGAGGTCGTCTCATAATCTAAGCATTTTCACGAGTTTCCTTTTATTATTAATACTACATGTTCAAATCATTAGAGTGTTTTGTTTTCTATTTTAACCTTAACATTCATTAAATTGTAGTTCATCCATAACTATTTTCTTTTAACACCTACTCCAAAGAATAATTAATTTATCTCTTCCAATCTGTAAAGAAAAATTTTCTCGCCCTTTCAAAATCATTGGCATTTCCTTTATGAATACTTTTTATTTTGTTTGAGTTGTTAACATTCTCGTTAGTGTCAAAAATTGAGAGAATATGAAGCAAATTTAGCAAGATAATGTGTAGGTAGGTAAGCATTATTAAATGTTAAAAGTATCAGTCTGATTTCTTCATAAAACTTTGGTTCTTGACTATGAAGTATTATGCATTTCCTGCTAAGCATGATTATTACCACGAATAAGTAATAGGCCAAGTTATTCACAAAAACTTTACAATGATTCTGCAAGACAAAATCCATTTAAATTTTCATAACCTAAAAAACATTAATATGCATTTACTTAAATTGTAAAATGTCTATATTAATTTTGCAGGAAACTACCAGCTTAATGGATGCCTTTTATTAGTAATATACTCTCATGACTTAAATAATAGTAGTTTTCAAATTCTAATAGAAGATAACGATGCATAAATTAGTGAACATATTTTCTTTTTCAGATATATATCAAACGGGATAGTTAAATGATAAAAATAGCTTTTCTCAAAGCAAACACAAATTATAAAACTCTATACGTGAACGTATGTAAACGTCAGCATTATCTGTTTAAATATCTACATATCATTCAAAGTGTAAACTGCAGAATTGAAATTTAAAGCAGTTACTTAAGCTTATAATACTGGAATTGTATTCTGAAATGATGACCTATTGAGTCTGAAGTTGCTAAGACGTGAGTCTTAACCTTAAAGCATATTACGCAATTCATTATAAGAGGACTATTTAATGTATGGTACATGTGGGTTATAACTTAGCGAATATTACAACAATATATTGTTGAATGGAGAGCATTACCGGACTCTAGAACTGACGCTAAATCACACAGAATCATAAACTGTTTTACAGTATTGCCAAAATTAGGGTAAATCCTACACATAAAAGTAGCGGCATATCTACTGTAGCGGCATATCTACTGTACTAAAAGTAGCGGCATATCTACTATTAATTGCCAAAATTAAATATGCAGATAGCTATTTAGGACATGACGAGGAGACTCTTTATCCGTACCTACCATACAAGAACTGAGATGGATAAATGAAAAATAAAGTAAAACCAAAAAGAATTTGCAAAATATATGTATTAAAAAAAAGGCAAGATATTGATTAAGTTTAACATTTATTAAAATCATTGTAAAGTAACACATATAAATAAACACCATTGTAGTACAATCGTTTAGGATGGTGCAAAAATTTTCATTTTTCTGCTTGATTCAAAAGTCAAGATCTGTAAATAATGTATATACCTTGACTTTGTTTTTTTTTAATTCCTCCTGGTTATAAAATAATTAATTTGGCTTTAAAATGTACAATTTTTAATAACATTATTTATATAGGATTATAGCTTTATTACCTTTTAATTTTAAAATAAAACCAAAGTTCTAAAATTAAATATGGTGACCAAAATTTAATTTCACACGAATTTTTTACTAAAAATAGTATTTTTGGTATATTTATTTATTTAAAAGAAAAAAGAAGAAATTTTGAACAAGTAATATATTTTTAAAATCAAACAATTAGCAAATAACAAATGAGAAAATAAATTATGTACAGATTATCCTGTTCAGAATAATTTTTGCTTAATTTATTCTGCCCAGGGCTACACTTAAATAAAACATTGAGAGATTTCTATCCATGGCTTTCTGTACACAGTTAACTACCCTTACGTGATTATTTGACTAAGATTATAATACTAACCTGTTTATTGGAAAATTATAAAATTCATACTTCCGCCACCTGTATTAGCGGCGGAGGCTAACAGATAGTAGAATGGATACAATCATTACATAAACCATAAACCAAATGTATTGATTGTCTGTACGTTACAAATCACGAATCTGTAGGCTCCTCAGTTGCAAATTATAGTTGCTAATGAAGTTATTCACAGCATATTTTTTCCCCTTAAGATATGGTAGGCATTCTAAAAGTTTAAAATTTCTTTACTTAGGTTTAAAGACTTGTTACGTATTATCTTATAAAATATTGCATCGTATAACGATTATCGTAGAATATTTCTACTGTATTTTTTTCCCTTTTCTATTTAATTAATGGCGTCCACGCCCTAAATTTTCTCACATACGTTAAGTAATAATTATTAAAAAGACGTAACTTTCACTATTTGGAGCTTCTTGGCTGTTTTAACATCAGAATTAGTTCCAGATGTTATCATGATGAGCGTATGTAGTTTACTGTAGAATCGACAAATTTAGGAAAATAACTGTATGCATGTACCAAAAGTGTAAACATCAAATTTAATCATATAAAAAGAAAGAGTAATTAGATATAAATAAAGTTGTATAATAAACTGAAAACTATTTTTAAATCTTTCATTTGAATTTTATTTTAATTATTTAAATTAAATAACTGAGAAAATCGTGAGCATGCACAGTAGCATGGGATTTTGATTTTCAAAAAAAAAAAAAAAAAAAAAAAAAAGAAAGTTCCAAAATTTACCACTGGGGCAATTTTGAATCTGCAAAAGTGTATTAGCGTAAATATTTAATGGTTAATTGACAAACAATACAGCAAAAATCAATTTTACTTACAAATTTGGTTCAATATGCGCACCATTGGTAAATTCCAAGAACTGCATACGATGCACGAGATTTTCTACTACCGCTCGCAGCATATCAGAGTTGATTTGCCTCACGTGTAACGTTATTCGATCCTTTAACGTTGCGATATCGGAGACATGTTCTTGCTAAACACCACCTTTAAGAAATCCTCACAATCAAAAATCGCAAGGATTGAGATCGGGGGACCTCTGGGGCAATTTTACAGCGCCAAAATTGCCCCAGTGGCAAATTTTGGAATTTGGTCAGGTTTCGTTCAATACTTTACTCGCTAGAGGGCTCTGAACACCTCACGTTAATTAATAACCACCCTGTATATTACTTGAAATATATACGTGATATGAGAATATACTTAATATGAAAATATACGAAATCACTTATACAGGGTGCGTTCTGAAAGTAATGGGCATCATTTTTTTGTGACGCGACTATCCATCGCAGCGTGCTCGGATTGGTCGAAAAATGTGGTGGGGGGGTCTGTCCCCCCCCAGTTCGCTTCAAGAAGTGGAATTCCTGTCGTTCAAAACTACCGAGATCTGGGCTTCTAACCATGAGCGCACTAATTCAAAGCCTGGCACTCTACCACTGATCTGAGGGGTGGGGGGGGGTCCGCTGCTTATTATTCTTTGCGCAGTAGTATACTTAAAATAGGCACTTAAGGGTGTATTTTGGAAATATCATTTGATTTTGGAACATGAATACACACAAAAAAAAAAAAATAGTAATGTCAAGCACTTCAAAGTTTTTAGAATTTCTCTTTACAAGCTGGACTATACACCATAATAAATGAGTAACCTATATCAGTAGCAAAACTTTTAGAAAATATCCTTAAAAATTGAAACATTGGCAGGATGTGTTACTCTTTGATAAATTTTGCTGTGCAGTTCCATGTTTAAGAGTTTATTCCAGAAAGATTCACAAAAGGCACCATTTTTTTATTTATTATGGTATGTACTGCATCTTATGAAGAATCATATTGAATTTTTCCGAGTCTTTGACGCAATTAGTTTATTTTAATTTGTGTACAATGACGGTGAGAGACCCAGAAAGATGAAATATTTTGAATTTATCGTGTCGGATAATACAGCATTCATGCTAGAAATGAACAAATACATAAATGTAACAAGTAAGCATACCTTCACTTAAACAATATATTTTTGTCTGTTTCATTTAAAAGCAGTGATCGATCCGTTATTACCGTTCGGCAGGGATTCGAACAAATCTATAGTAATTAGGTTAATTTAAATCTTTTAAAAACATTTTAATGGTTGATTTATGTATCGTTAACTAAGATGTAGAAGTACTCAAAATTTCCGCCGAAGAGAAGGGAGTGAAAAATCCATTAAAAATTTTGACAGTTACATACAATGCGTTAAACAACAAATTGTAAGACTAGTTAATTATTCACAGATGTTGACTTCATAATCAGCAAATTAACATTGATAAAGAGTTTGGAACAAGTAAAACAAAGTTTACTGAAGCGTTCATTTCAGTCATTGTGTTTATAGTAGTTTATTTTATGAGTGAGCGTTCTAAAAGAGCTAGAAGTATTAGGTCCACCCCTTTCGATTTAAAGCACTTGTTCAATTATGTTAGGGATTTATTAACATCTCTAAAATGAGCTTTAAATAATAAATACATTTCAGTACATTACGACTCATTCATCGTAATGAATTGGGGAAATTTTAGTGCACTCCTGTAAAAGATATGTAATACTATACGTTCCCTCTTATAAAGGTTACATGAAATAGTTCAACATCAATAACGTATAGAAATTTCCCGAGATTCTATGTGTATTGTCAGAGCTCGGAGAAACAGGCATTAAGATCAAAAACCTTTTTGAATGTTTTGGAAACAGTAAAGAAGCAAGTTTCAATCCAGAAAGAGTCGGGTTCAATTTAGTTTGTTGCAGTTTATTTTCTCAATATGTAGTTACTGTTCATTTATCAAAGATATACACAACAGTCAGGGGTCTGCTCTGCAAAGGAGTGATGTCTAGAGTTTGGTACTTTCCAAAGTTGAATTTTCAGTGCTCTGTCTTCTGTGGCGTTTTCTTTTCGAATTTTAAAGTTCCTATTGAGTTTCAATTTAATTTTCCTCTACGAAAAAATATGAAGGAGGAGGGTTTTCTCAAAATTCACTTTCTTTCCTTGGATCCACAAAATAAAGAAGTAGCTAAACTTCGTCTCACTCGTATTTTGATAAAGTAAAAGAAGACCTGACGCATGCGGAGATATGTAGAATTTTCTAGAGAAAAAAACGGACAGTACTTGTGAGTTACGGGAAAGAAATATTTCCACTCTTGAAAACTGTCACTCTTAGGAAAGTTTTCCTTGATTTTTTCAGATTATCACAACGGTAAATCTTGTTTCAATCTTTCTTTCAACATGCATCAATATGAAATAAGACATCTACATTTTTATTCTTATTTATTGTAGAACGGGAGAGGTCAGTGTATAGAACAAAAAAAAAACTGTTATATATTGCCTCTATTTCCAGTTGAGATTTCTGTTAAAAGGATGAGCATTACAATCTACGAAAAATAAATTTTAAAGTAATTAATCGCAAAATTTTCGGATACTTTTTCTAGAGGAAAAAAAAGAGCACCATTTAGAATGCATTATTAAATGAAAAAAGTTGCTAATCTGAAACTATAATGAAATAATGAATGCGTCTGTGCGCTTCCATTTTTAGAACCAACGCTAAGAAATCGTCGTTGTACGAAACGATTTAAGTTATTAGAATACATTATTGTACAGAAAGTAAAAGAATTCCAGGCAAGCCTTTTTTAATAATTAGCTGTTTTAATTCATTCTTACGTTTTTAATGCTTAACTTTTTTGAAACAATTAACTTACATTTAAGCGGCAATATTTCTTTTAGAGCAACAGTGTTGTTTTTAATTTCACTGTGGAACATTAAATGATAAAACATGTAATTAGCTTACATGTTTCAGCAGATGTATTGGATATTTAATGGCTGCATTAAGTTAATGATGTCTTTAACTACAAGAAAAATAAATAAATAGGAAAATGTTTCGATTCCAATTATCCACTAACACAAATTACTACTGTTTCCATTCTTTCAGAAAGCATTGAATTTTAAATTCTCTCTGTTCTTGAAGTGTGAAGATGAATAATAAACAAATAAATATTTAAAGAATTAAAGGAAACGGGAAAAACTTCAATTAAAATTCTGAGACACAATTTTAGTCCGAGTCCTTAATTTAAATGACTTATTGCTCGCTGAAATGTTTCACATGAGTAAACAAGAGTTATTTTTGATTTGGAGATATGTAAAATGTTCATACTTGCTCCAACAAACTATTCATAATACAGATTACAAAGCTTTTTTCTCCTTAAACGCACTTTTTGTTTTGTTGTACGAGAAGACTCCTATTGAAGCTTGGTGATTAATATAAGATGCTGAAAAGGAAACATTTTGAATAATTTTTCGTTGTAGAAATGATAATTTTCCATTTATATGAGTTCGAGATAATACTTTTAAAAACTAATTTTCTGGGAATTTCCTTTTTAATAAAGGTTTCGGAATTAATTTACTTTCTATTTCTGGGAAAGAGAAATTAATTATTTACGAGAAATAAATGTAGTTTTATGATTTGAATCAAAGAAAACATTCTTGCAAAGCTTTACAATTTATATTTGTTCAGTTAATGGAGGATTGATTTTTATTAAAAATCTACTTGATAGCCATCAACAGTTCCATAATTTATTTAATTCCTTGCAATTAAAAATCTTGCTATTAACATTCAAGCTTGTAAAATAAAAGCTATGATCTCAATTCAAACATAAAATACTTCTAATTTCATTCATAAATATATTTCTTAACGTTATGATTGATAAATTATCAAGACTAAATTTTGTGCTTGTTCTTGATAAAGGGAGATTTGACAAGTGAATATATGGCAAAAAATTAAATATTTTACTTTACAGCATATCTCTCAGAAAAATAACTAAATGTACCGGTGACATATGTACATGTGTGTGTGCATAGGAAACTTTATTTGAAATTTTAATCGTATATTTTAACTCTAGTAAAATTTCAAACTTTTAAAAATATATGTTCTATTTTTATTTGTTGAAAAATAAAAATCTATATTTTTGTCGTGTTTAAATTCTTCGCTTAAAAATTATGCTTTGCGGTATTTCCGCAAGACTTTTCTTAAAACACAGCATACTTTTTTTTAATTATAAATAAATGTTCAGTTAAATTTTACCATCAATTAGATGAATAAACCAGTAGTATTTGTGCTTAATCCCTTGTACACCACGTTCACTTCAGCATTAAAGGGACTCAAAATCAGTAAATTCTTTGGGATTTCGATAAACAACTATCGCCATCTAGTAAGATAAATAGAACATATAAATTAACATATAATATAGCTCGCATTACTAAAGTACAATTTTCATTCATAGTGTAATAAGAAAGCAACAATTAGAAAGCGTACAAAAGAAAACGAATGATGACGTACGCATGTACGCCATGGTTCGCATGTGGTTAATCGATCATTTTTACTGTATTGTATAGGTTTAAACGGTTAAATTCTGATGTAAACTTTTTAATTTTATTTAGTGCCGCATTCATAAACTACCATTTAAGTAACAGAAGAAATTATCTTTCATAGATAAAAAATCCATATTTCACATTTATTAATTTCTAACAAATTTGCCGTCTGCTTACACAGCGTACTTTTAGATAAACCATTTTTAATAAACATTTAGGCTTAGTAGATTAAATTTAAATAAATACCGACTGAACCAGTAATTTAATAAATATCTATGCAACTTTCATCCTCTTAAATAAAACCCTTCTAAATTGAAATGATGCCACAATTAAAAAGATTAGAAAAGCATTAAGAATATTTTATTTCCTCATTAAAATAGATTATTTTATCAATAGATGTTTGTTTCTGTAACTTAGATAATAGAAGCAACTATTTCAAATATTATTGTACGTATGATAGTAAAATATCACTTAAAGCAACTTTAAATAAATTTGAATTTTAACTTTCTCATGAATAAAATGCACATCACTATGGACATTCAGTAGCGTCAAAAACCTTTTTTTTTAATTCGTAAATTTTGAGCAAACAATTTAAAAAGATCTGAAGGCAGCTTAGACAGAATATGGCACATAATTTAGAATAATTTACATTTAGGAATATCATCATTAATAAAATGATTCAAGTTCGAAAGTAAAGCTAAATCTGTTTTACTGTAAATGCTAAATAGGTATTATTTTCACGGCATAAAAGTTATATTTTTATATTTGTATCTAGTCAAATAAGAATTGATCAACATATACATTTACACATTTATATTTTACAGCAGATTTTCAACGGTTTGAGAGAGAGAGGATTTTACCTCAGATGTAACCATGACCATTTATTTCCGCGCATACTTCAAGTGTTTTCATATGTAATAACAAAATTGTTTTTAAAAAAAATGCTACAGCGAAATGAAACCATTGAAAATTTACCAGCAAAGCAGCAAGCTTGTTGACTGGGTCCGCCATGCCTTTATCTTACTCCCTTCCTTTAATTTTTTTTTCTTGTTCTTTTACTTTTTCCTCTTTCTCTGTTTTCACCTTTCCTTCGTACTGTGCCTTTCTTTCTGCTTTTTAGTTTTATGTTTTTGTAAAATTTTATGCGTATCGGAATGAGTACGTTTTCGGAACGGAAAAAGGCTCACAAAGACCCCCTCCTAAATATATAAATTCAAAATTCAGCTAAGCAGCATAATATATCATACATGGTGTTACAGAAAACTCTACTTCAGTTTTCGAGTTCATAGCTTAAAAGAGAAATGTGCATGGAAAGTTCGACGAGCAATCGGCAGAACACATTTCACAGAAATTAATAAGCAATACCTCGTTTATGACAATCAACTATTCACAGAAACTTCCTCAGATGCTGTATTTCTCATACGAAAATTCCTTCAATAGTTTGAAAGCACAATGGAAATATTCAAGAAGAAATCTCAGCTGATCATGAGCGCTCAACAATAAAGAACTCACAAACAGCTTTCAAAAAGAGGCTTCTAAAAACAAGTAAAAAAGCGTTGCTTATGCACAGCTCTCAATGCAGCTCGCTCTTCAAGCAATGATTCAAAGCTGAACTGAATTCTGGAGCGACCTGCTCTTCCACACGTTTCGCGAACGTTCAACGATTGTAGTCTAGTAGTATTTTCGAGAAAAGTCTAAAATTTACTGTATAATATTAATTCTATTTCATAACACCTAGCTTGAAAGCAAACATTACAGGCCCCATTAATATAATCGCTCCAAACTTCAGGAAGCTTGGTGATTTTTTCGCAAAATACCGCCAAATTTGATGCCAATAATAAGATCTCAAAACTCTTCCTCGCGTTCTAGTTAACTGATTTTCATGCAGCAAAAGATTGGTTTGTATCTATCAAGTAAGAGCTATTTTTACTAAGAATGAAAATAAGATATCGTAAATCAGTGGATAAAATTCGTAATAATTATTACACTGAGACTCAATATTTATAATTTATATTACATTCGAACATACGTAGAGTGTCCCGCTGAAGTAGCCTTGTATTCCTTAAATATGAATAATGAACATATACAATTTATGTAGAAAAACAATGTTATGTAAAAAAAGTACGAAATTTCATGGTATTGATTAAAAGTTTCAAGTTATTATATCTATGCAAATACAAAATTTAAATTTTCATACAGCCTCCCGTACACCCAAATGGTAAATTGTGCCCCACATACTTATTATTTGATGTACAAAATTTCAGCCTTTCATCATAAATAGTCTCAGATATACGATTAAACAAACGGGTAATAGAATATCAATAAAAACAAAAGCCTTATGTATTGATTTAATCAATGTTTTCTTTCGAAATTTGTTCACAGCCATTAAACGCGATCTTCAGGTGTCACATTTTCTCTTCAAGAGCCATTCAAAAGGGGGCTAAGTCTATTTATTTTCGGGGGGCTAAGTCTATTTATTATAGATGCATATTTATTTTCATATCTCTGAACCTTTTTATGATGAAAGGCTGAATTTTGTTCATCAGCTGATTAACGTATGGGGCACATTTTACTAATTGGATTTTTTACGAGTGTCATAGAAAAATTTCTATTTTGTATTTATTTAGATTTATTTTCTGAGGAATATTTCAATCGATACCATAAAATTCTGTACCTTTTTTTACGTAACTTTGTAAATTTTTGGATATGCCTATCATCAATATTTAAAGGGAAAAAGCCTAAGTCAGTGTTCTTGAGACACCCTGTACATGCATAATTATTTCTTTCTAATTCGCATAATTTTTAGGCAGTACCTTTAGGATAGTTATTTTGACATGAAGTCCTTTAGCTTAATAACCAAGAAAACTTCAATGACTTGGTTTCGAAAATAGATTATTACATCATTTCGAAAACTGACGATTATATAAATTTTATTCATGCATAAAATAAGAGAGGAGAGGAGGGTATTATGGAATACCGAGGCTTCAGCTCTGTTGGGTTCGGTTATCACATGAGAAATACCAATAAACAAAGAATGCTTCAGCTGTTAAATTTGGGCTCACTTTGACTGAACCAGAACAGAGAAAGAAGATTATATCTGCGACTTTAAAATAGCAGCAGAAATGACTTGAACATAATCTTATATGGTTTATAGTTAAAAATAACAATATTGTATAATTACTTTTTTAACGGTTTAAACTACCTATTCTATATTACCCGACTATTTCATATTAACCTCCACTCGTAACATTTTTTAAATACTTTTCTTACATGACCAACAAAATAGGGTTTTTCTTTACAAGTGACATTTCATTACAAGCATTTATAGTATGTACTCATTGTTATTTTGGGGATTTTAATCAAAAACCTGTATAGTTAGGAATGTAAATGATATTCCATAATACCCTCCTCACCTCTACGTATGTAACATCGACTTTCATACCACCAACACAGCTACAATGAAATTTTATTGAAAGTTTTAAAAGTTTATTCCTTACATAAAAGCAAGATTTTTCCTTCTTACTACAAATTCTTGCTCTTGCAAGAAAATCAACACCAATTAATTCAAGAAACAATGTCGTTCAGAACTTATAAAAATTTCCAGCGTACATGTTTATAGAATAATTTCAAATTTAAAAATAAAAAAACGCATTTTTTTAAACTGGCAATTCCTTTTTCTTCTACCGAAAACTTTATCTTCGTTCAAATTTTTTTTCCGGAAACTTTTAAACGAGAAAATTAAAAATAAACTTTGGCAGAAAGGTAAGGTTCTAGATGCACTTCTTTTCACTAGAATTGTAAGTACGTAGAACGATTGCTTTTCTTTACTTTTCGGTATTATGTATTTCCAAGAAAAGTTTTTACCATAAAGCAAATACAATAGAAAGTAGCTTAAGTTCTTTTAAAATTTCATAATGAATCATATTTTCAAGTCATCTCGAAAAAATTTCGGAAAGTAAAAGTAGATGTATGTTTATCGTCTCCTTCATTATCCTCGAAGGGAAAAAAATCTCTATTTTTTTTAAGGTGTCCTATCATTAGCAGCTTTTGACTATGTTTTAAGTTGAAGCTACGTTTTGGTGTTTTCAATCCATTACTCTTGTTCTTTAACGCTTTATAAGATTGTGGGAAGTATACTTCCCACAACCTTCATTAATTTATAAATGTCGATGGTAAGCTATTTTCCTACCTATGATTTGTACTGTCACAATTCCTGATAACTCCAGAACTTAAAAAAAGGAAACCAATGAGGGGTTTTGTTTACATAAATGTGGATGGCAGTAAATGTTATAGTCCGACGAGTTGAGACTTGACTCTTTCTCTCCCATAAAAGAGTCCATTTTACAATACGCAAGCGTGGACAAAAACCCCTCAAGGGTTGAATGTAGGGAACGGGGAAAAATTCGGATCCCTGCACAAATTCCTCAGAATAATTATGAAAACTAGGAAATGGAATCGCCATATACCAAGTATAAACCATACCACCATAAACATAATTACCATCAAAAAAAGGTCTCAAAAATCAAATTAATTTTAGGTAATAAGCTAAATGAATATCTTTTATAAATAAAACTCAATCCCCAAAATATTTTGACATAACATTACTACTAAAAATGGCCCCTATAAAGGGTTAACTAAATGTCATATGGAGATGCATGGCTAAATGTACCAGAATAAGATCACTAAAAAATCTTATGTTTAATGGTTAAAATTAATTTAAAAAACTTTGTAATTAGCACGTACAGCGGCTAGCCAAATAATTAGAAACAGTCACAAAAAATTGTATTCCTGTACTTGAGTTACGAAAACGAATTAGAAAAAAAAACTGGGTGTATGGGATAAATGATGGTTTTATTTTTATTTACTGTTCATTCCTTCATCATTTGAAGCTCAAAAGATATACAATTAAATCACTAATGACTTGAACATAAACATAAAGGTAAGTATGGTTTTATAGTAAAAAAATAACTATGTTTTATGAAGTATAATTAGTTTTTTAACTGTTTAAACGACACATTCCACATTACCCTACACTTCAACACTAATATTTCACTTCAACCTCTTTTGGGTCATACACACACATATTGGTACACAGGTGTAACATCAGTCACGGTTTTTGATTTCCCTTTATTTAAAAAAAGAAAAAAAAGGTTTTTTTATATTGAGAATGGATAACAGTATAGTACTTATTTATGATACTCTTGATCAATTTTAAATAAATAAATATATATATTTCAAGCCACTGGTGAATTTTAAAGGTTACAAATGTAGTAAAATTGTAACGTCAGTCACCATGGAATGACCCTATTCGTAACTTTCTTAAATAAATTTTTTATGACAAAATATAACTTTCGTTTTTCTTTTATAGTATGTATTTATAATGATTTTGGAGATTTTATTCAAAAACCTGTTTAGTTAGAAATTTATAAATGGCATTCCATATCCTCCTCTCCTCACTTACGGGTAGGGATTTTATTATAAAATGTTGTTAGATTTTAGGTTTATAATTTAAAAACCATTTCACATTTCGCAATACAAAACGTAACTTCTCAAATTTTAGCATGATGATTAAAATATGATTTTTATTATAATAATCTAAACTCTTCATATACAGTGTAGTTCAGCTATTACCTTTCATTTTTTTAAGTAAGATTAAATATAAAAGCATATTAGAATAAAAATTATCACTAAAATATTTAATTTATTTAATTTCTCAACTCGCGTACAAATGAGTAACTTTTATATCTTATCATTTCAAGAAGAATAAAAGAAGTGATGATAAAAATTCTTATTTTTAAGGTAAACATTCGCTGAAGAAAAGAATTCTTAATTAAAGAAATTATCCTTTATGAATATTTAAACAGTTCTCTTTCATTCATGGAACAATGTAAATATTTAAATCTGGATACAGATTTCTTTTTCCTATTTCATTCTTTTGCAAGAATTTACATTTGTTCTATATTATTCGAATAACAATGGAAGTTCTCGTATATTGAATTTGTAAAAACATTATTCTTTACGCCCACTCTTTGTGCTTATTTTTTATCAATGAACGTAGTTTCCAACCCGTGATAATTAATTCATGTTAAAAAACAGTGTTAAATAATTAAATCTCTTAATTAAGAAAACTATGCCTAAAATTACTTTTTTTAATACGTTTCTTCGTAGACACATAAATTTTGTGTGCAGTTATTATGATTTACTGCAGTCTTTTTTTTTATTTCTTTAGTATTATTACAAATATTTATTCTTAATCAAAAGTTACTTGTACATGGAAGCAATCGGTAAAATAAATTTCATCTGTATAATATTTGTATTTGCAATGACAGTGTAAGGTTGATATAAAATGCCCCTGAAAGTTAACAAAATTTATCAAACAATTATAATCTTAGACCTAGTAGTAGTAAATGCAGTTTTGATAAGAAAACTAAAAGAAAATAATTTATCCCCCTGCTTACAACTGTAGCTTCAGAAGAGTATGTTAAATGCGATTTAAGAAAATGCTCTCTCTTTATTAATATTTCAGTATTTTGAAAGTTTTATTTGAAAATAATGATGAAACTACGTGGCAACCGACTCAGACCTCTTTCTTAATTTTGAATAAATAAAATAAGATTTAAAAATTTATACCTTCTTCAGCAAATTATTTCTTTTACAGATAAAGAAAGGGGGGATCTTGATTTTTCAGTAGATTGTCAAATTATTAGGGGCAGTCATAAAAACATGACAGTTTTGTAATTAAGTTACAAAAAATAATTTGAAAATGCTCGTTGAATAGAATAAATTATTTTATTTTTATTTTCGGTTAAAAATATTAAATTGGTAAGGTATCTTTTTGTACTAAATATGATGCTCTACAGCTTTACAGATCACTATTTCCATGCCTCGTTCCGTTTCGAGATAGGAATGCTACCTCCGCAATTTTCCACCAGGTGGCGCCGTAGTTGGTTTCATTCAGTAGCACATGGCTACTTTACTATACCTAGAAATCCCTTTTACGAATACAGCAGCAGCCGTTCCGAAGGTAAGAGGGTAGCAAGGGACACTTTAGTGGGCATACTGCGCAAATTAAATTATATAATACGAATAATAGAGTTTAAAAGAATGTCAGTTGGTGAATTTTTTTTTCTTCTACACGGCTTAAGAAATATCTCTTCTATACTTTTTAAATTGGCAAATCGTGTTCAACCCAGAAGAATTCAATAAATCTCCCTATATATTAAGAATTTCCTTAATGTGATTGGATTTCCTTTTAACCAAAAACTTCCTTCAATTTTTCGCCCATCTCTCGATCCTGCACATCTTCAATTTAATTCTCCGTCATATCTCTGTCAAGCTTTATAAGCTTGCCTTTCCGGCTTTTCCTCGGTCTTCCCCCCCTGTTTCTTTTTTTTTTCTTTCTTTCTTTCTTTCTTCAGGTTTCTACTTCGGTACAAGCTGTGGTGCCACAGGAACCTGCATAGAACAACAACATCCTTGTAGAAGCCCTTTGCTTGCCAGGAATTCCTCTGACAGTTTTCCCCATTTTTACTTTACATTTTTTATCCTTCTATAAGTTTGAATAACGTTAGAATAGCTTTTTTTAATGCATCGTATAGTAACTTTTGTGGGGCAGTATTATAAGTTTTCTGGAGATAAATGAAGATCATGTGTATTTCCTTTTCCTTCGTCTTTGCCTTTTCCAAAATTTGTCTCGCAGTCCACATGATCCAAACGATATTTTCCTGCCGTCAATTCGCAATGTTCTGCTGGAATATGGAATTGATCTTACAGAGATTTGTTATGATTCGGACTATTTTCACTGTTAGATTGTCATACATATTCCTCTATAGTTGGTACAATCTTTCTTAAAAATAGATGCAACTTGTATGTATCTAGTAAAACTTTAATAAATATTAGCGTAAAATTATTTAGCATACAAAATAAGCGTTTCTTTTAAATACACCAGGATACGATGCAACATCGTCTTCAGCACTCTGCAGTTCTTTTATAATTAAAATATTTTAAACCATAAAAACAGCCCTAAAATTTCGTCAATCAATTAATATTTGGAATTTTAATCATTAGTATAATATTTTAAATTCATATTCGCATTGCTATATCACTTAAACTATATTCGAGTGCACTCGAGCTGTAACAATTGAAAAATATTGGACTGTTCCTCTTAATTTTGCAATCCGCTATACGTTAATAAAACTATAATACAGATTAATTAATTAATTAATTAATATTTAAAACTTACATAAAATCGTAATTGAAAGACGAAATCAAGCGTACATAGTACAAGCGTGATATAAGAAATCAAATGCGTCAATGAAGCTTTATTTTTCCTTTATAGAGACTAAGCATTTTAGATTAACTTAATGTGATTTTGCTGATTTCTATTTACTTTTAAAGTGAGTTTTTAAATGAACTGTCAGAATTTTCAGATTGTGGTAAGTGAAAATAATAGCTATTCGTGCCCAGATTTGTTTTTAGATGGTAAACATTCAACTATACTTATCGAAAAAAGTAGAAATAGAAATCAACGCAAAAATGAATATAACACATGCACATTTACAATCCAAATAAAAACCGAAATGCATTAACATATCCCGCAAACATCTCAAGCTCAGCATATCATTGCATTACTTTTACTCGCTAAATTATTCATAAGAAGACGAGCGATTTATATTCAGAATCATAAAATATTACAAATATTTTCGATGAATAAAAAATTCATCAGTAAGAAAAATACATTGATATGCGAAAACTTATTAACTATTCCTGCCTCATTATTCAAATTCTTGCTATTAAATCATCAGTATAATTAAAATCGTCAATAAATAATGGTATCAAGTTAATTTAAAAAAACCCATAATACTGAAATTTAAAATAAAACGAATACGAATAAAATATTAATATAAGCATACTTAACATAATTGCGTTTCTCATTTTACATCTTTTATTTTGATCGCAGAGAGAATTCAAAATTTGATTATTGAGGAATTAAAGTAAAATTTCATCTTTAAATAGCTTCTCTAATTGTTTATAGTCAAAATATTTTAGCATAATAATAAACAATGCATTCCTCCTTTTTTTTATTTTTTATAATGCGTTTTAAATGTTTGATAGCTGTTATATTTGTAGGTTTTTTAAAAAGCATTAATTTAATGAATCTGTTTTAAATTTTCCATTATTGCAATCTTTGCTATTAATAATTCCTTCTTGCTCACTTTTGCATCCCATTAATTTTTTTTTTCGTTACAAAACCTATTATCTTTTGTTCCTGAGAACATACAAATTAGAAAATGTTGTTTGTCAATAGTAAAAGCATTGTAAAATTTTATGTAATAAATCACTGGAACATTTTTAGAGCCTTATTTGTGTAAAATGTATATACTTTTCTATATATTTGATTGCATTAAAATAAATCATATGTATGTAATAGCAATACTCACGGTGGCAGATATAATCTCCGTATAGAATTTTATGTGCATTGATTAATAAATTGCTTTGTCGGGGCAAAACTTAAAAGCCTAAATCATTCAAAACAATATGTATAAGTTGTATTGTCAGAAAAGCTTATTTATGGGTAGATTTGAACTTATTAAGCTACTGTAATAAAACTGGTTTAAGAGGTATTTATCAGTTTGTATTGGGAATACTTTTAAGTATACAGTGAAACCCCAATTTAATGTCATTCAAGGGACCGTTTAAAAAGATAACTTTATATGTGGGAAAGTGTTAATCAGGGATTGGAAAAAAATAAAGTGCTGATAGTGAATTAAAGCCTAACTTTGGTTAGGTACCTTTTATTTATTCATCTATACAATAACTTAAACAGTTTTCAAAATTATTATTTAATGAATCGGAATCGCATCTTTCAAAATTATTATTTAATAAATTCACAGTGTGTTTTGTTTTTATTTTGTATTTTGTTTTCCATTTGCACCACAAATTTAATTTTTAATGCGTTGATTTTTTGTGATTTCTTTTGAACTTCAACTTTCGATAGGAAGGCTTTTCACTGTTTTATTAGCTTGGATAGCTTCAATCGCTGATTGAATCATATATCCTTCCCTATTTCCATTTTCATCGTCTTACGATGACGCTACCTGATTCCAACAAATATTTAAATGTAGGAAATTTGACTGGATTTTTTAACATTAGAAGTCTGGGAAAATATTCGGGACCAGTATTAAAAGACTTTATATCGGGGAAACCGTTAAATGCGGGCAGCGTCGGTGTTTCACTGTATTTTTTAACGCACATGGCAGTTAATTAATTTTCTATTCTGCTCAGTTTTAGTCTGCATAATTTTAAATAATGGATACATCCTGTATCGGCTTTCTTCATGCAATTAAAAACAGTTTTACTTTAGTATTACGTCTTACATATAGTTAATGCGTGAGAATTCATCACAAAGCGATAGAATTCATCACAATGCGATAGAATTCAAATTCATATTTTAATTTCAAGTAATAAGTATCTAATGATTAAAAATGTCTTCGTGTAAAACAAAATGTGTTTTCTTTATTGAAATGATTTTCATTTAATTATGTATCAAGTTATTTTCAATACATAGTCACTAATTTAAGTTATCATGTGTAAAAAAGCAATAATTTATAAAATGATATTAACAAAAAAGTTTGTAACAAAGTTTTTTACTTACAGTATTCGTTCATCCAAAGAATTGTCATATAGTCACTTATTTCGAATGTTCGCTCATTTTGCTTACTTATTTGAATCGCTGTGTTTAGAACTCTCTTTTTAAATATTTTAAAGTACTGTTGTGACTATATTATTACTACCATGCTATATAGCATATTGTTACTCTGTGAATGTGTCTTAGTTTATTGTTATAACAATATTGCATAACGCATTGTTACTTTATGAACATTTCTCAAGAGAGCCAAAATGCACAGAAGTAAGTGAATACATGTAATATGGGGGTAAATATTCATATCTGAAAATGATTATAAAAAAATTATGCTCCCCTTGAATGACAGATTATTGGTAATTTTAAAAAGCACATTAAACATTAAACTCTAGAAATTCCTTAGAACTCTTAAGAATTAAACTCTTTAGAACCTTTTAGAAATTCCTGCTTTGTATTAATGTATTCGTTGAGATAAGATTCAACAGAGTATCGTTTCGTTATATATCTATAGTTAAATTGATTTATTTTTAATTCATTTCAAAGAAGAAGTAGTTACTATAGATAATAATAATTGTATACATTAATGTACTCTTTTCGTAATTATTATGAACAAAGTCTGCATATCAGAATATAAGTTGTATGGGACAATTATTAAAACCATTTTTTCTACAAACTCGGTTCAGAATTTGTAATTAAATAAACGTCATAAATAGACAGCATTTCTAAAAATCCGTTCCTTAGAAGATTTCACTTAATTTTTAAATCGCCGTCCAACATCTGAAAAGTGAGGCGGGGGGTAATACTTGAAGCTGAAATATACTAACTTTTTACTACATGAAAAATTTCACGAGACATGAAAAGGGAAATATGAAAATATTGAAGAAGATATGGAGACATTTTTGCATCTGAGATAACAGGATACAAATTTCGAAACTCCCTTAAGTATAAGTTTCTTTATCCTTATAAAAGGAAAGAATAAATTGGGATATTATGAATCTGTACACAAAAAAGTATAATTTAGAAGAAAAAGAAAGAATACATTTATTTTCTTAAACAAACAAGTAAACTAAATCCTTAAGTTTCGTTTTGTTTTTTAAGTATTCCTGAAAACTCTGTGAAATAAATTACTCCTAACACATCCCTAATTATGCTTGATTAATGGGGACTGATTTTACTGCTAGTAGAATGGATACCTACTATGTTTTTTATGAAAAATAATTAAATTCTTCTAGGCAATTTTCGCTCGTACTTTTTTTGTAAATTCTTTGAATTTTTACGGCTATTTTAAAAGACATGAAATAAGACATCAGAATAAAGGAAGAGAAAAAACTTATTTAAGCTATTTACAATAGTGTATTTTTTTCTTTCAGTGTTAAAAAATATTTCCTTTGAGGTAATTTGTACTTATTTTTCCTTTTCTTGAATTGAGAAAATTGTACAATGTTATTCTGTACATTAAAAAAAAATAAATAGAGGCATCAATTCTCTGCGCCGTTATACACAAAAGCCATCAGTGTCAAATACATTTCTTTTTTATGATTTATGTAATCTTCTAAGTGTTTTGCATAGGGGCAGAAATGTAAAACGGCTTTTATTTTATAGTAAATTTAGACAACGGTGTATGTAGGAGGAAGCAGGATTTAGAGTTAGACACCATTTCTTTAACTTACGTTTAACAAATCGTAAAGGCTCATTGGTGAAGATTTCTCTTCTGTGCCTAAGCAGCATTGATTTTTTAATATCCCTCTGTAGCCCATCTATGTACAGCGCAACTCTGAGTTTCATAGGCATTCAAGGATCAATTCAGAAAAGCAATACTGAGCAAGAGAGGGAAATCTTTACACTTGACACCTTTACAGGGAAAGGAAATGAAAAGATCAAACGTGTGTCTTAAATATGAATTTTTTTCTAGACCTTTACACAAAATTAATCAATTTTCTTCTTCCTTTAAACACGATAAACTACCAAAATTGATCCACATATTTTTATGTATAGCTGAAAATGAAATTTTTGTTAACAATAATCGAGAAACCTTACCTTATTACGTGAAAATGTATTCAAATTCACTCACACATTCATAAAAATTTACACATGCCTCTTTTGCTAAGTTCAAATTATTCAGAAAATTGTATATTACGGATATTTTAACACAGTACAAACAAACACAATAACAAATCAGGGAAGCGTGAATATAGAAAACATGCAATGTTCTAGAAGTTTCTAACATGTCCATTCAACCAACCTTAGAAAGAATTTCGGCTTTTTGAGATAAAAAGAAATAATTTGAGACGTATTAAATGTCTTCAGAGAAAGTAAACAACATTACATCCTTGGATTACTACTTTCTGTTGCGCGGAGTTTGCTTTTAGGAAATGTTTTTAGTGGACAACATTCTCTATGAAAAAAACACTAAATAATCACTGACCAGGCAGATATGATAATAAAGCAGTGAATAGCTCAGTTTACCTGTTGCCGGGAAAAAAACTAAATTTTTGTAGGGAAGGGGCACCAGTAATGGACACTTTGGCAGACAAAATTATTATAATAAACTTTTATTTTAAAACTGATTAATTGTGCTATCTAGTACTAATTTAGACACCTGTCTTCAAATTTATGCAATTTTTGAAATTGAGATTTTAAACTCAGTGCTAAAAAAGTCTGATCTTCAGTAGCTGGCTTAATCCTGAAAATAAAATAAGTTCATTATTTATCTGTTTCTATTTGAAGCACATTTCTTTTTAGAAATTAAAATAAACTGAATTGTATGAGATAATAGTTCATAATATAAGTCTGTAAAGTTTATTTTTAATAAATAAATAAATTTATTTATTTATTTATTTATTTAAGATGTGGTGTCAATGACTGGGTTAAAAAAGGGGGATTTCACCAGCAATTGACACTAAGGGTAATTCCGGGAGTGTCGCCGCATCCGGTATGGATTCCGCACCACCTGCGTTTCTTGTAATTGTCCATAGTTAGCAGTCACACGTGCAATATAAGTGTGCAGTGCAGTGTATTTGTTGGATTTAATTAAGTGTTATAAACGTTGTCTTCCTTTCATTTCGCACAGACTCACCAAATTGGATATGTGGCATATTATTAGTCTTTAATTGCAATTGCAATAATTTTGGATTTTAACGTTCTGACTTAAATGAAATATTGTTCTTAAAAACCAGATAAATTTTTAATTTGTTTTCGGATTTTCTTAGAAACGCCCACGTTTTATAAAAGAATAAAATAATGTGTAAAAAACAGAATAAAACAATGTTAAAACATTTTTATTTATTTTTCCCAATGGCAGGCCTCTGCCTTGGAGGCATTGGCCCCTACTAAGGCCGGAATTGTTGGTCTCTATTATGGGAGCACCTAGTAAGTGGAACAACGTCATCCCTATGAAGGAATGGACATAATGGCAGGCATCCACGCCTAGTCGGGAATCAAACCCCGACCGCCCGGAGATGAGCGTTAAAACAAATAAAACAAAATAAACTCTAATTTATTTTTTTCCCCTCTCAAATACACTGATTTTACGTTGTTGATAAAACAAAAATAAAAATTCAATTAAAAAAATCAGTACTTTAGGGGTTGAACTCTTTCGGCAGGCTAATATTGATTGAAACCTACTAGTATGTCTCTTTGTACTTATTTAGTTTCTTTCTTTATTACATAGGTAGTTATAGTCCAGATATGAATATTTATTTTAATATTTTTTATTTATTATTAAGCTCTCATGACAGGCTCGGCATAAAACTCCCGCGCAAGAGCGGCGTCTCACCCGCAGTGCAATGTTTTTAGAAAAAAAAAATGTAAGTATATTGATTATTTTTTAGAGTTTTTTTGTCGCAGTACACATGTTGTATATTCTATTATAAATAGCACAGCATCATTTATTTTACTGTATATGCAACCTGTGGTTTTTTACACAAATTCAAAAACATGTGCGGCATAAGTCCCAGATTTACCCTATGTCAGTTATTAGTGTTTCAGTCAAGACCATGATAATTACATAAAATTTCTAGGAAATGCTCTTAATAGCAATTCAGAAGGTTATCTTTAGATAATTTTTGAATATACAGGACGTCCCAAAAAGGTGGTAATACCCTTTAATATATTAGAGTTAAGTGGACAATGTAACCTGGCAAAATAATCAGAATAAGGTAGGAAAAGGACTAGGTTAGGTGCATCAGTAACTAAAACTTTACGAGATAATTTATTATAATAAGCCTTTATTTCAAAACTTTTATCAAACGGTGCTATCTAGTGCCAATTTAGACATTTATCTTCAATTTTATGCAATATTCTCTTATCTCCAAGTACTCTCAAAAATTGAAATTTTAAACTCAATGCAAAAGAGAAAAAACAAATGATTCTCAGTAGCTGTTTTAATGCTGAAATTAAGATAAGTTCATTATCAGCCTGTTTCAATTTGAAGGATATTTCTTTTTAGAAATTAATTTAAATTGAATTGTATCAGATGCCAAGCAGAAGTACTCGTCATTAGCGTATTAGTATGCAATGAAGATTTCCAAAAAGTCTGAATTTTTGTCAGCATTGTAGGAGTACAAATAATGGAAATAGAATATTGAAAAAAGTATAGAAAGCAAAGTTATGTCTTCTGTGTACTCTTAAAAGATTGTAGGTCAGAGAGTGCCTAAGTACTTAGCGAAATTGTCAATAGAGAAATCCTTTTGCTTTCAAAAATAGTGTTTGATTTCAATGGAAAAACTTTTAATTGATTCAAGAAAAACTTTGATTAAATTTCAAAAAATCTAAAAAGGCAAATAAAAATTTCTTTTAATCGACGATTTAAAACAAAATAAAGTAGATAAATAAAGTGGTTCCATTAAAAAATGTAATTTTTGCACACTTTTAAAATTTATTCAATTTTTTTTAATTGACAATTATCGTTTTAGTCGTTATTGATCGTCCTGTTATTAAATTTCATTTTATTCTCTAAAGCTGTTTCTGAGGGATGCGAGAAGAAACATTTAAGCGATTATCCCAAAATCTCCATATCTATGAAATATTTAGAACAATTTTGGCATCTACAGTTTACAGTAACTACCCACATAACATAATTTAAATTTTCACTCCATTCTATCACCATTTTTCAGAAATAGAACAAACATTTTCCCAATTTTCACAAAATCTCAAAATCTATTAAAAATTGGAAGTACTTTGACGTCTAAAATTTAAGTTTTATTTTATTTCCTTCAGTGGTTTATGTGTGATAGCCAAACAAAAATTTACACATTTTGAATAAATTTTCAAAAAATCTCAAAACATTATCCGAATTTTAACAAAATTTGTTATAGTTTAGTTTATAGTTATAGTTTAAGCTGCATGTTTACCTATTATGTTATAAATTTCATTTCATTCGCTTTTGTCTTTCTTACATGATATGTGAACAAATATAGCAGATTGGAACGATTACCGCAAAATCTCAAAACGCAATAAAACTCTTTTTTTTAATTTGTTGCCTATAGCTTGAGGGACCACCTATCATGCCATCAAATTTTATTTAATTCGCTTTAGTTGTTATTACGCGATCTGCGAACAAATATAGCAATTTGAAACTATTTTCGCAATATATCAAAATGTAATCATTTTTTTTTTATTTAACGACTGCAGTTTAAGTTGAGTGGCCACCTATAATATCGCAAAATTTGATTTCATACACTTTAGTGTTATGGCGTGATGCGCGTCCAAACATTTTCGCAGTATATGCAATTTTCGCAAAATCTCAAAATCTAATCAAAATTTTCAAAAAATTCGACGTTAAATTTGAGTGACCACCAAATTTATTTTCATTCACCTTAGTCGTTATTACGTATGCAAGAACAATTATTTACACATTTTGAAACAATTTTCCCAAAATCTCAAAATCTGATCAATCTTTTCTTTTTAATTAGACGCCTATAGTTTAAATCGAGTGACCACCTATCACGTCTTCAAATTTCACTTCATTTGCTTGCGTCATTTTTACTTCATGGCATTAAAAAATCAGCAGGTTTTTCTACTCATTTCTTAGGTGTCAGTTACTGGAGTAGGAAGTGTCAAAATTTTGTTCTTGGTGTCAGTTACTGGTGTCGCCACCATGACAACATATAAAATATAGAAAAAAATTGAAATTTCCAATATTCTGTAATAAATTATACCGTACATGAATTTTCAAAGTTCATTTAATTTTTGGAAACAAAAATTTTGTTTCTAGATAGTTTTAGTAATTAGCAATTACTAGTTAATGCATATTATTGCTCTTAAAGTGTCAATTACTGGTGCACTTATAATAGTCGCAGTTTTGCCACATGGTTGGACGCTGTATATACAACTTCCAACTCTTACTGGATTTTCCAGGAGACACCTGAATTTTGATGATTTTTCCATTTTTAAATTAAAATGTCCTACTACTTACATTTTGAAGTCTTAATGATGCAAATATATATTTTTATATTGGTTCTAAACATTTACTTCAATATGGGGTTCAATTATGAAAATACTCGTATTTGTATTTTTTCCAATGATTGATTTGAAAGGGGTCCGAAAATTGGATGTTAAATTCTTCAATTGAGAATTTCTCGCCTTTTACACATTTAAAAATTTAAACTCTCGTGGATTTTTGCAAATCCAAACAGCTAACAATTTTTCATTATTTTGCTGGTGCACTTATCCTAGTCCCGAAATGTCAAAAAGTCAAATTTTCTATAAAATTTTGACAATTTAATTAATAGCTTTTGGGATATTGTCACTACAAAAAGGTGATCGGGTTTTACATATTTCAATGTTAGAATTCTGTCATCGCAAAGCTTTTACAAATCCTGAAATTCTGAAGTTAGATTGGTATAAAATGTACGCCGCTCATTTTAAAAATCATAACATAATGTCAATATATGCCCTGAATACCTATAAGAATTTTAAGTATCGGAAGTTAAAAGGTGTATTTAACAGCATAAATAAGCAGTTCTGCAATTTAATTGCGATATCTCAATGAATGTACAACTTTTCATTTAAAACTGTCTGGCATACACAATATACAGGGAGGGCAAAATAAAAGTTGCCAGGCAATATTTTCATAAAAGTGATCTGGAAAAGGTTTATATACGTTAAGAGATGACACATGTACATTATTAACCTTCTAATGCTCATGATAGCATATATGCTACAATCCTTTAAACGCTATTATTTTACGGGGGAAATGTTTCAAAATGTAATTTTCAAGTCATAAAACAATTAATTGTACCTTTAATTAATAATAATAGTAGTTTTTGGTCAACAGATACATAAATGCATGAAAAATATTTTAGAAGCAGCATGGATAAAGTGAACAAAGAAAGCATGTTTCCAATGATAAGACAGGAAACTTGGTGTTTACTGTTTTAATAATATTCAATATGAAGAAAAAATGAATAATTGTCATTTATATGTAAGAAAATACATGCTTTTTTACTAGATACAAAATACTTTTTTTAAGTTTCATTTTTAATGATGAGTTTTAAAATTATAGTATTACCATTGCAAAAACATATAAAAAATAACTTTTTCACAATTTTTTTTTATTTTATTTACGTTATTTGACTTAAAAGAACACCATTTCAGAGAAAAAAACAATATTTTGATTGGGAATTTCTTATATTGGGCATTAGAGGGTTACGCAATGAGATGGGAAAATGAAGAATTCTAAACACAGGATACTTTAGCAAACTCGAGCAATTTATTTGCACGAAACAAAATACAGTACAGGAAATCAAGTCAGATTGTGGCAACAGGACAATAATATCGAACCCTGATAATGAACAGGTGAACCAGCCATCACAGTAAGCGCTGGAAATGTCCTCCGCCAACGTGGAAGCAGCGCTGTGCTCGATTTATTAAAGTGTGAGACATGCATTGCAGTTCTGCTCGGAGGATAGCAGCAATGGCCTTTTCAATGTTCTGCTGCAGCGCTTCCAGCGTTTGAGGATTATTGGAGTGCACCAGACCCTTCAATTTTCCCCACAAGTAAAAGTCACAGGGTGAGCGATCCGGCGAACAGGTGTCCAACTGATTTCACTGCCTTTGCTGACTGTCCCGTCCTCATTGAACACTTCATGCAACTCGAGACAGAGTGTGTTGGTGAAGAGCATGCGTGGTGATGTACGTTACGGTCACAGACACTGGTTCTTGCATCGACATCACCAGTCATTTTGTTTTCATTCTGCCCACCCTGTATATGTATATGTGTAATAAACACCGGAATTTTCTCTGAATCTGGTTGTTTAAACTCGGTTCGCAACAGAACAGTGAAAGTGAAATAGCACCGGCATTGGTTAGTACTTGGTAGGGTGAACAGAACATCTTACTCGACGGAGTCTTCTGTGAACCATTTCTTCATTATGCTAAAGAGAGCTGATGTGTTTGTCTTGGATTTAATGTCCTACATGGACAAAAGATACCTCTGAGGGATGATCCAAATGCTAAGTCTCTCATCTGGAATTTGTTCAATATTGCGAGCCGACTCATATGGGGCAACATCGTCGGCCAGACTACTAGGCGCTCCCATAATAATATGACCTACAATGCTAGCCCACGTATAGGCCAAGTCAATAGTCGACAGCTGGAAAGGGGAGAGGGGCGGGGGGGGGGGGGAGGAGAAACTCTGGATCTGTAAAAACATACAAATAACAAGAAAAAATTTTGTTCAATTTGAGATCGGGAATTACACTCCACTGGTGGAGCAGGAAGGGTCCAGAGCTTTTAGTTCCGTCTTAATCGGTATAAAGCCAACAAGTGCAATCAGGCTCTGCATTAGTAACCATCCTATTCAAAATTGTGGATCAAGATTTCACCGTATTGTTGCTTATTTTAGGGCATTTAGAAGCCATGAGAACTGACCACTCGAATCTGTATTTTCACATGACAGTCTAAATGAGAAAAAATAAGGAGATTAGTGTAATGTAGAAAAGAAATATTGCATTAAAAAATAAAAATAAATATATCACATATATATAATTGTTTCAGCATATTAGAATAAAACTCATTCACTTATAAATTCCTCATTCACTTATAAATATCATGTTTTATTGATTTGCAAGCTCATGGATGAAATTTATTTATTTTAAGATATTAAATTCAAACATACAATTACATAAATAATATATACTTATATTGTGTACGATGAGCACTAAAGCATCGTACAATAATCGTACATCATCATACATTATCTTACAACTTACATCACCTTACAATCATCATACAAGCATCGTATCAAAGCATCATATTAAAGCATCGTAGCTCGCAATGTTTTGCTTCTAAATGGTAATCTGCATTTTAATGAAAAAAATTACCGCCGTTACCTCTCTGATATACTACATATGAAATAAATATAAGGTAGCAAATAGATTTCGTTTGATGAGCACTAAAGCAACGTACAATAATCGTACATCATCATACATCATCTTTCATCACCTTACAACCATCATACAAGCATCGTATCAAAGCATTATATTAAAGCATCGTAGCCCGCAATGTTTTGCTTCTAAATGGTAATCTGCATTTTAATGCAAAACATTACCGCCGTTACCTCTCTGATATCATATGAAAAAAATGTAAGGGAGCAAATACATTTCGTTTAATGAATACCTATTTAATATTTAAACTTTACATAGGAAAATCGTTTTTCATAACCTGACTGAAAATTTTTATGAAAAACAGCACATGTATAACTCTTTTTTGTAATTTATAAAACATAAGAATTCATAATCACCCAGCAAACACAGTCCTATCGGATAAGTTTTGGGCCGACACTGGCATGCCGGCGCAGAATGTGCCGGTGCGATATCGCTCACGCGGTACCGAAAACGACAAAATTGCGTCCGCCTGGGCGTCTGTCGGGCCGAAAGAACGGGGTGGTTCTGGTTTGGTGTCGGCAAAAACGATAACGGCGTCGGCCCAGCCTTGTGCCACTTTTGAACCAAAACCATTACGTTTTTGGTGTGGTATCGGCAACGACAAAATATCGAAAACCGGCCAGCACCTTATTTATTTCCAAAATACCCTAATTAGCTCCGTAGTTAGTTCTCTAGGGTATTAATCTTCAAATTAAAGTAATAATAATTATTATTATATAAATGACTTTACACCACTAGGACTAAATTTATTAAAAATATCTAATTAGCAAAATAGTTTGTTTTTAAGAAAATATTTGATGAATTTAAGAAGGAAAGCTCTTTTTAAAATTTACCGTATTATTTTTTTATGCATCAACCAATATTTTACTTTTTTTAAACGTGTTATTATATGTTTGTCAGACCATATACATTTTTTTTAAACAAAATATTAGGCTCAACAAGACAATGTTCCTTTTTTTTCCAAAAATTTTTTAGAAGCCAAGAAAATTTATAATTTTCCAGAACCAAAGATTATAAATAAACATTCATGCAATGCTAAAAAAAAGAGAGAAAAAAATAAAGTTATACAACATGCTTTTTTAAAAAATGTTTTAATTTATTTTTTGTTAAGTTATGTCATAATACAAAATAAAGTTGCCTTTTGATTTTATATATTATTTTAAAGAAGAATGTAAACAACATACGTTAAAAGAAATTAAAATATTGGCTGATTCTACAAATAAACGGTTAATATCATAAAAACCTTTTCTTTTCAAAATAATTAAACATTTTCATATACAAACTATATTTTCATATACAAATTATTTTGTTTATACTTAATAACTAAGTATTTTTGGCAAAACTAAGTATTTTTTGGATTTTAGCTAAGTATTTTTGGCAAAATTAGCCCCAGTGATGTAAGGTAATTTATATAATAATAATGATTATTTCTAATAGGTTGATTAGTGCTAAACTATATATGAAACTAATAAGTATTAATAAACCATGTTTATTATTAGAAGATACTTACTTTAAGTGAATATTTTATATTACTGAACTTTTACAGTTTATGATTATCCTTTAGTAGAAGAAAGGAACTTTCTATAACAGAATATACTTATTTTTTTCTGTTGTTTTGAGTAATATGAAATTAAGTACTTAAGTAGACACATTTTTCAATGCAGTATGTAAATTATTTATTAAAAATACCGTCTGCTTGTTTATTAATAGTTTCCAAGTTTGCTTATTTGAATTATAAATTTCATTTTCGCATTATTTAGAAACAATTAGCAGTTTTGAACTACATCTTATTTTAGTAGTCCCTGAGATAACATAAAAAAAATCTAGCTAAGAAAAAATACAAATTCTTAATATATACTTAAAAATCAACTTACCCCTTTTTAACTGTCGTGAGAACTTGGCAAAATGAAAACCAAAAAGCACTAACCACATTTAGACAACTTTAAAATTTTTGTCTAGTTGAGGTTAATACCAGTTAGTCTTTAGAAAAAAATCACAGTTTATCCAGAGAAAACTACAACAAAGTCCGATCTAACTGACGTAAGAACTTAGCCTATTTAAAACTAAAAAGCACTAACCACATTCAGACTATTTAAAAATTTTTGTCTAGCTGCAGTCAGTGCCATTTAGTCTAGGAAAAAAAAATCGCAATTTATCCAGAGAAAAATGCAGGAAACTCCACCTTCATTGCTCTGAGAAAACTCAAAATCCACGTTACTGAAAAGTTTACGTTGCGAGATGATTTCTGTTACAGCCTTGGAATGGAATGGACATGGACAGGCAAACGAAAAAAAAAAAAAAACCCAACTTCCGCTCTTCGATGACTGAATGACCCTGTGAATAGGGGACCCAAAGAAGAATAGGAAAGGTCCATTTCGTCTTCCTGCGTAATACTGTGGTTCCTACAAGGGGTGGAAAGCTCCTAGGAATGCACTGTGCTACATGTTGTACGCGGACACGGGGTAATTGGAAAAGAAAGTCCGAGAGATTTTAGCTTTTAAATTATTCACTTTAAATTAGATCGCGTGGAAAAAAACAAAACAAATTAGCGTTATTCTACTGCAAAATAGTTTATACTTCAATATCTGCAATGAATTAATCAATTAATTTTTAGAAAGATAAAGTACTATAATCAGCAAAAAATGGTTACTTTTATTCATTTTTAAGGAGATAAGAGCATGAAATTTTATTTAATTTGTAACAGCATTTTACAATGTTGTAGCAAAACATGATTTTGGCGTAATTTTTACTATTATTTTATTTGAACAGAAACATGACAAACATGTTGTTCAAATAAATGCTATTAAATTAATTATCCATAGTTATAATTTTAAAATGGAACTATTATTATTTTTTTTTAATTTATAATTATTCGGTATAGTGAATTAAAACTTTTATTTATTTATTTAATTTTATTATTTTTTTTTTTAACAACAGCAGCTAATGTAATATAAAAAAAAGTCCTTAACTATAAACTATACTGATATTTTTTTATTTTTATGGAAATACTAATGAAAAGGTATTTTTTCTACTATTTTAATCCAATTTAATTTCAGAATGTTTTGTTGTTTTGTGTTTTTTGTAAGGCAAAAACGCAGGAGTTAATCCTTAGGGCGTCGGTGCCCTGAGCGGAAGAAGGCTTCTAGCGTTTGTTCCAATATATAAAACAATTAATAAGCAATAAAATTGGGGTTGAACAGTAATTATAATATCTATTTATTCCCTAATTTTATAAAAATCAACCATATTTCCTTCATTTTATGAATATTAGATAATGTTTTGAATTTATATAAAATTTATAAAATATCTCCAATTTTTGTTCCAGAATTGGGGTTACAACGGTGATTTGTCCTCAATTCTATGTTCAAAAATCTGGTTAATTTATATAACCCATATTCACATTACATCTGGAGAAAATCACCCAACATCCAAACTGTAAATTGACAGATGCGCGGTAGACCTGAACCCTGGACCTTCACACTTCAACCAGCGGCGGATCCAGAAAAAAAAATTCTGGAGGGGGCACAAGACAATTTTTGTCACATTTTCTTATAGAATGACTTGAATTTACAAAACAAGTCAATGCTCTATAGTGTAAATTCATTCGTCTGGGGGGAGGGGATGGGGCTCTGTATCCGTCAATGACTTCAACCATATTCGGTGTCTTATCCACTCGGGCCATGGTGGACTCCTTTTGTGAACTTTTAAAATGCAGCGTTTAATGTTCTGCATTGTATGTATTTTATTTTTAATAAATTAATTTTATTGTTATTTTTAAATTGGGAGTACTTAACAACCATCACTTTATATAAAATGAAATTTATAGTCATATAATTATTTCAGGGTTGCGAATAACTAGACAGAAACTGCCCCAATTGAGGGGTGGGGGTGGGTGCTTAGAAACCCCTTCAATACTAAGTCATAAAAAACTGGTTAACTTATCTAACGCATATTCACAATACACCTGGAGAAAATCACCAACATCTAAACTGTCGATTGACAGATGCGCGGTAGACCAGAACCCTGGACAGGACGTCAAGTAAATTAACCAGATAGAATGATTCCCCCTCTCCCCTCCTCTTTTCGCATGTGAAGGAGGCACTTGAATCCTGCGGGCTCAAAACATTGTAAGTAGTAAGTATTGAAATCATAAATTAAAAAGAATTACTATAACAATATATATGTGCTGCTTGTGCTGGCTTTATACCTTTCAGTTTAGAAATTACACTTCTGGACCGATATCGGTTTTGACGTTTGGTGCAGTACATCGCCAAAATCACATCTTAACCCTAAAAGGCTAGCCGCTATCGGACCGTTGCATGCCCGAAATCAACTTTTATTTGCCTACGCCAAATCGTTTTGCCAGCACAGAACCGACACCGTCCCAATTACCATTGTGCCAATGCCGACATCGAAACGGTACTGCCGATGACGGCCCATCCCTAACCCGATACGGCTGTGTTTGCTGGGCATGCATATTTTAATCAAATTTTGTGTTTTTTACCATCAAAATTTCTTAATTACACATCTCCTAAAAACATACTAATTAAAGTTATTAATGCACAGAAAACATGCATAACATTAAAATAACCGGCAAAAGAAAAAGAAAAATGCCAAATTTTCACTTGGAAAAAGACTAAAATTTAATCTTTCTGTTTAGAAGAAAATCACAGTTTAGCTCATTTTTTATACTTTTTTTCATTAAGTAATGCTACATATTCAGTTTTTGAAACATAGTTCTTCTTATTTATACTTTATCATTTTATTAGAAAATGCTGCAGAATTTTTTTAAACGTAAATTAAATTAATGTGTTTCATTTGTTGTTTTAATTGAAGAGGCATTACTACTCTTTGAAAATTCTTTTCATTCATATTTAAACATTATTCATTTTGTTAAGTGTTTTTGGGATAAATGGAAACATGGTCACATTAATATTAGCGATTAATGATTAATTTATTTTTTAAGTATCAGTGCTTGAAAACTAATCATAGCACTCCAGTACTGTGTTGTAGAAATACATTTTTAAATCTTTCCTCTGAATTTTCTTTAAAACTGCAAAAATGCGTTTAATTCATTATTCGAATTATAAAAGCTCGTTTTACATATTTTTGAAAATTAAACTTGCTGAGCATTATTACTTCAGTTTATATCATTTAATTTTCCTTTTGTATCTGCCTGCATGTAGCTTCACCCTAGCCTTCGTATTTGAAAACCTGCATACTAATAAATTTCTAGCTTTGTTTTAAACTATGAACTCCTGAAACTATGGTATTTATACATCAAAATCACATATGTATGAAACAATGCATTTTTATTTAAGTAATTCATAAAATGTAAATAACTACAATTTAACTATTTGAATGCAGTTTGGAAATCTTGTTAATCATGATTATTTATCAATTTCATGATTTCAAGTTTACGACTGGCATGAACAAATAGAGTTGACCAAAATTTAAAAGTTTTCATACTATACATTTTGCTAACTTCACAATTAATATGTTACACATATTTTAATATACAGGGTGATTCGTAACTCTAGGGGGAAGAAAATGTAACAAGTGGTAAACAGTCCAAAATCACATAGCAATGTGGGGTCAGAAAAGCAGTCTTCATGTACCTGTTAATAATCACTTTGGAAGAAGTGTTGAAATATTCGTCTAATTTCTTAATCGAGTTTCATAAACAATGGGATTTTCTCCGATAATTTCATCAATAAAATGGAATAGAATTTTAGTCAAGTTCTTCTTGTGAACGATGCATTAGTTTTTGACTAGCCATTGTAGGAAAGTTCCCTATTATTTCGACACACCTTCCAAAGGGATTAATAACATGTACATGAAAACGACTATTTCGACCCCACATTACTATGTGATTCTGCACCTATGGCGTGGCCGTGATCGCATAGGCTTTCAGAAGGAAAAAAAGAAACAAACTAAAAATTGTCAGACGAAACAGAATGGATTTAGATTCACAAATTTATTTTGAAAATATCTTAAACATGCCACCTTTATACACAAATGCCATAATAATACCTCAGTATACTGGATGATTATAAACAAAATCGACATTTATATTCTGTAATTATACTTAATCAAACAAATTTAAATGGTCTATACTATAGCTTTCATAAGACATAAAAATTCATAATAACAACAAAAATAATTATATATCTTACCTATATTAATATGGGTTAAATCCATCTGTTCTCCATAGAACCTGCAAAAAAAAATTCCAAAAATCTACACAACCAGCAAGCGTTGGAACACAAAAGCGAGAAAGAGAAAAAAAAAATGCGTTCTGAAGTTTTTAAAACCGAATTACAAATCGTTGTTGCCAACGAAAAGGGGAAAAAGTTATACCTACAAAATGCTTGGGAAAAACACTTCCTTACGTCATTCACTTCAGCATGATTTAACTATTATTAGGTTTTCATTTTTATTATATCCGAGTAACAGAAAAAAACCATTGCTACAGCACCATCTGAGGTTCAATTTACCATGCCTTACTTTTAACAAATTAATACGAATCCCCCTGTATACTGAGTAATAATTCAAGAAATATAAACAAACACCATTTTGTATCCATGACTGTGGTTAAAAAATATATAGAATCCTAAAATAAAAACTTTGTTAAGTATTACTAGAGCTTCCCCCAGCTGACGTAAATTAATCAGCACATAGCATTTTCTTCATCGTAACAGTGATCTTCGGAACATCCTCTTAGGTTGGACAAATTGAGCGTCAAGCAACCAGAAGTACAGTTTAGATGACGCTGTCTCTCAAGTCATTTCAGTAGAAAGTCTCGTCATTTATTTTGCTTCCCTTGAAATTCATAATTCAAAATGAAGAGAGGAAAGTTTTACCCCTGAAACACTTTCAGAGAAGCCTTTACACGGTTTCCCCTCCCAAGATATCAACTTAACAGCTGACGGTAGAGCTAAACCCGAGAGAAGAAAAAATTGTATTCAATATTTAATACTAGAAGGGGAAGCTTAAGTAACTCTTAGCGTATCTGCATAAATTTCCGATTTTTTTTTTTTTTTAGGAGAAAAAGGTTTCATTCCTTTTTTTCCTGCTCACAGAAATTGAGAATGAGGTGTAAGTATACGCTGCAAGCAAATTTTAGTGCTTTTTCTCCCAGATTAATAAATAATTTTTGGATTCAATGTTAGCATTCATAATTATAAGTCATGTCATAGATTTTCTTTTGAGAACTATATTTTGGTAGTTTTCTTTTTCTAAGAATAAACTAGTTATGTATAGTTTGCATAACAAATAAAAACTGCATTTAGATGTTTTTAATGAAAAGAAATTTTTTTAAACTTGAGTGGAGCTGTTTCATGAATGTATATTTTTTTATAAGTGAGTTAGCTAACCAAAGTTGCATACAAATGTCTATTAATATGTAATTGAAATCACCAGATACTGATGAAGTTGTCGTAGAACAATTAACTATTTAGGGATGTGTCTTGTAATAAAAGTAATAACAGATCAGGTCCTTTAAGGTTCACATACAGTAATCTAAATAAATATTTAAGCATATGTCAAGTGTCCTATCAACCAAAATTAATTGTTATTATCTTAGCTATGGTTTAAAATTATTTGCGTAATGGGAATTTTTTTTTAACGACTCTCTCACAAACAATTTTTTAATTTACTTATAAAGAGATTTTTTTAATGAAATTTTTCCAATATCTAAAGTTAATAGCTATTTTGATATAAAATATGTGCATTAGGTCTAAATTTGACGAAAATAAGTACAATGCAGCAACTTTGTCAGTTGCATAAGCCATACGAATGCCCTACGAATATGTACTAACTTGTCATACAGAATAATTCTGAGTATTTTTATAATTTTACACATTTACGATAAACATTTCAGTTCATTGGAAAGGTTTGCAAAAAGATATTCAAAATAAATTTCAGCAGATTAATAAAAAGTTTCTTACAGGCAACCATACTAATCATAAAAAGAAACTGAAAAAAAAATCAATATTGATTAAGGTACTGAAATAATTCCAGTACAATGCAGTGGAAATTTAAGAAACTTTTTTCACTAATCTGTCACATAATACTGAAGCTGTCTTTCATAGATTCAGTAAATAAAGCTAAATCTCAAAAAGGAAGATTGTGACAATGTTAACTTTTGTGTGTGTGTGTGTGTGTGTGTGTTCAGAACGTTGTCTTTTTAAAAAAATATCTATCAGAAAGTTTGCTATATTTTAGTTTTTATGGCATCAAGTACGGATTTACGTTTCTTAATCTATATTTATCTTTTCATTAGCAATCATTAAAATGTCTAGATAGATATATTATACGTAAAAGATTACTTCCAAAGCTGTATTTTAGAATTTTTGCTTTTTCTGGCTTCAAAGCGCCTTAGAAAATTTGTAATCTTTAACAAACACATTGACTTCTTCAAAATGAGATTCTTTCTCAAACTGAAAATGCATATTACAGTAGGTTTTTGGCGAACAAAACTACCTTTTTTTTAAACCATCGTTTCTTTCTTTTAGTACAGAGAATGACTAAGAGCAGATTGATCATAGCTATTTCATGTTTTATTTGCTATTCAGTTTTCTAAATTACATTTTGAATATCCAATGCCTGATTATTAACATGCTAATCTCACTGCTGCTCGTATTTATTTTTTCTTCTCATTTCCAAGATTCTGAAGTTATATAGTACCCAATAATCTTTGCAGACTATCTCACTTCACTAATTGCAGACACACAACCAAATATACGATCCCAGTTCCCACAATGTTAAATATTTCCTCCGGATTATTCTGAAGTTCGCACATATAAGACGACAGAACGCATCAGTTCCGGATTAAAGAAGATTATGCAATGATCAAAAATACATTTTGTATCTGTAATACGGAAATTATCTGTCCAAATGTAGAAGTGCTGCTGTAAGCGTTCTTCCTTGTTTTAGACTTAATGTTGAATATCTGTTTTTATTCAAAGTGTTGGTGAGAGAAATGCTTTGAATTATATTTTTATAATTTTAGTAAATTTAACTATAAGAATACCAATCACTAGTAAATATAAGACACAAATCGTAACCAATCGGAAACCAGAAATCAAAGGTCGGTTTCTTTGGAAAAAGATAGTCCCTCAGCTAAAACATCTATTTTTGTTTACCACTGTTGTTTAAAATTACAGATATCATATATGAGACAATCTTGTATAACTTTCCTATTGTTAAGGATAATCGTCCATAATCGTCCGTTTAAATAAAAAAATCTCATTATTTTCTTTGAGGTGGTTCTTGGGGGTTTCTTTATATTTTTAAAATTAGAAAAAAATATAAACACTGTTTTCGTAATCATAACAAGTATTTCCTCTGACACTGAACTTAAAACAAATTAATACATAATTCGAACCACTGACAAACTTCTTAATTTAAGACTTAATTTCGGCTAGGTTGGCATTGAAGTTCGGTTCTTCGGCTAAGTTGCTATTGTTAACTCGCAAATGTAGGCTTTATGCGAATCCTCTTTCTTGTGAATTCAAAAATAATTCTTATTATATATGCATTTAAACAAGTTTATTTTCATTAAATTATCTATACTTTAAAAAGAAATGCAGGTATTAAGTATTTTTTCATAGGACAATTCATCCAGCTGAAGAATGGCAACTTATTATTTTGGACGTCTAAGAGCTAAGAAGTATCTCCTTTTAAAAGTAAAAGCCTTTGTAAATTTTTTTTAAAACAAAGCACCTTAAATGAATATGTTACTCAATGAAAATCAAGAAGAAATCTACAGTTTCATCTTCAGTGTTATACTTGAAGTATTTATTTTCGTCCAACCTCATGAACCAGGGTTTCTCAAATTGCAAATTGTGCTCTACTAAAAAATATCTTGTTGCTTTAGTCATCAATAAGTTCAGAAGAATATGGCTTTAGTTTAAGGGTGAGAAAAGTAATAAGGTGTAAACATAATACTGAAATTGTTGTTCTAAGGAAGGATTAGGATATCTAAGGATTCTAGAAATAATTTTTCGGATCTTTGATAGTGGATAAGAGAAGATTCGATTTGATTGTGCAAATGCTTCCTTTTGCGGTTGCATCTTAAATTATAGGAAATTAAATATTTCGAGGCTCAAAAATCTTTAATCCATCTAAAAAAAAGTAAGTAGGCAGATTGATAAGATGTGCCATTTGAAATAATCCAATTCACCAAATTTGGTGTCTGCACCACGATTCGGCCACTCCTGAATTAGCTGTTCTCAAATTTAAGCAAGGTGCTTCGCCAAAGGAAATATTTTAGAAACTCAACAATAAACAGTATATGATAATTTTTGTGAAAACTTATGTTTACGCCACATTTTCTCTTTCCTAACCTTAATCTAAACATCATCAGATCATAAAATATTATTCTAAAAGTGCTTTCAGTAAGAGCTGTAAATTTGCCTTACAGGGTAATTTTGTAAAAGTAAGAGAGACTTTTAGAATTCAAATCAATATTCATTTAAACCTGAATTTTACGTAATTTCCTTTCGTTTTGACATTACTAAATTCTTAACTTCTGAGTTTCATTACTATTTCATAAATTATTAAAATAAATGCAGTTCGCAAAAGTAAGCCATTTGTTTTTACATGGTAAAACGTAAAAGGATTTAAAATATTTTTACTAAAGTATTTCATAGCTTAAAGGTTCATATTTTTCCTTTAGCAAAAGTAAAATGTGTTTTATTTATATTTTTTATACTTGTGCACGCGCTTCTGACATCTTCTGTTTGCATTTTATCAGATTAGAGAAACATTTTCACAAATAAATGCATTTGCTTCCAAGAATACGTTTGCTTCTTGGAGAAACTTATCAAATCAGGAAAATATTTTGAAGAACGCTAATGCTCACAAGACTTTAACGATATTATTTATGGAGAAAAAAAATTAAACATTGTCATTTTCGTCAGTTCATGTAAAGTAGCAAAAATTTTATTTAAATAATACATAGTTTCAAAATACGGTTTACTGAGAGACTCGTATTTTTGAATATTTTTCTTTGTTCTGCATATTAAAGTTTTTCTCTTATCTTTGATTTAAAATGAGTGTTATTTAACTTTTAATTTAAATTATAATAAATATACAGCAATGTATTTAATCTTACGTCTAATGGTATATTTAAGGATTGGTCGTTCCTTTACATAACCTTAAAAATATACTAAATTTGGAGAAAGCCATCAATTTTTTTTTTCTAATTAAAAGTAATACGACAACAGATGTCAAAAAATGAACAAGGTTACGAGTTATAAAAATGACATCTGATAATCATTTAATCAACTTATATTTGTCAAAACCAATAGTGCTCCCATAAAGGAGCGGTAGGCAGAGAACAAAAATAAAGGTAAAGCATATGCATTTTTTTAATCACACAGAAGACAAAGAGGACTCGAAACTAAATTAATTCTGTGTAGGACAATCATAGCCAGAGAAAAGCCTTAGCATTACCACAGTTCTATCTCTGGTCTACTCAGGGATGTCCTGTACATAGCCGTACCTCTAGCGGGAGCATCTTCCATTAAGGAATATCTAAAGGACTTTGACAATCGTCTTGACGGGGCTGCTGTCCAAATCTTGGTTGTTAGCTGTCCTTCTTAGCCCGGAAGTCAGCGGCCTTGTTCCCGCTGACTTCCGGGAGTCACAAATAAATAATCATCATACAAATAAATGATAAATGGGAAGGATTTCAAGGCTCCAAGTTTGAGACGCAGGTCCCGGTTTTGGAATTTTTCAAGAAAGAGGATTATTTTCTTAAGAAGCACCTGGTGGATCTCAATAAGGTCAGAATAGGCAGAACATTGGCATTACAGGTTTGGCTTAAGATAAATCTAGAATAACTCCATTTCTAAGCCTCCAGAACCTTCACTAGGGACAGTCTTTTTGATGCGCGACTAGTGATGTCCTCAATATGAGATTGCCTAGAAAGTTTGCGATCAAGGGAACACCCAGATATTTAAGCCTTTATGGCACCGGAATATCAAAGAAAATCTCAAGTTTTTAACGCTTTCTAACCAAGTTAAAACTTTTTTATGATTTCAATTTGTCTATCTGTCTCTCTGTTCGCCCGCACTTTCTCTCTCTCACTGCCGTAAATATATACCGATTGAACAAAATTTATATATGATATTTGCAAATACTGAACTGTACCATGTAGACTATTGAAACGGTGTATGTAGCATTTTCGGATCTTTCACAGGAACACCCAAAATAATTCCAATACATTACACCCAATGGGGAGTCATTGTTTAAAGCGTACTTTAGAGACATTCATCTACATCAAACACAACAAAATTAAAATACGCTGTTAAGAATTGCAAAAATAATGCTCACATCAAAAATAAAGTATGTAGAGTTTATAGTTCTTTTACAGTAATATTCGAAAGAATTCCAATACATTACGATCTGTATCAGTTTAGCGACATTAACCGTTCAATGTACAATACAATAACAGCTTAGTTTTCATTTAAAGGATAGTAATAACATTTAAAGCTCTTTACATGGTCTCACAAGATTAAATTAACAGAGATGCAGCTTTTTTGAGGTTATACCAAAAATCTCACCAAGTTTCAAGATGATACAGATTATTCTACGATCAGTCTAGATATCAATAGATCTACTATATTTTCGATACTTTTTAGAACATATAGGGGATCAGAAAGCAAATTATGTTTGTGTTATGTTGTAGTTTTTTTAAATGTTAATGCTCGAAGTTCGTCGTACGTGAAACGGTAGCGGGAAAGAAACTGGCAAATGCAATATGTATGAGCGGGCTGTGACATTCTGACTAGAACTCGAGTCGGTGTTGGCTAAGTTCTTAAGAGATTAAAATGTCAATAACGTTCTTTAACACTGAAGGACTTTTGAGGGCTCATCTCGAGTGACTTTCGACACAGAGAGGTCTTTATGGTTGTATTTTTGCAACATTCTGCTAACATGCTGAGCATGTGTTTTGGGAAGGATATGAATACTTTGTACCAATAATTAAAAAAAAGCAATGGCACTCCCTCCCCATTTAGAAAATTTTTCTACTCATTGAATCTAATATCCACTTAACTTAAAAATTTTCAGCAGTCTTGAACATCATTCGGTTCCCTAAATCTTAATACAAGTATGTCTGATACAGTTACAATATAAATAAGCAGTTTTAATAATAATAATAAAACTTCTGATTTATATTTCATATTTATTTTTTAGAGGAAAAATAACATCATATCTTCGGTGTCAAACCAATATCTACTATGTTCAAAAAGTATAACTTTAAGATACTGAATAAAAACGTTCGCCTCTAAAATTTTATATGAAGAATGCACCGTATAATGCTTAGAGTCACACAGCCGTCTTTTTATACGAAAATTGGGTTAGTAAACGATTCATAATAAGCAAAATGTTGAAATCTCCAAAACCAGAACATGGCAGATCTTGGTTTGACTATGACAACATGTATTTGACAGTAAAAAATATTAAATTTTCAAATAACAATTTTAAAAAAACTTTGAAATATTTTAGATTACCTTGGTATATAAAATAGTTGCCAAAATATTCTCAAAATTGTGTTTTGGGTTTTATCTATCCCACAGAAAGAGGGGAGGCACATTTAAGAGAAAAATCAACACCCACAATAACCTGAAGTAAGTTTGAAAACGCCTGATCTGTACAATGAGATCTGAAACAAAGAACTCCATTAAAAGGCCACATATTTTTAGATGCTCTTAAAAATATCGTCTAAATGAATGTATATACTCTGTTAAAACACTATTATCGACACACTCTTTAACAATTTTCTTTCCATGAAACAAACTGGAGTTAATTCATAAAAATATATAATCTTCTGCAAATCATGCTTAAACTGTGTGTACTTATACCAATAAATAATCTACGTAAAAATATTTTTAAATGAGCATACAAAAGCATTAATTTTAGTTTTCAGTTTGAAATAGTCCATAATAGAAGTAAACTATAACAAAACATTTATTAATAGACTCTTTGTTCCACAACTGACTGACTTTTAACCTTTGCAGCAAACATTTGAACAATCCTTTAAAAGTAACTAAAACAAAAACATTAACTAGCATATTATACATTTAAACGATACCATAAATTAGACATGTAAATTTTAAAAAATATATAGTTCAAAAGTTATTTCACCGCTCTTTAACTGTTTTCAAAGAAAAGATAATACTTTCTCCTGAAAATAGTTAGCACATTATTCATGAGTTAACACATTATCACGTTGCTTATCTTCAGGTGCAACTTAAATGTGAAAGAACTCTGAAGCAAAACGGATAAATGTCTAAGGCGCAAATCTCAACAATAAATTTTCCCAACACTGGAACAAAAACTGTATTTAGGTGACTAATTAGGCGCTTTCGGGGTGAAAAAGATTTGCTCAAATTATGCAGTAAAAACTCCAACTCGCCATAATGAAAATGCTTTACTTTATTAAAGTTCCTAATTTGTCATCTTTTACAGAATTCTGAGTTCTGAGTTGTTGTTGTTGTTGCTGCTGTTGTTTTTTAATTCTCTTGGGCAATTTATTGCCATTGTGATGTTTAATAGACAATTTTGGTTAAATTTTACGATGAAAGAGAGTGCCGATAGACAGCAAAAAATACACTTTTATGAAATATTCTCTAGATTTATGAACAATTATTCGTGAGATAAAGTTTATATACAAACATTTAAGGAAAGTTAAGTTTGCCTAAATGGGCAATTAAGAGTATATTAGTTTTGAAAGTTTCTGTTTTAAATATTTATCTTTTCTCAAATATTTTGTAGTGAAGCAGGCAATTCGCGTTTTAAATTTCAATGGAAATTTATTTGGATATTATTTTTTATTGTTTCATGATAATTGTTATTTATGACACTAGAGACTTAGGGTATAGTATCATAAGAAACTAAATACTTCCCTTCCTCATTTACTGTAATTAATATAAAAAACAAATATGCATTGAAGTTCTTTAATGTCTTTATGTCAGTTCGGATTTAAACGGATGAAGAAAAAACTCTTGTGTTAAAATTTAAAAAAGTTTCATGTATACAAATAGAGTTTTAAAAATTAAAATGTTTTGATTTTTCTCTTCATGCATACAATATTTAGAAAACCCAAAGCAAAAAAAAAAAAAAAGAAATATACTAAATCTCTGTATCCTTCTTTCCTCCTTCTACCTACACAAATATGCATTGAAGTTCTTTAATGTCGTTATGCCAGTCCAGATTTAAACGTATGAAGAAAAAACTCTTGTGTTAAAATTTAAAAAAGTTTCATGTATACAAATACAAGTTTTAAAAATTAAAATGTTTTGATTTCTCTCTTCATGCATACAACATTTAGAAAACCTATACCAAAGCAAAAAAAAAAAGAAATATACTAAATCTCTGTATCCTTCTTTCCTCTACTATTATTTTAAAGCCTTTTCTATTAACGATTTTATAGAGAATGCCAACAACGCTTTAGAACATATAGTTAGAAAAAAAATAGCACACACTTTGCTTTTTGTAAGCGGAGTTTAGGCCAGTAGTGAGTTTAAACGTTGATAAATCTATAACGTGGTGTGAAATAAAGCATAGGTTTTAACAACTTTCTATTGATCTCAACTACAGATAGTTCAACTGAAAAAACACTCAAAATACTGGTGTTAAACGATAAAGTAATTAAAAAAAACTTTGTACGTTCCCTGTGTTCTTTACGACGAAGGGCTTGGACTGAAGAAGTTCAAAACAATTTTTGAACGAAACGCGTATCCCCTTTCCTTTTACTTCTTATGTGTGTTTTTTACAAAGTTTTTTTTAATTACTTTACAGATAGTTCAGTCAAATTAGGCTCAAAATAGGCTGAACTAAGACACTGAAAATAACAAAGCAGAATCAATGTAAAAATGTTAAGAGGAACTTCCTGAATGCCTCCAAGAATGTCCCTCAAAATCTAGTTGCGGGTTTTTCAATTACAGCCAGTTTTAGAACACGCGCATAACGCACAGGACTTCGCACTTTCCCAAGGTCTCGCGCACGCCTGATCAAAAATAAAACATAAATACATTAGAAAGTGCATAAAAAAACAAATATCAGTATGATGTTTAAGTTGCAGAGACAGGAAGACATCAGTTGGTCCACCCCCAGAGGGCGCTTAATAAACCTGTGTTCAGATACTAATTGTTTTAATTTAATTTTCACAGCTGAGAGAGATAAAATTACATTTTTGCTTTGAATTTGATGGCCTGTGGTATAGAATAACTGTTGCTGATCGCTGTTTTTAAGATTTGAAAGTAAATATGATTGAAATAAGCATTATTTATTTGACTATCATTAAATAACGGCACTAAAAACGTAACTGTGGTTCGTGGAGCCGATTTTTTGTACTGAAACGCTTTTCTATTTTTAGCTGTGTAATTATTTTGAAGTGCCGTTCTCGTTAATGAAATTTTCCATTTTAAGATCTGGAAACAACCATTTGCATTTATTTATGTTTATTCTGCATATAGTAAATTTTAATACCTTATCATCCATTACAGTGTATTTTCTAACTTAAAGAATTTATTGTTATTACTAAAAGGTAAATTTTGGTAACTAAAACTAGCTAATATAATAATAGATATTCATGTTTCATTCATTTTAACCGATTTCATATTCTATTGCCGTGTATGAAGAGTGATAATGGAACAATGTCGACATTTCCATACCTTGATCCTGGAGGCAAAACAGTGCAGTTCGCAATATAAGGAATTCAAGACGATTATTGAATTAAGTAATTAAAAGAAGGATGGACTTTACAAAGAATTTGAAAGTTGTGTACACAAGACTTTTTCGCTATATGCAAATCAAACAAATTTTGGTCTGCTGTCTGTTCAGATATGATTATAGAACAGGTATGTCACCTCTGCTTCAAGATCAGAGGTGTCCTTACCCTAGGTCACAGGATGCCCTTATCGACACTTGCAAAGAGGGTTCATTCTATGCCAGCCTCTTCAAGAGTAGCAAATGCTATTGAAGAGTCTGCCCAGGTCCAAAGTGTATCCTCAGAGCAACACATAAACCTGAGATTGTCAAGGCAGGATCGAGATAGGGCAGACATACACAAGTTTATAAACATGGTATAAACCATTCTTTCAAAATACCTTCACCTGACCTGATATCCTTTTGCAGCGGAATTATTGGAGACAACTGAATAAATTGTGATCAAACATTGGAAATCGGACTCATCACTCATGAATACTGCTGGTAAGCTTTTAGTGCGGTAAGATTTTAGTACAGGCGAAAAGACACGGCAAAGTCTTTGGCTAGTGTAAGCAATGTTATAAGAGTAAACAATGAAGATATTGTAATTAACTGAAACCAGCTTTTTCACAAAATGCTATCCACAGTGCGAAGTGATAAAGAGTTGGCAAACTGCTTATCATGAATTAGCCGCTCACCCACCATCACTGTTTGAGGGTTTTTTAATCAGAAAAAGTACAAAATGATCTCTTGTGCATATTTTGGATTCATTTTCATCAAGTGAGTTTCCCATTCCACTCAATGCAATATATACAATTGATGGTGACCATCTTTTGCACAAAATTATATGGCTACATCAGCAAACCTACGAAAAAATATGCGAGTAATATGTTGCTATACCTGCAGCACTATTGAAGATGTCATGTTGTGTTCTATCGTTATGAAGTAGGCCCCAGCATAAAAGATGTCGAGCACTTATGAAGAGGAAAATTAGAAACATTATCTGAGATACTAGTTGATTATGATTTTGAGGCACCCATGTGTCAATATGTTTTTTTTACAAGTAAACAAAAAAAAATCGGCATTCAATACACTTTTAAAAGGTCACCTTCAAGCTGCTGCCAAGTTTACCAGGAAGTTGGCGATGTACGCACACTTATCTTGTCAAAAGCTATGGAAGTATCAACATTAGGCTGATCGGTCCTTGTTGGAGAAGATACTTATCTTCTGGTCTTGTTAATCACTCGTGCACCAAACAAAATATTTATGCTAATGCATGTTATGAAAGGGAAGTCAGAACGCACATACAGCACCAAGTAGGAGATATAAGGGAGTGTTGTTCCTCCGTGCATTTACCGGATGCGATTATACCTCTATTCCTTTCAAAAAAGGTAAAAAGAATGCTTTCAAACTACTTTCTACAGACAGTGAGATTCTCGTCATCAAATTGCCTTTAATTGTGCTTTCTCTTACTCAAATTCGGTTAAAGAGGTGTGAGAAAAGTTCTTCTGGCTTTGAATGGTGCAGAAGGATAACCAAATCTTGACACTGCAAGATATCGCATTTGCTTGAAGACAGTAAACAAGCAAAAAGTCAGAGGTACATTTAACCCATTTATGCCTAGTGTCCCTTTTTTGGGACGGCATTTTCGCTATTAGTCGAAAACGTTATTTATTTTTCCTAGGCTTTATTCATGAGTATTGAGCCTCAACTCTACAAAATATTTTAACATGACCACGTAGGATGTTGAAATTTCGATTTTTATGCATAATGATTTTAAAAGAAATCATCCCTTGTTCAAGAAGTTGACATCAGAAATTTATCTATTATTTCTGTTATTAGTAAAAATCGAAGAAAGTCGCAAAAATATCCAGGCACAAATGGGTTAACTGAGCAGTAATTCCTGCCTGTGCAAGGCAACATATCAGCATTTAGCACACGTATATTTACAAGTGCAGCAATGGAGATATGGGGAACTGCCCCCTACAGAGTGGGGTTGGCGTCTTTACAATGCCAAACTCCACCCTGTTCCAACACTACAAACGGCTATTCCAAAAAACCTTCTAAAACGGATCTTACGCAACTGCAAAACCTTGTGTGAACGGAATTGCGAATGCAAAAGAACTGGGCTTGAACGTTCTTCTGTGTGTGGCCAATGTGCAGGTTGTGGGTGCTGCAATAGTCCAGTACCAATTGAGGAGAATGAATACGATTAAACCAATAAGTTAATCTGTGCAGTTCCGTACGAAAAAGACATTGATAATGCAAGTGAATTTAATTCGTCACCTGCGAAACATGAACATCTCAAACTGAATATGAAAGAGTAACAATGCAGGTTGTGAATTTGATAGATTAAACTGTTTTTCACAAAGTGACTATTTCGAACTTTTCATGAATAGTTATAGCTTTGTGCGATTAAATTTGGTATTATTATTTTTCTTCTTTTCATACTCAAGAAAACCCGACTATTTTACACCCAAATATAGAAAAAAGTGGATATAAACCATATTCTGGTATTAGTCCCATTGTTATAGATCTTATGTTATTTTTTTCGAATATACTTATTAATAATTAACAAATTGTCTGCTATATAAATTCCATACGCGTATTATGAAATAATAAATATATTTGTTTTATTGCGCACAATTAACCGTTATTTGAAAAAAATTTTTAACCGAAACGAAATCAGAAAATAAAAAAAAGTAGTCTGATCCATAGAAGCTCAGTATTAGTAGAACATTGTCGTCTTGGACTTATACTAAAACACTTTTAAAAAGGAATACATAACGAAAGATTCAAAGTCTCTATGTCTAATAGTTCAGGCGTAATTATATTTCTGTGAAAATAAAGGTAAAATCCAAACTGTCGGATAGCCCGTAACCAGATTTTCGGGGACTTTCTTAGAAACATTCAGAGAGGTCCCCTGACCATTCTTACTTTGTTATTTTGGATGTCTACCTGAAAGCTTAATGACTGCGCTAAGTAAGGCGAGAATGTATCCGCTTTAAATTTAGTAAATTATGACCTGATTGAGCTGGGTCTGCAGCTATTATTGATGCCAGTAAATTATCTTTTACAACAAAATTGTTTCTGAGATGGAATTCTACGAAAACTAAATCTGCTTGAAATATGTGGTTTTCCCCCCACGTTATGTGTTTTGCGGGGTTGAATACACTCCATGTTGAACCTAACTTCTGTTTGAAATTCCCTTTATTACAATCAACACAACCTTCAAAACATTCTAGAAGTAGACAAAACAAAGATTTGAGACCACTTGAGTGTACCTTAAAAATGCATGTTTTTTCCCAGAATTGTAATCAGTGCATTTTTTCCCAGATTGGTGATTTACGAATAAGTTTAAATGAATAAAAATGTATTTGGACATTATAAGGGAGGATTCTCTTTTATCGCTTCCTGTAAGATACATGATCCAAATCAAAACTCTGTATATTAAAGAAAATCGTCGAAGCAAGTGCTTTTAAAGGTTTACGTTTAGCCTTTATATTTACAAAATTAACTGCTTTTGCCAAATGTGAATAACTGAAAATACATGCTTATGCATATTTTTTTAATTTTTAATGTGCTTTCATCGTTGTTATAATGCATTTATTTTACTATTTATTTTTGAATAAATTGAATTTAAAACGACAAGAAATCTTACAATAAGAATTTGCTTCTGAAATTAACTACCATTACTCATGGTCGTTATGAAACATATCGAGCTTCCTGTCTCAATTGCAAGCTTGATGTTCTTAGCTAAACTATTTTCTTTGGATGGGATACAGCGGTGTCTCCTTACTGCCAGCAGAAAAGACTAGCCACCCTTGCATTAAAGGAGCTTTGTGGTTTTCAGACAAGATATCTCCTCCTTTGATAGTTTACTTGAGAAATAAAATTCACTTACTCAGGCTCGTCCTGATGTAGGTGATATTTGTTGTGTTACAAGAGATCATCTTAGAAATTGGAAAAGAAAAAGAAATTTATTATTGTTTATAATTATTTTATAAAAGAAAACACGCAATTAACTGCTATCCATTTACATTCGAGATTACAAAACTTAAGATAGCTATAAAATATTAAAAATCTGGATACACATAGTTTTATCGGTAATCTCCAATTTCATTCACTTTCGAATATTCTAAAGTAAAGTAAAATCTCCAATTTCATTCGCTTAAGAATATTCTAAAGTAATGATGTAAATTTACTGATACATATAGTCACAAGCGTGCTGAATGGAGGGTGTATCCTTGGTAAATTTTTGTACACCGTTTCTCTTGTGTATATGTAATAGCTCTATTTAAAATGACTTGGAATAACAAGCGCATTTGCTAATTTCCAGGAAATAGTAAATCAACCTCTGATATCATTATAAATTTAATCCTAATGAATGCTCGCGCAAAAAGAAAGAGAAAGAACTTTTTAAAAATAATTTGAATGAGTTTTGTTGTTTGACCGCTTTTAACCGATTTTCCTCTGTACATTTAAGATTTCCTGCATGTCGCATAAGCAAACTTCACTTGCAAGTATTGTTACAGAAACAGCTTGGCTTGATGCCCGCATTTAAATCATTCATATCCTCATTAATATTCAATACTCTTTCTTTTTTATCCCAAAATATGTTCATTATACTTTCAAAATACGAAATAAAATCCCACAGCTGCTCTTTTGTGTTTTTTCAATAGTCCAGAAAAATCTCTTCACATACCAAACTTTTATTTATTTTTTTTCCTCCTAACTCTTCCAGAAATAGCTTTTATTGTTATACTTTCTTCACCCCGTTTCTCGCTGTACTTCCCCCCAAAATCATCAACTATAAACATTAAAACTATCGATTCTGCTGAGAGAGGATTTGTATGCAGCCTGGTCTTTTAATTAAGAACTTTGCACCTGGCACTGGAAAAGTTTCTTCTCACATAATTTTTGTATTAAAAATGCATGTAATCGCATGAAAGATTAGCTTAAAGTTTAGAGAGTATTAGATAATATTCACGAAATAGACAATCCTCTGGAATTTTTAATGGAGTTAGGGATTAATTTATAGAAGAAAAAATCGCTTGTTTATTTTATATTTTCGGCTGATAAGTTAAAAGCGCTTTTATTTCTTGATTGTGGTATTTGAATGATTTATTAGTTAGTGTTGTTTATTACTCAGTATATCGATTTTCTATGCCTAGCCCCATAGACTTAGTCTTATGTATACTTAAATTTGACAGTTCTGCAGATCTGCAATGTGCAAAAATCCCATTTGTTATTACCAGTTTTAATTAGCAGTTATTATTTAACAGTATTCTGGCTGATTCACGTGGCATTTTTTTTTTCGATCACAGTTCACAGTATAATGAATATAGGTCCTATAGAAGTCTTTTTATACTTAAATTTGGTTAGTCATAATAGTTAAAATGTCGAAATCTCCAAAAAGTCCACATAACAGATAGTCATTTGACAACGACAATATTCTGCATTTGTATAAATATAAAAACACTTTTACTTTGAAATTTGTGTCACACCTCAAAATGTATTAGGTTACACTAGAAGTGCGCACTTTCTTCCTACCTAGAAGCTTATGGTATTTTTAAAAGCTTTTTTAAAAAATAAAATATTAGTTTTTGTCAAAATACATGCTACAAAAAATATTTTTACTTACTTTTTAATAAAACTCATTTTAATGCTATTCGCAATTTTTACAAATTAGAATTTTTTTAATGCTGGAAGTGCATTTACCACATATGAAATGTGAACATTTCTGGCACATATCACTTGTTTTGTTGTTCTTATAAAATCCAATTTGGCACTGACGTCTCTTTTTTGAGAGTTTGTTAGTAGTGTTCGAAATTTCTGAGGGCAGTTGTGCACTTGTCTTTTTCTTCAAATGACTCGCTCTCAATTCTTCTGCCAATTGAAAAAGAAAGTTATGTCTTGATATAGACTTACCACTCATTTCTCGGTAGATAATGCAGGCATTAGTTCCTGCCAAATCCAGCATATTATAGAAAATACGCACGGGCCATCTACGGGAAGCAGCCCGCACAGAATATTTACGTGTCATTTGGTCAATAATGTCGACTCCACATTTGGTTTTGTTGTAGAATTCTGCTGTTTCTAGAAGTTTTTTCACAGTTTGTGACTCTACATTTACATCTGTATGCAAGGAAATTAGAAGCAGGACATTTTTATTCTTTTTACCCTGATAGACTGTCAGTGTAGTGTCTCCATTTTTCAGTAAAACTGTTTCGTGAAGCTGAGTTTTTGATTTCCTGATCTCATGCGGAATTTCTTTTCGATGTTTTCTTACTGTCCCCACAAAACTTGTATTCATCATTTTAAGTTTTTTAGCTAATGAAAGTGAGGAAAAATAGTTGTCCGCTGTCACATTTCAACCTGTATTCAGATAAGGGCTCAGAAGGAACATTATTATATTTTCAGGAAGGCTTTCATTTTCATTTCTTGCGTTTTCCTTTCCAAGGTATGGAAAAGCATTGCACATAAACTTTCAGTCAACATCAACTAGCATCCAAAATTTTATACCAAATTTATCTGGTTTATTTGACATACTTTGAATAAACTTGCACCTAACTTTGGATGGAAATAGTTGTTCATCCAGCACCAGATTTTCTCCTGGCTTATATGAAAGGGCAGTTTTCTATAAATTTGTTCCAGATGTCTGAAAGCATAGCAAACTTATCAGTTTCTAAACGTTGACTCCTGTTTGACTTCAAATCAAATCTTAGATTTTTCATATCTCGAAAACGTTTACGGGACATTGTTTCTTTAAAGAAAGGAGGACCCCAAGTATTGTTCCACAGAAAATCGTAATCCATATTATTGCAACCATATGCTCCTCAAGCAAAAATAATAGCAATAAAAGCATCAAGCTCTTCTAAAGTTATTGACCAGTTCTCTTCAATGTTCAAAGCTGCCTCTGCTTCTGTACATTTTTACTTTCCGAACATGTACCGTGTAAGGAAAGTATTGTAATCATGAAAAAATTCGACTTCGAGATTTTGGTGTATTTACACGTTTTGAGGTCTTCTGAATTCATTTATGCTATTTTTACCAGATGTATGTATGTGTATGCGTGTGAACACGATAGCTCCTAAACGGTGCATTCGATTGAGCTCAAATAGGGTATATATGTTATAAACCACCGTCGCAAAACCGGTATTGATTTGGGTGTGTATAGGACTTATAGTTTTCCTACAGGGCTACGACAAAGATTTCTTTTACATTATGGCATAATTGAAGAAATTCTTGAAAGTGCGAAAAGAGTAGCTTGGTAGGCGGGTAAAAGGAAATAGATAAAAAGTTTTTGTTCTCAAGAAAGGGGTGAACAAAAAACAGGAGCGGTAGGAGGGGGGGGGATTGGGGAAGAGGGCGGAAAATGACATGTATTTCATGGATTAGAGAAATAGTGAATGAAAGGAATATGTAGAGGAAATGTTTCTTCATGATAAGATTTTTTTCTGCGTGATAGAGTACGATGAATAAACTCAATTTCACTAGCAGTCAATTTGATTGCTCGTGGCGCTTCTAAGTATACATAAAAATACTTCCATTAATTTTATTTTCATTCAATGCATATTTGGTACCAATAATTTTCAAGGTTTTTTAGGAGAATTAAAAAAATTATGACTTCCTAAAGTAAAGGGTCTTTTAGGAATCCAAGCTAAAATGGCGAAAACAGTCAAAATAACTGCTCTGGCGCTTCTAGTGTTAATGTTAAACACACATAAATTTTATTTTTTATGCTTGGGATTGATAGTTTAAGAAAAAATACTTATTTTTATTTTATTGATACCACGGATATATACTATAGGAGTGGACACTCTATATAGCTGTAATGTTAAACTTTTGGTACCCCAAATAAGTTTCAATTAGGTAAACATTGGAACGTGCAGCGATCCTAGCGACAAAAGAATAAAGCATTTCCCCTTGCTGATTGATAACTAATTTTACTTGTTTTTAATTTTCCGACCTAGCATGTGAACGAGATTATTAACGCGAGCACTAAATTTAAAATATTTCTTTCGCTTTTGCTTACATGGTTGCCTTAGTGACAAATGAATAAAAAAAGATTAAAAAAATGATCTATCTTAAGGTTATTAAAATATTGAGTTTATATTTGTGAACGAGTGTGTATATCGTGGCTCACAGAAAAGAAGTTTTCGTCTGCCGCGGTATATATTTGCATGAGAAAATGGTGCGAGTTCTTAATGTAACATGAATTTAACATTTTAACATGAGTTTTTTAGCGGCGATTTAAAGCTGTGTTAAAATTTGTCATAGCATGAAATAAATGTAAATACTGCTTGTTAGAGTGTGAACGTCATTATAAATAAACACTTTTTAAGTATTGCATTCACACATACAACATTCTTCTAAATTTACTACTATTTCTTAAAATACAGCTTTTGGGCAAAATAATAACACGACATTACATACATAATATTACTTCGCTTCGAAATTATTGCCTATATTAATTACGAAATAGTATTCTAAGACAATTAGGTAATTAAAACACACCTGAAGCCAGAAATTATTATATATCACGTTCAGAAGTCTATGCATTTCATATTTTTTTGAAGTTCCGCTAAGTCAACGATCTCCATTTATTTCGCCTCGGTGGAAAAATAAACAACCTGGATGCACAGAAGCAGGAGATGCGCAGTTACCCAGTGTGCGTAGCGCCATGTGTTTGCAACAGCAGCGTTATCCAACTTTCTAAGAGAAGTGTCCCATCCTATACATTTACCTTCGTGATTGATACATAAAAAGTCAATAAAACAATTTTTAAACTGGTTTACAAACTCACAATAACTGAACTTATAAAAGTATTCTCAGTAAGAGCAGTCTCTTGCATATTTATGCCATTTTAAAATTAGTAATAGGTTTTTAAAACATATAACCATAATAACTTCTTTGGTTCCTGATTACATTGATAATAAATTCTTAACTGTTAAATTTATCTAGTATGAAGCTATTTGATTAAGATATAATGGTATCCTTCCTCTTTTACAGTAAGCCAAAATTACTGTAGTTTAAATGTATGAATGTTTAAATCTATATAAATAAAATTAGACTTTTGCCTGTATAAAATTAGACTTTTGTCTGTATAAAATTAGATTTTTGTCTTTACATAGAATTCGAAAATTTTGCGATTTATATCCGTTGCAAACACCAGTGAATCCATTACGATCCTCAGGAAAAAAGTTTGTCTGTCTGCCATTCTGTCGTTTTGTCATTCTGTCAGTGACGCTTTTTTTGTTCGCGCAACATGTAATGAAACGAAATTTGGTGACATTATAGGGGGTCACCCCCAGTAGCACAATTAGTCCAAAAGACGTTTAAAACACGTTTTTTAAGGGCATTAAACGTGTTTCCAACGTAATTTGAACGTTGTTTCAACTAGTTGTGCTACTAGGGACTCAACTTAAAATATTGTGCAAAGTCAACGTCTCGCTTCGCAGTCTATCACACACTCACCCGACAGTCACTCACCCTGAATCCTTTATTTATAGCTTTCCAAGCGGATGTGACATCATTTTTCTAGACTTTCCAGAATATTCTTTCCTGATTGAGCCAAAACTCCAAGAGTTTCAGCAACTTTATTGTCACCTAAGTCGCTGATTTCGTCGCTAAGTCGCGAAACGATCATTAAGTTCGTATGGCAAGGTCAAAGGGTCATGTACTCATTTCACTTGCAACAATGCCTGAACAACTCACTTTCCCGCAACACACATAAATACGGGAAAACGACATTACAACTTTGTAACAATATGTTGTCTTCGCAGATAAAAAGAATCTTATATTTATGAAAATAACACAATCACAATTATTTTTCTCAAGTACATTTCAATTCTGATTTTTTTTTCCGTGTCTGCGGAAATTTTCGAACCAATTTTCGAGCCACTGGCACTTGTTTTTTTTTTTTCTTTAAAGCTAGAAGTTGCCATAAAATTGTTAAGTTGTCCATTCAAAAACTAATACGTTTTTCAGGTTTTTTGGTTTCTTTTTAAGTAGGTGAAGTTTATTTTTCCTATAATTTTTTTTGCAAATGTGGGTAAAAATTTGAAGCTGATTGGAATAATGGTACTAATGGGACGTTTTTTTTTTTTTTTTTTTTTTTTTTTGGTTTTCTCGGTTTGAAAATATGCCTAAATAGTCCCGCCGTTGTTAGGTATTTCTAGGTTGAAAAAATTGTTGGCAAAGGTTTTATTGTTTTAATGGCTTTAGTTTCAGTTATGACCCAATATGACTGTCTTAGGTTTTTCCCTTCGGCTGAGGTGAGTATCGGCTCCTACGTCGAAAAATGTGACCAAAAAAATGGGATGCTTTTTCGGTCTTTCTGAAATTTTCCTAGAAAAAAGCGGCAGAAATGAGCTGATATGGATATTTAAAGTTGTGGACCATTAAATTCTGCGTAAAATGAGTACTCAGAGCGCAGTTTTCAGAAAAATCGCAAAAGTACCCCATTTTTGTTCGCATTTTCCAAAGTAAGAATTGTTGCGGAATCGTGTAGGAATCGGGGTAAGTGGGACAAAACTGGAGCTTTAAAACAGGAAAACCTTTACCAACAATTTTTTCGAGCTTCTTTTTTTTCTACATAGCGCATACACAAATGCGCTTCCTTTTTTATACATAGCAAAAGGCCTAACAATTTTAAGAACAAGCTATTTCTGAATTTTAAAAGTCACTCTATTTTTTTCCTACATATTTTTCAGCTATACGTAGAAAATTTAAAACCTATTGGTTTAACGGCGTAGAACGCATTTTTAAAGTTAATAAAAAAATAACGCTAAAAATGGGAGGGATACTATACTTTTTTAGTTGGCTATGGTTTGTTGTTTGTACTTGTTCAGATATGCTTTCATAAATTCAAGCTGACTGGTTATTGCGTACACACATATACAGGGCGATTCAAAAATATTGCGTATTCAAACGTGTAGACGAAGTTGGTTACTCAGAGACGATTCCTTATCACATACTAGTTGGAGGTTGCAAGCATCGTTTTCATCTATCTGATAGGACCACAGTTGAGGAAGGAATAATTAATTTCTCTCAGAAAGAAATCATTTTATTGGTGAAATTTTTTCTGAACAGCTCATGGCTTATGAAATCCAGTTAAGAAATCACACGAACATTTTCACAATACCTTTACCTTGCGGATCGATCGTCTGGTAGAGGTTTTTTTTTTTTTTTTTTTTTTTTACAGCCACCTTTAATGCTGACATATTTCAGGAATTTTTATCTGAGCATTATTACTGAGTTTTTCATCATCTGATTGATAAATTAAGGGGAAAACGCCAACATAAATATAAGAAAAACATTTTTTTTTTTTTTTACCCTACTTCCCATCTCGATTCAGATTAAAAGATAGGAAAAAGATCCTCCATTTCCCAAGAGAGTGGGGGGGGAGGGGGATGTCTAAGAAGCTCGGGGAGAGGGAGTCTTGAGTTCAGATATTTATGCAGATACGCCAGGGTTTACACAGAGCTTTCTTCTTGGTATGAAATATGGAATTTTCGATTCCACCCTGCTTTAGCTGAAAAGTTAATAGGGACGCGAAGCACTTGTGTACTTTTAGAGAGCGCTTGAAGATGACTTCTTCTTCGCCAAGGAATATATCTCGTTACTTTGATTTATGAATCCCGAAAAATTGAAATATTTGAGATGATCACATGAAAATAATATTAGCTTTAAAATGCATTTTATACAAGAAGCGAAAGCTTTTAAGATGTTTCTTAACTTGTTTTTTTTTTTCCCATTTCTTGTGACATAAGATGGGACAGGGGAGGGGGGGACTGATTTTTTCTCTAATATTTCACGTTTGTTCTTTGAAACTTTTTTTTTGTCCTCTTAACGGAAAAAAAGCATAATTAATCCTTTCTTATAGCATGTTTAAAAATTGTTATCTGATCTAAGTTGCAACTGATTGTTATCTATTACAACTGAGTAAATTGATCAAACTGTTTCAATGAATATTAATAATTTATCCAAACAGCATTCGACTTGGTTTACTTTTTTTTCAATTAATTTATTTATTTTTCACTGCATTATTTTCGGCCGAACAGCTCACGAATACACAAAAGAGGGTTTTTCTGATTTGTCCGAATACTCTTTTTCTGATGTACCTGTAAAGTGTTCTTTCCTGTTTAGTTAGCTGTTCGGAATAAGCTAACTTTAAGCAAAAATGTCATTTCTTCCGCTTTTATTAAAACTGAGTATGATTAATAAATATTTGTAACATTTTCAACTTAGGACTTGTATTTATATTATTCATCTTAATACAAAATTGCCCCCCCCTTTTCTTTTACACAATGGAACGAAAAAATTTAAGTATTTTAGAAGATAAGTTTCGTGATTTTTATTTTTTTTATCAGCACTTATACAATGTAGGACATCAACATGCAAACTGAATTGTAATATAATTTCGAAGATAAATACTATTATTCCAAACATAAACATTAGAATATCTAACATAAATACAAATTTCAGGATAATGCTATTAATTGGCTATTTAAAGGGAACCGTGGAATCACCATGTTATTGTCCTTCCTTATCCGTTATAGATACATAGTATCGTTGGAAAGATAGAGCTCAACATTCAAGTCTGTGTGGAAGATTAAATAAGATATTGCAACGGATTGTGGTCTGATGTTACTTGCAACCCCCCCCCCCCAAAGACCCACGTATCAAATTTCTTTAACGCTTTTAATACAGCTTGTTTCTCTTACTGTGGTCCCCTATTCTTCTTTTTTTTTTTTTTTTTAGAAATCAACCTTTTGATAAAAAACGCTATGGGATGTTCTTTGCTGTTCATATTTTGTGATAAACATGCTGCAACAGCTTTTGTGGTACACCTGTTTATAGTTGGAAGGGTTTGTATAACACTGGAGTACTTTTCACAATTTCATCCCTAGGTTTTTGAAATGTTTATTCGGATTATAAGATTGGGTACGAACTTTTTAGTTAACTCCGTCAAAGGAAGGGCCAATTATAAAAATTTTGGTATATATTCTCACTTTTTAACTGTCACAAAACCATTTGTAACTCCCATTTAGTAATAGGTCTCACCATATTATTCATAATTGTAGCCTTCTATGGATCTGGAGCATGTTTTTCTGATCCAACGATGAGGCCTTAAAATCTGACTTCTCTTTTACCGAAGTCACATGTTTTTAAATTTAAAGTGAATCCTGTTTCCTGGAGGGTTAGGTCCTGTATGAATAGGTTTAATATTATCATCCCACGTCTCCGAAATAGTATTTGCAATATCATCGATGTATGATCGTCAATAATTTTTATGACATCTTAAAATTTTGTTTATAGATTTCTGAAAAGTATTTCCCAAATTTTTCATGCCAATCGGCTTCGCTATCATTGGAAATGCCCTGAATAGCTTACGAAGGCGGTGTAATGTTTAGCTTCTAGCTTCATTTGTATTTTCCAATAACTCGTGGTCAATTCGAAGACTAATATCACGTGCGTTTTACCTATTTGAAACAATAAATCTTTTGCTATTTGCATTAGATATCCATCGGAAATTGTGAAATTATTCAAACATCTAAAGTCAGGACCTAATCTCATACTTTCATTTTTCTTCGCAGCGCATACTAGTGGGTGTGTCCAACATTATCGCTGAGTTCAATCAAATTCAAATCTAATAATTCTTCAATTTGTCTATCAATTTCTTCACTTAATGCCATAGGTGCACGATATGATCATAGCCATTTTCGAAGACATCCTTTGATGACTTGACGCCCTGACCTTCGACTCTTTCCTGACCCAGATTATTACTAAATACATCAGCAAACTTTTCAAATGCGTGTAATAACTCCTATTTTTAACGTTTTCTAATTCATTTTGTGACTCATACAGATATTTCATTAGATCTTGTGTGGTCTTTACATTAGTCGTAATGTCGGTGGGTGCGTAATGAATGTCTCCAAAGTCTTCATTTTCTTTAGACATTTCTCCAACATTCTGCATCTTTTTCAAATAACTTGAGAATTAATGCATAACGACATATTTGTACACACACGCAACTGACGTAGTGTAACAAAGTTTTAAAAAAATTATATGCATTGATTATAGTGGTATACTCTTTGACATCAGAGCCACAATAACATTCAAACTTAAAAATTTAATAAATAATGATTGCATTTCGACCACTGGACGAACACTAGTTATTAGGAACATTTTGTACAGCGGTTTCTCACAGAAACGCTAACGTTAAATGTCATTGGACAGTACAGCGCGTGCGCACGTATAAAGTAAGTTTCATGATTGTCTCGCAAGTCCGAATACCGGATAGCGTTAGTGTTAACGTAGGAAGAAATGGAATGCAAAATCTCCCTAATATTATTGTTATATCTCATGACCACCATAAGATATCATGCAATATTTCAGTTTCGAGTCCCATTTTAACTATCAAAGACCAAATACCACGGTGTTCGCTGGTCAGCTCTGCATTTTGCATGAACCATTGGGCATAAAATATTGCAAACCTTATAAATATATACGGGGATTTTTTTTTCTTTCGCCCTCTGGAACATCATTCGGATAATGAAAACTTATTTACTCACTAAAAATGTCATTGATGGTTTCTCTTATATTTTAACCCCCTCCAGCGATCCATTCCAATTTTACGGATGGTGGCTCGGGAAAATCTAAAATAAGAAATTCAATATTGTAATTCGAGAAGGAGAAAAACTCCTTGCATAACCAACAAAGCGCAAGTATAAAGCTTCTAAACTCAAGAAATAGCAGGGTTTTTTTTTTTTTTTTTTTTTTTTTTTTTCGGAATAACCTTTCTTTGGGGCTAGTTATTTCGAAAAGCACTAGAAAAGAGCAGATGAAAATTTTTCTCATTTTCAATTCTGCATGCACCTTCACCCCTCCTCCTGCCTTTCCATTTTGCAATTGTCGTGTTTTAATATCCGGCCACATATGCAAACATCCTCTTTGATGTCTGATATTTTATTTGCCCAGTTGCTTTTTTTTTTCTTTTTCTGTGTCTCTGTGGAAGATGCTATGCATGTGTCGGGCTAAATAATAATAACAACAGTGATAATAATAGGTGTGAAATAATGACTTTTATACGAAATTTCAGAGTGATGCGGATGCAACAAAGAAACTTTTAGTATGTATTTTAATCTCTCGCATATAATTTATATTTCCTTTTGTTTTTTCCATATATTCTACTGCTTTCTGTGTATATTAATAATAAAAATACCCTACTTCTCTTTCAGATATTGTGTCGCAGTCTCTGATTGAATGCATCAGTAAAACTTAGAATGTAAATTTTCACCTCGAACCTTGTCCACTCTCTTTTTCAGTACGTCAAAGTATTGTGCAAAGATCAAACTGGCCGTTATACTTTGCAAAGGCTCTGTGATTACATCACTCAGCGCAACTTTCTGTTCATTATCTGTTCTTAAGTATTTTCCTCATATACAGAGTGGTTACAATTAAACTTCCCTTATGAAATGGGTGATTCGATTGCCACCAAATTTGGCATAGGGTCCACGATAACCTTCTCGAATGTCGGTCGCCATCTCGTCAAATGGGGATTAAAAAATTCTTAGTGGCTGGTAAAATTTTAGGCCCACTGGCCACGATGCGAGGGACGCTCAACGGACGGGAAATTATTGTGAAATGTCCGATTTATCATTCTTTTCATCCTCCATCCGAGTTTTGATACTGAAACTATTTTAGCATTTTTTTTTTATATAGCTTGTTTAGCGATTTTTTTTTAATTCTTTGTATGACTGATTAGTTGCTTAAGAAAAAGAAACTTGAAGGTACTCTCAGATCTTAAAACTTATCGAATTGATCCAGCTACATCCTGTCAACACAGCTCCATGTGAACGGGGATTTTCTTAAATGATCAGAATTGAAACAGCTTTTCGTTCATCAATTCAAGAAGAGTCATTAGATCATCTGATGATGGTAAAATGGAGTATCCATCTGAACGGGGATTTTCTGAAATGATCAGAATTAAAACAGCTTTTCGTTCATCAATTCAAGAAGAGTCATTAGATCATCTGATGATGGTAAAATGTAATGGAGTATCCATGTGAACGGGGATTTTCTGAAATGATCAGAATTAAAACAGCTTTCGTTCATCAATTCAAGAAGAGTCATTAGATCATCTGATGATGGTAAAATGTAATGGAGTCTATTGATAATAATGATCCAGTTTTAGCTATAACCATGTCGTGAAATGATACAAAAGATGGAAAAAAACACAATACACATACCTGATAGTAAGTAGTCACTGCTAATTGACATGTAACAAAATTCGAACAAAATAATTAAACTGAAATAATTAAAAAATCATTAAATGTTTTTCCTTTCTTATAATACGTTCAGTCTCCTTGCAATGAAAAATTAAGGTTTTTAAATACATTTAATGCTCCATTTTTTTATCAGAGATGTAGCTGGTAAAAAAATAAGTTTTACCAGCCACCATGGCTGGTAGGAAGTTTTCACTCTGGAGAGGGTTAGACCACGAGATACTTCAAGTGGGATTCTTTAAAAGTTTAGCTCAAAAGATGTCCACTGTGTGGCACTTTGCATGTTGAATTCAGCTCAAAAATTAAATGAAATTATTAATAAAAGCCCAAAAACTGTAGAATGAATGTTGAAATAGTTTGTATATTTCGAGTTACTCATTTTCATTGGTAAATAACTGGGTTTTTTATTCAGAGTGCCACCTAGTGGATATTTTTTAAACTTTTTTTAGACATTCCTTGAGCGCATCTGATGTAGGGGAGAGGGGTAGGCATAGTGGAACAATTTTTACTTGTTTTTAAAAATTTTCTTAACTTTTAAGTAAAACTATAAATTAAATGCAGAACAATATTTTGACAGCTCTTAGCTTTCATTGTAATTTTTTTCGGAATTTTATTCTTTGAAAAAATTAATTTTCGGGACGTGCTCAAGTTTTCACACTGTGATCCTTTGCGGGGCACAATGGAACAGGGATTGGGGCACAGTGAGACAATGAGTTCACTGAGACAATGGGGTGACAGTCGGGGAGTGAGACAATGGGGCACAGTGAGACAACTCTCTTTTTTCAGTACGTCAAGGTATTGTGCAAAGATCAAACTGACCGTTATACTTCGCAAAGGCTCTGTGATTACATCACTCAGCGCAACTTTCTGTTCATTATCTGTTCTTAAGTATTTTCCTCATATACAGAATGGTTACAATTAAACTTCCCTTATGAAATGGGTGATTCGATTGCCACCAAATTTGGCATAGGGTCCACGATAACCTTCTCGAATGTCGGTCGCCATCTCGTCAAATGGGGATTAAAAAATTCTTAGTGGCTGGTAAAATTTTAGGCCCACTGGCCACGATGCGAGTGACGCTCAACGGACGGGAAATTATTGTGAAATGTCCGATTTATCATTCTTTTCATCCTCCATCCGAGTTTTGATTCTGAAACTATTTTAGCATTTTTTTTAAATAGCTTGTTTACCGATTTTTTTTAATTCTTTGTGTGACTGATTAGTTGCTTAAGGAAAAGAAACTTGAAGGTACTCTCAGATCTTAAAACTTATCGAATTGATCCAGCTACATCCTGTCAACACAGCTCCATGTGAACGGGGACAGGGGCGTAGCCAGGGGGGGGGATATCGGGATATATCCCCCACCGAAATTTTTGGATTAGTGATGAAATTCCGTCTATTTATACACATATCAGTTCATATCCCCCCCGTCCCCCCCCGAAATATTTTCCAGGCGCATATCCCCTCCCGAAATATTTTCCTGGCTACGCGCCTGAACGGGGATTTTCTTAAATGATCAGAATTAAAACAGCTTTTCGTTCATCAATTCAAGAAGAGTCATTAGATCATCTGATGATGGTAAAATGGAGTATCCATCTGAACGGGGATTTTCTGAAATGATCAGAATTAAAACAGCTTTTCGTTCATCAATTCAAGAAGAGTCATTAGATCATCTGATGATGGTAAAATGTAATGGAGTATCCATGTGAACGGGGATTTTCTGAAATGATCAGAATTAAAACTGCTTTTCGTTCATCAATTCAAGAAGAGTCATTAGATCATCTGATGATGGTAAAATGTAATGGAGTCTATTGATAATAATGATCCAGTTTTAGCTATAACCATGTCGTGAAATGATACAAAAGATGGAAAAAAACACAATACACATACCTGATAGTAAGTAGTCATTGCTAATTGACATTTAACAAAATTCGAACAAAATAATTAAACTGAAATAATTAAAAAATCATTAAATGTTTTTCCTTTCTTATAATACTTTCAGTCTCCTTGCAATGAAAAATTAAGGTTTTTAAATACATTTAATGCTCCATTTTTTTATCACAGATGTAGCTGGTAAAAAAATAAGTTTTACCAGCCATCATGGCTGGTAGGAAGTTTTCACTCTGGAGAGGGTTAGTCCACGAGATACTTCAAGTGGGATTCTTAAAAAGTTTAGCTCAAAAGATGTCCACTGTGTGGCACTTTGCATGTTGAATTCAGCTCAAAAATTAAATGAAATTATTAATAAAAGCCCAAAAACTGTAGAATGAATGTTGAAATAGTTTGTATATTTCGAGTTACTCATTTTCATTGGTAAATAACTGGGTTATTTATTCAGAGTGCCACCTAGTGGATATTTTTAAAACTTTTTTTAGACATTCCTTGAGCGCATCTGATGTAGGGGAGAGGGGTAGGCATAGTGGAACAATTTTTACTTGTTTTTAAAAAATTTCTTAACTTTTAAGTAAAACTATAAATTAAATGCAGAACAATATTTTGACAGCTCTTAGCTTTCATTGTAATTTTTTTCGGAATTTTATTCTTTCAAAAAATTAATTTTCGGGACGTACTCAAGTTTTCACACTGTGGTCCTTTGCGGGGCACAATGGAACAGGGATTGGGGCACAGTGAGACAATGGGTGACAGTGGGGGAGTGAGACAATGGGGCACAGTGAGACAACTCTCTTTTTTCAGTACGTCAAGGTATTGTGCAAAGATCAAACTGGCCGTTATACTTCGCAAAGGCTCTGTGATTACATCACTCAGCGCAACTTTCTGGTCATTATCTGTTCTTAAGTATTTTCCTCACATATAGAGTGGTTACAATTAAACTTCCCTTATGAAATGGGTGATTCGATTGCCACCTAGTACACTTGAGTACAGTTGTAAGACGTACACTTGTAGTACCACACACCAAGTACAGTTGTAAGACGTACACTTGAATAAAAAATTTGAATTTCACAGACAATGTCAACCGGGTTTTCACGGAAGAATCTCCCTTAATGGTAAATAAAGCATTTTTTCTGTTTTGTTACGGAAGTTCTGTTAAGAAACGATGATTATCTGTAAATCTTCTGATATATATTCTGATTTTCCGTTCGCCTTCTGGCATCTGCGAGCTTGGAAGAATGAAATGTCTCCGAGTCACTTCCGCCAATAGTCAAAACAATATCCAAAAAGCTGATTTTAGCAATTTTGAATGCAATATGTTCTTTTCTCATTATGCCTGCAGTTCAAGTTGGAGTTAAGATACCTTAGACTTACAAAAATATCGTCGCATTATGCATGTAAGAGACAACTGCAGATAATTGGAGCAGTATTTTAACCTAATGCTAAGTCCTTGGCGGTGGGTGCTATGTTAATGCAGTGGGCAGGACGAGGCTTACTTCTCAATGTATTCGCTTGCGATAATTTTACCTTATATTCGAATACCAAATGCATCTTTTTAATATTCAGAGTTGTGAAATAAATTCAACTCAAATATGGAGGGGACGTTTTCAGTAAAGATTTTGCTTTAATGGACATAGTTTCTTACGATTGGATAAGAAAAACCTCGTAGCCGTTGTAAAACAAATGAAGTTATGATTACTTCGACTCATAGAAGAGCACAGTAAGTACTACTTTACCTTTCTTTCATGTAAATAAATTTATTTTCTGCTTTAATTATATCTCACAGCGCGTTTAACCATGATTTCATTTTTGCATTCTGACTGCTCAATTCGTTTTATAACTGAAGATTATAGTGAAATAATATTCTTTATTTTAATATTTTTTGTATGGTGTATTTATACATTAAGTATTTGCCTTGAATGAAAATTTATTTTCTCGAGCTAATTATCATAAATTACAGCTCTGATAAAAAATGAAGGAAGCATATAATTCAAATACATAAAAGATAATTCAAAGATATTTTTAATCGGACACCATTTATAACATATGTATGTAGAGCTGCGGGATAAAAAAGGCCCATTTGCTCTTTATTTCGCCGTCGTTCGTCGCACAGCAAAGTTATGTACACCATTCGTTTGCAAATAACGCATACTTTAATTTACTGTTAATTTAATTTGCATGAGGGGCCGTCTTCATATTTAATTCTGCATCAACTTTGTTTGTTTTTTTTTTTGAATGGCAACACGGTATTTTGATTTTATTAAACGAAAGAAAACCTTCAAATATATTTATAATGCAAAATATAGTGTAAAATATACTAGCAAACTTAGAGAGTTTTATTTAAACAATTGTATTGTTTATACAAGTTTTCCTCTTAAGCGAATCATTTTAGGCCACCTTCCCCTAATGGTTTTTCTTAAAATGTTTAAACATGCATAACCTATAAATAATACTATTTCACCTCATTGTTTCATATTATCAATGATATAATTAGATCTTATAAATAAAAATGAAATTCTGTTTGTTTGTTTGCTTGTGGATGTGATTCGATCATACAAATCCACAAAAATGGACCTATCGGCCTGAAACTTAGCACAGATATGTAAAATAATATAGAATAAATCGTAATCCACTTTAAAACCTTTGAAAGTCCACCCGTTCCCGTAATTTAAGAGATTTTTTATGCTCTCCACGCAAAAAGCTTTCCGTAATTGTAACCCTTGTAGTGAAAAAAGTGTGAAATAAGGATCGTGGTTGCCATGTGTGGCGATTTTGCCGAATAAAATATTTTAAATTCTCAATGTAAAAATAAAAGAATAATAATGTTTTTTTTTTTTTAGTTTATATTCGTAAGGTTATTTTTTTTTAATTATAATATCGTGTGCATGGGAAATCAGAGCAGAAATGAAATGTTTTATACGCAAAACAATAAGAATTGAAGATTTCCGAGGCTAATGTGTAAAATTTTTTAGTTTGGCGAAAAAATAAAGTGGCTGAAATATCGATTATGAGTAAGTGAGTTCTAGCGGTTTGCACAGTTTTCGGCTTGGCGCAATTTATTGAGAGTTTAAGGAAATAGATTTTTGAAAACAAGTGCAAAGATTTTATTAGAATACAGCGTAATGATCCGTGAAGAAATAATGCAGTTATTAAGGGATTTCGAGCGATCTAACTTCAGAATTCTCGCCAATTGAGTACATTGATTTAAGTTGGGGGAATTCCGCCGAATTTCAGAAAATTGAAATCTTCTCATGTAGTACATCGGAGTAACGATGAATAAAACACATTATTCTTGATAATTTTAAAAAATTCGGCTGTATTAAGGGATTCCACTTTTCAAATAAATGCGTGCTTTACTCTTTGGCGTTCGAACCATTTCCCATATTGATTGCTGCTATGTCAATGCTTCGAATGATTTCCTGAAAAAACGCTTGCAAAATGGCGTATGTTGGCACTTTGGCGAGGCTTAGATTTGAAACTGGATTTTATTTGAGACTGGTATATATAATAACACTGGTTATAGATAAAAATGAATGTTGGTATGTGTTTATGAGGTTGAAAAACTCCAGCACCGTTGAGCACCGTTGCACCATGAAATTTGGTTCACCTAAGTCTTTTATGATGGAGAAGGTTTTTATGCTATCCGTTTTCCTTAACTTGCCACTTGGTGCCGCAGCACAACGTCGAATTCTATTCCGTTTAGCCGTTTGCTATGCGAATATCGTCCAACCGATTTCGATGAAATTTGGTACACGCGAATATTAGAACACGGAGAATATTTTTCACTATCCATTTTGCTGTAACTTGCCGCTAAATGGCGCTGCAACGCATCAACTTCTATACCGTTCGACCGATCGGCATAAAATTTTTTATACTTACACATTTGAGCACGAAGAATATATTCTAACTGCGTTCCTTTTGATGTTACTCACCACTAGATGACACTGCAATGCATTATTATTTTAACTCGCCACTAGATGACGCTGCAGCAGGCCAAATTCTTGACCATTCAAACGGTCGCTATGAAAATCAGTATACATAGCTATTTGACCAATGAGAATATTTTGGCGTTATCCATTTTGCTATAACTCGCCACTTGACGGCGCTGTAGCAAATCATTACTTTAATTAACCACTAGATGGCCCTGCAGTGTATCACTTCTTGACTGTGCAAATGATCGTTATGAAAATTGGTATACATAGATATTTGAACACGGTCGCTATGAAAATCAGTATACATAGCTATTTGAACAATGAGAATATTTTGGCGTTATCCATTTTCCTATAACTCGCCACTTGACGGCGCTGTAGCAAATCATTACTTTAATGAACCACTAGATGGCCCTGCAGTGTATCACTTCTTGACTGTGCAAATGATCGCTATGAAAATAGGTATACATAGATATTTGAACGCGGGGAAGAGTTTTGCGCTATCCATTTTCCTATAACTTACCACTAGATGTCGCGTCAACACATGAACTTCAGGACTGTCCAGCCGATAGTCATGAAAATTTGTATACATCGATATCTGAATGCGAAGAATATTTTCGCCGTATCCGTTTTGCTAAAACTCGCCACTAGATTGCGCTACGCCGCATGGCCTTCTGCACCGTACAAACGATTGCCTTGCAATTCGGTATGCATGATTATTGGACACAATATAACGCGATATCCATTTTTCTATATCTGTTTATTACAATGCATAGTAATCACCACAAATCGTAATATCAATAAGTCCATTCATTCCCGTGCAAAGAACGGGTACTTCAGCTAGTTATCTATATATATTAAAACACTAAGGCAGCTCGAGGCACATTCTTGAAGACGCAGTCATGCAGTTTGACTTTGCGCATATTCTCTCAGACCAATCAGGAACCAGAATAAAAGCCTGTCTTCAAACATAAGTACGGCTTTTAATAAGAAATTACGTCAGTTTCACGTAAAAAAAAAAGCATGAGAAATAATTAAGTCGAAATGTATTTCTTAAAGTTCATAAATTTTAAAATTATTAATAGGATCGCTTGGATAACAGAAGTTTAAAATTTCAGGTGATGCGTTTTTCGAAAATGATATAAATAGCTGTATTCATTTGGCAGTTTTCTTCTGAAAGCATCAATTTGATGATGTCAGATGCTGAATCAGTTGATGCAGAATCGTATCGGCAAATCCCCCGGTTTCGTAACGCAATTCTTCACTAATGATTACGAGATTTGAATTTAAAAAAAGAGAAGTGATTTCAAAAGCAACATTTTGCCAACCGTATGTAGTGATATTTGCAAACACTGCAGATCTATAACGCATGTTTACCAAAATTGTAGCTCAGTATCTTAAAAGTTTAAAATAATTCAAAATATGATTATGCCATGCACTGTTATAGATATTTTTAAAAACTCTTTATTGTGAGGTTTAATTTGCGGCTCAAATTAGGCACTTGCAACATGTTGGCAAGATAAGTTATTTGGTGGAGTTAATTACGCATTTACAGAAGTTTACGCAGGATAAAATAAAAAGCACTGTTTAATTGGCAGCCTTAATGTGAAATAATGATCAATTATATGTAAGGGCAAGTCGTCAAATTATGAAAAATCTCCGTAAATGGCAAATACGCATTTACAGAAGCTGTTCCGTAAAAAAATCGCCGCACGTTGGCGAACTTCCTAGGCATAGACTCTAGAAGTTATTAACTCCAATGCGAACTCTAGGGATGATGCATGCACATCTTTATTTTGGCACTTTGTCTCTTATAGAGATGAAAAACGGGGCTGCCTCGTTTTCTCTCTATAGCTGATGGTTTATCTCAACAGAATTTTGTAAATGTTAAAAAATAACACCTTTATAAATTATTATATACGCGGTTAAAAAAAATTCGGAAACGTTACCCCAAAATATGGGGCAGCTCATGTAGTTCAAAATTGCAGAAACGTTTCCGAACCATGCGGGTAAAGTATTTAGAAACATTTCTGCATATTTCGGAAAAATATTTACATATTTTCCTGCTTTTTAGGTAAGGTTTTTGGAAAAGATGGGTAACGTTTCTGTATATTTTGGTAAAATATTGAGTAACCTTTTCGTGTAAATCACAAAGGTTTCCGAATTAACGAGTAACCTTTCTGAGTTTTTCAGAAAAAGTAACATGCACTAGATGAAGCGTTTCGAGTAACATGCACTAGATGGAAGCACCAAACTCTAATGGAAGGAGCGTTCAGGACCAGCAATCAGAATAGAACCCTCGACGTACACCCTGAAGTAGGTCAGCACGTTACCTCGACGCTGTAATTGCTCTAATTTGCTTTAAAAGTAAACTGACTGTTGCAAAAGTTAGTTCTGGTATGGCTTGTTTTGCAAACTTAAAATTTTTTTGGAGTATTGTATAAATGGAGGGAAAATACCATAATTAATAAATATAAATTAAAAATCTTAAATCTTTTTTTTTCCACATAAATAATTTTCAGGAGATAATGTGCTGTTTTATTTAAGTATCCATCCGTTTTATTTAAGTATTCATCTGGCGAAGTCAACTGGTGACTGGTCACAAATGAACTTCACAGTGACCACACAGTGGAGTCACATAACTCACAAGTTACCAGACCCTTATTATCGCATGGGCAAATCGGGACTTTGCCCAGGGCCGCCAGTTTCAAATGTTGTTCTGAAATATTCTTTTATATGTCAAAATTTTATGAAAAAGAAAACAAATTTTATAGATGGGGACCTTCAAATTCATCAATGCTTGGGGCCCCTGTTGGTCATAATCGGGCCCTGCAAGTTACGATGTGACAGTCCTGTGACAATTGTGACCCTCTGTGACGTCACAGCGACTCTTTTGTGACCATCTGTGCTATTAGGGAAGACGCGTTCACTCTTATCCCTCTGTCTCTTGGCACTTCGCGCATGCGCGCGAAGTCCCAAATAAAGATTTCCTTTCCCCATAAATATTTTACGCCGAAATGTGGGTTATGTTTCCGAAATCGGGAGTTCGAGTAGAGCATCGGTAGGTTACGCTATACTTTCGGAAACCTTTCTGCTATAAGTATGTAACGTTTCTGAATTTTTTTACTGTGTACAGTGCCGGACAAAAAAACTGCATCACCTGTCAAAAGGAGGAAAACTGTGCAAAAAGTGTGTTTTATGTATATGTTTGGTATGAATATGATGCTGTTACAATAGAATGAAATAGTGGGCTTTATGCGAAATAATTATAATTAGGATGAATAAGTAAATAGCACTTTATTACTCTAAAAAATGAAAAAAGGTGAAAAACGCTGTATGTAACCAAAACGTGGAACACAGAGACGGAAACACGAAATACTTCGGATAATGTAAAGTTTACATAATAGCCGTCATATTACAGGTTGTAAGATCGGATTATATGCAAAAGATCACTTCAATACTTTATTGATCCTCCACGAACCGCGATTTCAGACTTACAGCGGTCCGGCATAGATGATATCAAACGTTGAATGTAATCCTGGCCAAGTTCATGATGCCAAACCCTAATAATAGCTTCCTGGAGTGTAAGCTTAGTAGATGGCTTCTTTTCCGCAATTTTTTTACCCATTATGTGGCAACAATTTTCAATAGGATTAAGGTCGAGACTATTCCCCGGCCAGTCCAAAACTTTAATACCACATGTTTTTAAATAGGTCTGCGCCTAAATGAGGGAAATATTTTGCTTAAATATCAGTTTTGTTGTGGGTATGAAAACATGTAAATGAGGCAAAAAATTGTGCAGGAATAAATGAAATTCCACTTACCGATTTCGCTGTATGACAAGGTGCAGAGTCATGTTGAAATATGCAATGTCTTGCTCCTTTAAAATGATCCTGAATAACCGGTTTTAAGCACTCGTCCAAGATGCCACTGTAAATTGAGGCATTTACAGTTCCTGTAATAAGTTTGAGACGGCCAACCCCTTTGCTTGATATGCTTCCCCAGACCATTTGGCCTGATGGGAATTTCACAGTAGGCGATATGCAATCTGGATGAAATGCTTCGTTCTTTCGTCGCCGAACATACCGCTTACCATCAGATCCGTATAGGTTGAATTTTGATTCATCCGAGAAAATTATTGAGTTCCATTGATCCATTGTCCGTGAAACATGTTGTTTTGCCCATGAAAGTCGCTTCTGCTTCATTTTTTTTTTTTTTTTTTTTTTTTTTTTTTGTAAGTAACAGCTTTTTCTTCGGCCGATAGGCAAGCAGACTACATTCAGCAAGCCGTCTTTGTACAGTTCATGCGCTTACACTAACACCACAGGCATTCTCAAATTGAAGTTTTAAGTTAGGAGCACTTGCATGACGATTTTTGACAGACATTCGTTTCAAATATTGATCCTGACCATTTGTGGTTAACCTTTTACTTCCTGATCCAGCTCTTCTTTGAACATCGCCAGTTTCACGTTCCAATTTAAGCACTCTCGAAACAGTAGATTGATTACAACTTATTTTTTTAGCAATCACACGTGTAGAATATCCTTCTTTAGCTAAAGCAATTGCAACCGCTTATTTTCTTATCGTCAATTGCGCGTACGGAGACATTAAGAGACATGCGTTCACCGCAACCAAACACAAACCGAATGCACGTTTCCTCACCTTTGGCGAGCTTTTTATATCTTTCGGATGACGCAATACGCGGGAAGCAATGCATGATGCAATCGCGATGTGAAATTACCTCATACGTTGCTTTCCAACAAATAAGAATTTTTATGTACCCAAAATCATGTCTTAACATTACAGAATGTTGTTTTTTTTCTAGGTGATGCAGTATTTTTGTCCGCCACTGTACCATCTTTATATAATATATTAATAAAAATATCAATTTTCACTCTATACATACATACACACATATATATATGTAAAGAATGGGCCTTACGCCATTCCTTGTTGGAATGATTGACGCAAATCCATTGGGGTTCTAGGTTAAATAGTTTATTTCAAAGTTCGGGCAGAGGGCAGGAGTCAGGGCGGCGACCTTTTAGCTCCGGGGCTATCTTCGTACATCGCAGTCTAACAGCTAAAGCTGGAAGCTCCTGAAAAAGCTTCACGTTCCAAACTCCTAAAAGCTAAGCTAAAACTCTAAAAGCTCCCAAAATTTCCGCGCTCTTGCTTAAATACTCCTTAGTTACTACACCTGCTGGCAGGGTGCAGCACGATTGCGAAGGCGTTACTCTCAAACGTAATTAGTTAACTCGATTGTCAATTAAGACATGAGAAACACCTGCTTACCCAGGAGTTCTAAAAGCACGTAGTAACGAAAACCATAAAAAACTGAAGATGTTGCTGAATCAACAATTTTCTCTTTATGGAACTTCAAAAAACGTCTCCGAGCGTAATATTTGCATGGCCGAGAAACAAACTTTACAGTAAAAGATTAAAGAAGGATTTTCAATTAACATTAAATTAAATTAGGTTTAACTAGCAAAGTTTTTTTTATTATTACATATATATATATATATATATATATATATATATATATATTATTATTATTATTATTATTATTATTATTATTATACCTCCCTTATTATACACACGTATACATATATGTGAGTTGCAGTAGTCGTACCCCCCCCCCATCAAAAATTTCTGGCTGAGCCACTGTATATATACTAATATATCGAAAAGTAATGAGCAAGTACTATAAGCAAACTGTAATTTTAGTAATTTTCCTTCTTACTTTTCTAACAACAAATATTTTTTGTAAGAATTATTCAATGATAAAGTAATTCTACTTTAAATTGAAATTTTTGAGAAAGAAAAAAATTCTTTTTTCTTCATGCATATTTCTATTATCACCTTTTGAAATTCTAATATAATATGCATTCTGACTCGGCCAAACTCTTGGTTATAAAAAAAATAATCATAAAACGCGTGTAGCAATGAATATATCCTAAAAAACAAGCGAATAAACAAATGAGGAAAAAATCTTTGATTAAATTTAGCAATTTTCCACAAATCTTAAACATTTGGATGGCCCAAAAAAATATTCCCAATGTTCTTGATACTGGGTCGATAAACTCAGATTCGAAGAAATATTTTTTTTGTCTTGATTTTATCGGAACACAGCGCGATGTAATTTAATTTATGTGCAGAAAATCTTTTGTCCCTAGGTTTTTAAAGCTTTTTAAGACTTCGAAATAAAAAAAGCGACAAATTTCGTAAAGTCCTTTTTTTCAAACTTTAGTGTAGAATTGTCAGAAAATTAGCTAAAAAAACAAATGCGGGATTCAACGTAAATTGTATTTTAAAGCGATTCAATAGCCTTTTTTAAAATATTTTCATTTAAACAAGGAATGGATGAATTTCAGGGGAATAGGTCTGATATTGTTTTGTGCAATTCCAATATTTTTTTAATTCTACGACACATCTTTTTATTTTGATATCAGAAATATAAGCCGAATTCAGAAGAAATAAAATGCATTTTGGTTGGCTTTATGCGTATTTTAAAATGACGACGCTAATTGGATAAAATTTACACATTTTTCTGTTCATGTGCAATTAAGTTTAATCAAATGCTGTTCAGCTTTTTAAACACTTTTTTACGATCATTTGTTTCTAATCAAATTGCAGGTAGGGACAGTGATACTCTCGTTTCAGGCTATTTATGCTTTGGCTGTAGAAGTTTGCTTTAGTCTTAGTTTGCCTTATGGGTTCTAATATGCTCATGAGGGCTCTCTCACCGTAAAGTTTAGAAACAAATCCGACTTTCAGGAAATAAAGCTTTCATCATCGTTTGACTGTCAACAACAAGAGACGCGTTTTATTACGCGTCCTTTTATTTACAGGATGTATGACACTGTTGGGGAATTACAAGTATCTAGGGAAATACAAATTCTTCAGGGAAAGATGTCCAGAGATAATAACGTGACTACTCCATAAATACTATTCATGTATACAGTATAAATTCATTTTTTAGTTAATGTACTATACCAGAGTTCAGATGTAGTTCTTTTCTATAGTTTACAGCATGACCATGAAGCGTATGTAGCTGACTGTTACAATGTAAAAATTAAAATTTTAATAACAAGGCTGTACCCGAATCCCACCGGAATAGTACTGTGCTAAGCAGAGCTTTTCATTTGCTTTTTTTTTTTTGGGGGGGGGGGGAAATAGGTGTAAACCTAGTTCACTACAATGACTTCTTTCGATATTCTGTCATCAGATGACACATCCATTTTCCAGCCGCCAGTTTTTAATTAAAAAAAAAAATAGCTGGACTTTTTTACTTCATGACACTTACTTACCTGATTTTGCAACCTACGACTTTTTATTTTCTCTATTGAAAAAGAACATGAAAAGACCGTGATATCACAATGCAGAAGAGGTGAAAAAAAGACTGAAAAGATATCAGCTATCAAAACAGAGGAATTTAAAATAGGAATTTTCAAGAATGGAATCACAGGTTAGAGAACTGTTATTAAGCGCAATGGAGAGTATTTTCAAGGTGATAAGGTTTTTTTCGTTTTATAAAGTATAAATAAATAACTTTCGAAAATGAATGACTGGTTTATTTTGGGTTTGGGGGTTGGAAACACCTTCACATAATTACAGTTATGCAAAACAGCATCACCTTTTTCTCTTGGTGTTGTTTGTACAGAAGAAATGGTGCAAATTTATTATTAAAAGCGACAACAGAAATTTATGTCTTATGTCAGTCTGGCGCTAAGAAAACATTAAAAATTGATGCACTTGTCTAAAATAATTTAAGACCACCAAAGTCTCCCTCACTAGTTATGGCGGGCTTTTTATGTATTTATTATTATTATTATTATTATTATTATTATTATTATTATTATTGCTGTTATTTTTTTAGCTCTTTTTAAATTTTTTCTTAACCATAAGAAAACAAAGAAATCCTGAAAAAAAGATGTTCCAAGTTACAATATTATTTTTAAATGAGCTTTCCGATTTCTGTTGAAAGAATCACAATTTTAGATTCATATTCACTATTTAATAAAATTACTACATCAATATCGTAGTAAAATTGACTGCATCCTAATGATATTTGTCATAGATATATATCATTTGAATATCTTTTATTGCATTTATAAATTTCATCTTAGCATCTGACACCAAACTGTACAACTACTGTAAATTTAATTAAGTGCACGGATTCTTTTTTGATTAAATCAAAATCTTCCTTGTTCATCGATCTCAGAACACGTGAGCAATGAACAAATAATAATAAACAGAAGACGACGTCAATGCCTCTGGTGTCTCGACTGCCTAGTATGAAATAAAATTGGCAGGGATAAAAGGGCACTCCAAAGGCGTCCAATTTTATAAATTATGCTGCAGACATTCAAATGTGCTTCTTCCATGCACAAGTTCTTGAAGTTGTGATTCAAAATAAAAAGGTGCACGCCTCTCCACTAAAGGGAAGAGATTCGAAAAAAAAAAAAAAAACTGTTTGAAAACTCACTTACAATTCCCGTGGCTATTAACTCGTGACTTACCAGATGGTGTGTTGCTATGAAACTGGAAATAAGAAATTCAATATTTAAATTCAGAGGGGAGAGAGAATCTATGTAAGTCAAAGCGGATATGCATAAACTGCTGATCTTCAGAAATCGATTTTATTTATTTATTTATTTTAGTTTTTGTCGAAGATGCTCCAAATAATATCTCTTACATAACTTCACTGCAGAGAGAGAAGGGTCGAAAATATATATATACTGCAAGTGAAAGACGCTCGCCTCCCTTCCCCATTTCCTCTTTCTTCAGGCCAGTTTTGGAAGTAGGCGTTTTTAATATTCGACGTCTTAAAAAAAGTTCTCATCTCGAGCTTATTTTCGAAACTCTATTTTTTCGCTAAAAAAGAGGATTGCCATTTTTTTTTCTTTTACGTTTCCTAATTCATTTTCAGATACGGGTAGCATAAGCAGCTTTCTAGCGTAAGTTACGAAATAACGTTTTAAAAAAAGCAACAAACCAACTCGACGAAAGTTTCGCTCTGAAAATTCTTGCTTGAATAGCACATTTTGTTTGCAATAAAAAAAAAATAACACATTAACTTTCAATGAACCGAACCGAAATAATTCTTACTGATATACTGTAATTTTTATGGGTGGTGTTTATTATGGGTGGGTTTTATCATATTCTGCTTTGTGATGACCGTTTCATGTGCTTCATAATCGTTGACTCACGGAACAATTATTTTTTTTAAAAAGTACTCTCTGTGACATCATTTTCTATTCTATTTTTAATAAACATTTTCTTAAAAATTATTTTTCTTTTTATTATTTATTTATCGTACTAAAACGCATTTTAAAGCATTGTATGATTAGATTTAACAGTATATATGAAAACTTGAGCATTTTTTTTAAATCAGAACAAGCACTTTAGGTTAAAAATTACAAATTAGTGGCCAATTGGTTTGCCATCCAATTTGCTGAATTTATACATATGATAAATTCTAGAGCTCGATGTGTGTCTGGTAATTTCTTTTCATGTTATTTTATAGCTTTGCTATCTGTTGTACACTATAGATGAGTTTCATTCAGTTCTTCGAGTAACTTTTTGGTTAATCGTGAGATTTTTGAGACTTTTTCTTTAACTAATGATAACTATTGTAGTAAATGTGTGTAATGTGGTGCAATGCATAAAACTGTATACGCAAAAAGACATCACAAACGAGCAAAAAAAGTGTAAGAACACTTCGTATTTATAAAAACACCTCACATTAAATAATTTATTAAATTTTTAAAAATTTATTGAAACTAGGATGAGCCATTGTCATAAACTTAATTCAATTTGCAAAACTTCAAAATAAACCTGGTAGACTACCCTCAAAGAAAGCATGCTCGAAAATTCAAAACCCACCCAGCCTCGCCAATACAAATAAAATTCATTTATTACACAATCTAACAGAACAAAAATATTCTACTCCTGTCAAATTTATTTAATTCCGACATACCGAACTGGTGCAGATATCAAATAATGTGCATAAATGCATCAATGCTTCATACTGAAGACGTGCTCTTTTAATCTTCCCCAGCGAATCTTGTATGGATATTAAAAATTTTCCACACTTGCGGTGGGTAATGAAGCGTATACGGCGTGATTTCATGAAAATGACACTTCTATCCCCCCCCCTTCATGTCAACCCACTTATCGCTTAGCTAAAGTCTGTCAAGAGCATATTGATTCCAACTTCTCCTCACACAATGGCTAGGAAAATACAATTTTATATTTTATCCCGCCGTTTATATGTTTTGTACCTCCGGGGTATGTTTCATACCTATTCTTAATTATTGTCAATTCTGCCTTTTGTGATGATACTCACTTTAAATTAATCTCGAAAATCTTAAGGAAGAGCAAGCTTTTTACTTTCTGGTGTGGTAAATTGATTTTTGAAAATTATGGGTTTTCTGGTGATAAGTAGAATGCCCGTTAGCTCTATGGATTTAATTTTAATTACCATGATTTATTTTTAAGCTTGATGCTTTGGTTAACAATTCATAAGAACAGTATAAAAACTTAGTAAGGGAGTGTGCGTTATGTTGAATTTGCTTGATCAATTGAATTTGAGACAATGATAACTTGGCTTTTGATCTTACTTAACTGATACATTCCCTAAGGACACTCTTAAATTCATTTAAGAACATCTAGACTGGTTCAAATCATTTGTTTTTTAACTCTGTGACAGTCTCAATTGCATCAGGTTTCATCTTTTTAAGAATGATAATAATAGATATAAGCCACAAATATTACTGATTTTCTTTGGAAAACTCAAAGATAATACGTAAAAAAGTCCGAATTTAGTATTATAAGCTACAAGAAAATTAGACACCGAATATTTTATTTTAATTAATCTTGATATATCACTTGATAACAAATGCAATTCCTACATCATACTCGATAGCAGTCGATATGATTTTAGACTATGACTTTGACTTAGTCGACTGTTGATCCTACTTCTCATTTCCCCTTAAATGTGTCTACAGTCTCGAAACTTCCAAAAAACACTAATAAAATTGGGTAAGTCTTACGGATAAATTCACGAGTATTTCTTTCTAGTTTAATGGTGATCATGATGCTTCTCTATTAAAATATACTTCGCACTAAGAAACTCCAGCCAGACCTTTTCCGATTACAGAATTCCAAATTTGCTATAGAGATTCAACTACATTTCCTTCAAGAAAGAGATACAACTACTTTCACTCAGTATTCCTTTACAGCACGGAATACGGAGCATAAATGTTTCACACAGATGTCAGAACAGATATTATTTTGCGGAATATTTCAAACGAAAAATCAAGGCCCGGTACAGCCCGATCGTAACCTTGGCGCTGACAGTAAGAAAAGACCCGGCAAACACACACCTGCTGGCGGAGTACCTTGCTAGTGCCTTTCTGCCCTCACGTACAGCGCCGGCCCGGCACTGCAAAAAGTAACCGAATCGTACCAAAAGTGGTCGCCCGGGAAGTACCTTGCCAGAAGCCTGGGAAGGCAGCGGCACTCTGCTGGCATACTGCATATGCCGGCCGTTACTCACAATAAAGGCTCTGGCCCATGAAGTTTATAATGCCCAAAATGAAACGGCCGGGTGCCGGCTATTATTAAAAATAAAGGCACTGGCCTGGTACCTTAACAGTGACTACAATATAATGGCACGGTACCGGATTAGTGCCTATTTACAGTAACGCTGCCATAATTAAAATATGAGCCAGTGGCGGATCCGGGGTAGGGGGGCTTATTCATCAACTCATTCCAAAAAAAAAAAAAAAATACATTGCTTAAGGGTAACATTTTAAGATAAAAAACCAGATACATGAAAAATTAAAAACAACAGCAAAATCCATTAGTACATCATTTGCAAATTATGTTCGGCCAACATTAGTGAATTGTGTGCAGTTTTCACAAACAGCAATTTTCTTACAAATTTTCGTTTTCAAAACATATTTTTTTTTTTTTTTATGAGAGTATGAGTATATAACACATGTCAAAACCTACATAAAATCATTTATAAACAGTTTAATTTCAGTATCTCATAATTAAAGAGATTTTATAAATGAGTTATAATATTTTACGGTTTATACATATATATATATATATATATATATATAACTCAGCTGTTCGAGCCTCGTCAGGGAAGAGCCTCCATGAATCCCCCCCCCTAATTTTTTAGTTTCATTATTGCCATATTAAAACGATATTAATTGACTATGACATTTTATATCTCATCTTTCGTGTATTTCGCCTGGTAACCCAATGTTGAAATTTTTAGGATTGTAACCTATTTATAGAAAAATACATGTGATGCATATTCTACAGCTTACGAAATACTGTAGCAATAGATTAAAGCTGTTGTGAACTAATAGAATTATGTCGCATTTTTGGGACACATTTTTCGGACAATTTTTAGTGACGGGGGTGAGAGATAAAATGACATACTCATTAATATATAAATCATAATCTTACAGGAAGTAATAATAAATAAAGTTGCTATATGGTTACACTTAACATTAGGGTAACATTTTATTTAGATCAAAAGATTTTTTGTTACTTATTTTGAAAAGAAGTTCCTTTATCTACCTGCTGTATACTACATGACTCAAATTTTAAGGAGGAAAATAGTTTTATACACTAAAATATGCTGTGAGAGTATGTACTTTAAAAACAGTAAAACGTAAGATTTACCTGTTATTTTAATCCATAGTTCTTCAAGGTATTATTATATCCAAGTAAGATTTCATCAATAACAACAACAAGAAAGTAACAAAGATTTCATCATTGAAACAGCGTTGTAATATAAATAACTGTTCCAAATGTTGAAATTTTATTAGCCTTCTGAAACGTTAAAAATACCAATTTAACTTTTTCGAAAGCTGTACCTTCCAAGATATCATAGATAAGGAAATGTAAGACGAGAACTGGTTGTTAACTTGACACAAAAATGCGCGAAATCCGTTTTAAGGAAATTCGCCAATTTTGTAAACATCTCTCTGGAGCCGAATATAACCCTTCTGTGGCAGCTGCACCATTCTTTGGCTGCACCCTTCCCTTACACACACACCTCCCCACTCCTTCCCTTACACACACACACTGTAACCAAAGAATATGCTGTAACTTCGCGTTTCATAAACATTTCTTTAGTGTGTATAATATATGTATATATGTATGTATATATATATACATAAATATATATATATATATATATATATATATATATATATATATATATATATATATATATATATTGTAATTATTCAGCTTGTAATTACCAGTAATAACTATACACATATTTATATTAAAATTGTTTTGCTTTTGATCTCAAGTTGGGATCTTCGTTTTTCTCAAATGCTGTGGCAAGTAAAACGCTCGCCTTATTTTATGTTTGTAAGGAATTTGAATTTAACTACATAATATCCATTTACCCCGAACGTAGCTTATAGAACTTATCAAATATATGCGGACAAAAGAGTGAATATTGGGATAGTGAAAAGTTTTAAGGCACTTTAATAAAATCGAATAAACCATATGTACGTTTTGGGTGGTACGAAGTGTCCACCCTCCTTCCAGAGCCGTGCTTAGGGGGTGGCAAACTGGGCCATCGCCCAGGGCCTCTAACTGTTTAATTCGTGGATATCAGGTGATCAGACTTTCATTAACGTTATTTTGTTGACGAAAACCTCAATTTTTCGTTTATGGGTGAGGGATTGAAGCTTTTAAATGTCGATTAAATTAATGCTTTTAAATGTGCAGAATATGTAATTTCGTGTATAGCTTTTCTTTTTTCAAGTTTACAACATGTTAAGTAGCTAGATGCAGCTGTTACATTACGGAAACTTATTGTATTATGACTTAATTAGTTAATTTAATTTACTTAATTACAGTAGCAGCAGCGATTTGTGCTGGGGGGGGGGGGGAAGACATGATAAAATCCGCAATAATTTAGTAAGTAAAGAAAAGGGAAAGGACTCAAATTTTTTTTCGTCTAGGGCCGCTAAATATGTTTTGTCCAGGGCCACCTAAAACCCTAAACATGTCCTTGCCTCATTCACTACGCTCCTACGAAGAAGGGTCGAACCTTTGTACCCCCGAAACGTGTGTTTTAGGGGTGAACGCTAGACGAAAAATAGGCCTCTCGCAAAACAGCCTAAAAGATTTGTCTCGTCTCGTAGAATCCTTATATCATAATGTTAAAAATGCTTCTCTCATCTAACAAGATCCCTGTATCGTAATCGTAATGTTAAAAATGTTTGTCTCATCTTGCAAAAAAGGTGTAAATCTCTGTCTCGTCTCGCATCCATCCCTATGCGTACTGCTCTAAATAAAACTTGAAAAATTCAAATTTATGGTCGGTTCCTAGAATTTTTTTTAATGTATCCCTTTTTTGTGGGAATATATATTTTACGAAACTTTTAGATATATCGAATTTTTTCTTGTGTCAACTTTGAATTACTCAAGATTGGCTGCATTTTTATTTGTTCTTTAAAACAAGTATATAACTGTATTTTGAGTATAATGCTAGCATTTCTAGATTTTCTAATAGGTTAAGCATGGGTTCAATAGTGGGTTAAGCTCCCTAACAATGCAACAGATTTTTAGATTAAAGGGTGGGGGGGGTCATGGCCCCCACATCGATTACGGGCCCTGAACTCAGTATCGGAGACGTCCTCCCCCTTTCCATTTTTCTGTCGCATGCTACATTATTATTGCAATTGCATGATTATATCTTATCTTTTTAGAATGTAATTTAACCTGAAAATAAAGGGTAATTGAAGAGTTGAGTGGATGAATATATTAAGTGACATTTTTACATGTAAAATAGAGATTTCGGGGTGAAAGAACATGTTTTACTGCTGGATTGTTCCTGGTTCTGCCAATCTTACCATAAGGCAGTTTTCAGTGCATGAACAGAAAATAAATGAATTGATGAAAAACGACACTCTATTGATTTTACACTTGAATATCTAAAAATTTCTAAATTGTGCCTTAACATGGTCCTCCACACAGCTCTTCAATTATAGTAACATTTTGCAAGTCTTAAACTATATAAATCTAAAACGATCACAGCAAGTATATTATTTAACACACTAAGATTAAAATAAAAAGAGTCAATAAATACGAAATCGATTAACTGTTCAGAAGCCAATCTTTTGTGTGATTTCTTTTACATCTTTCTGGTCTGAAAGCGACTAAACAGAGCACGAGGTTGGGCATCTGGGCTGCTGTAGGCTAGAGATGAGACGGGCTCAGCCCGAGCCCGAGCCCGGGCCCGACTCGGGCTCGGGCTCTGTAATTCACGATTCCGTTCGGGCTCGGGCGGGCTCGGGCTCGTGAAAAATTTCTCCTTTGTTGAACATATTCCTTGAAACAGATTTTAAAAAGTGATTCATGGGATAAATAGACGTAGTTATTTCAAAAAATAGCGGCACGGGGTACTAGGAGGTGTGTGAAGCTCCAAAATTTATTTTATCCTCTTAATGATGTAGTTAATTTTATTTGTATTTAGCTGAAATTTCGGGCTCCTGCTCCAACTTTAATAATATTGCTCGGGCTCGGGCGGGCTCGGATTAAAAGTCTTCGGGCTCAGGCGGGCTCGGGCTTCAAAAAATGAGCCCGAACTCATCTCTACTGTAGACTCTGATATAGATATATATATCAACATCATAAGGCCAAAGGAGGATCCAAGAAAATTATATTTACATTATAGATAAATTACACTATAGATAAAGCCCCACTTAATACTGGGGCTAATACCAGTATTAAGTGGGCTTTACACGAGATAAAATGAGTATTCACGATTACACCCCCTCCAGAAAAGCTTCTGGATCCGCCCTTGCATAAGGCTGAACTGAACTTCTTGTAACTCTTCATTTTCATGACACTTCAAAAATTTAGGAATAGTCTGACGACCTTTAGCTACTTTTTATAATTTGTCTTAGCACAGCCAGCTGTCGTCGAAAAAGGGGTCTCTAGTTCTGTGGCACGCGATGAACGTTTCGATCGTCCTTCATCTTGCTGGTAGTTAAGTCGAGCGATGGCAACGGCTGCCCTATTTTCAGCATTGGGCAATCTATCTAGCTGTTCTCGCATCCTTCCATTTTTCAGCAGATGCCAGTGCTGTTAAAAATAATCGTGACAATTTTTTTACGGGAAATGTGCGGGGAAAAAGTAAAGGATTCTCGTGGAGCTATGTCACCCGCAACTATTTTTATAGAAATCAAATCTGTTCTTCGTGACTGGCAGCAGTCAAAACGTCAGAGTTTGGTGTTCCCAGAACGGGATCCCTGCGCGTTAAAGGGTTAAAGCTCCAGATTCAACCAATCTTATTAAATATTTATGATAAAATGTTTATCATAAATATACATTTTAAATTTTAAGCTACAATTAGCTGTAGAATCTTGTAAAATTTTACTAGATGAAAAAAATGAAAGTATTTTTTTCTACTGTGTATTATGCCATTATAATTAAACAGTTAAAGTATGCAGGGCTGCGTCCGCCCCCCCCCAAGACTCGGCCCTGGACCCAAGGGTCCACTCAGCCCCACCGTAGTGATTCACCCCCCCCCTTTGTTTTGGAGGTTGGAATACATTCGCTGAAAACGACCAACAAATAATCTCAATAAATCTAGCCAGATCTGCGAAAACAATTTGAATATTGCAACCATTCTAATTCTAATATCGCCAAATCTGAGACAGCACGCGGGAAAAAGATGTCTGATATATATTATGTTTGTCTCCTTTTTTTTTTTTTCCTTTTTTTTGCACCTGCCATAAGTTTTGTCAGAAAAGCAGAGAATCGGTATTATTGAAGAAGAATCTAAATAGCGTTTTTAAATAAATGAGTCTGAACTGAACAAAATATCTGCCTACTTTATCTTTTTGACTATTACATGAAAATATTGTCCCATGGCTTTATTAATTTTACGGGTAAGGAAATAAGTGCAGGAGTTTCCTTAGGGGGTGGCCAGAGACGCCCCCCCCCCAAAAAAAAATCGCGGAATGTCCAAAAATTTTGAAAGAGTCCAAACGGTAAAAAAGGCAAAAATTTTCACACAAAGACTTCATTCTTCATCATTATTATTTTGCTAACAAAAAACGAAATTTCGGATAGGGGGGGGGGATGGGTTGGACTCCCTGGACCCCCCCCCCCTGTATACGTTCTTCGGTGTGGCAAACTGGGCAACCGCCCAGGGGAGCTACAAAAAACTGTTGAAACTGTCGATCGATATCAAGTAAACTTCCTAAACTAGAACTGAAAACTGCACATCAGTAAGCCGAGAAAAAACACAGATTTTGTAATTTAGTGTGTAGCTTTCTCTTTCAAATTTACAGCATGGCTAGCTCGACTGCAGCTTTTACATTTGAGGGAAAGCAGTCGCGTAGCAAGAATTTTATTTCGGAGAGGGACTGGGTATCAAATTGTAAGCCAACGTCCAATTATAAGCTAAATATCAAATTGCAAGCTAAGTAAAGTGTCCCATTTCGCGGGGGAGGAGGCTGCAGTCCCCTCATCTCCCTAATAATAATAATAATAATATGAACGCCTATCAGAGTTTGATTATTTAAATGAAATAACGAAATTTTATGCTAACACTACGAAATATTTACTGGCCCATTACCTCTAAAAAGTGCTGGCCCGGTACATTTTAAACAGTACCACGCGTTAACTATGCCATGCATGTTTTAGACACATGGGCGCGACAGGCATTTCACCATTACTGGCAATGTACTGGCGCATATGCATTTTTCAGGCATTGGTATTCCAGTGTCTTTAAACTGACGGCAATGCACTGTGCTCCCGGCGTACGGCACTTTGCCAGCACGGCGGGTACCCTGCCATCAGTTTGCGGGCAGTAGTGTGTTTGCTGGGGAATGCCGCATAGAGCATTAAAAAACGGTTATACAAAGATAACAAGATTGGGGGCGGATTTATAAATTAACGACTCGCATGGTACCAAAAAGGTAGCCAGCAGAAGTCACTTCGAGAAGCCACGTGCACCAAAAAAAGCAAACATTTGATACCTTAACTACGACAGTCATGTAGGTGTTTTAGGTTGAAGCATACTGTAAGAAAATTTATCAAATAAAAATGAAAACAAAGGTCTAAATGAAAGAAGTGGGGAGTGAAAGATTTTGAACGGTTGCGCTAGCCAACTTAGAAAGCAGAGATAAAAGAAAAGTTGCTGAAAATATGCAGTCAGTAGCAAAGTAGACATTCTACTTTTCTTCCTCCGTCTATATAGATAACGGTTGTATGTATTTCTTTCTTTCAAAAATCTTTTTACTTTGTACTACGGAGTTCCGTCTAATTATACAACAGTTGTTTGTATTTCTTTCTTTCTCTCTCAAAAATCTGTTTACACAGTACTATGGAGAAGAGTCGCCTACTCTAGATTTTTCGACCATTAGATGGCGATCTTATACACGGATTTACCGCTGGCAATTATTCGATTACTTCTGATTACATTTTAATGAAGTAGTAAGTGCAGCAGAAATTTTTAACCCATTTTTGCCGAGGAAGTTTGTATCGCTTCTCCAATTTTTGCTGATGCCAACAGTAATAGATAGATTTCTGCCTTCAATTGCATGTTGAATGTTAATAATTTTACCTAAAAAATGTTTACAAAAAGTGAACATTTTACATTTCACCTAGCATCTTTATTTTGTGGAGATACAATACTTGTAAATTAAGGCTAGAAAGTTCAAAACTTTTTGCAGCTGACAACGGAAATGCAAGAATTTGAGTTCCGAAAAATGGCACAAATAGATTAAGATGCTCCGCATTAAGAGTATACAGAGTCCTCTGTAATATTATTTGGTGGTGTTTCACAGGGTAATAGCACTCACTTTTTCAGATCAATTGAATGGTGCTCGTTTTCCCAAGCAGATCAACATTTATAGATGAATATTCAAAAAGGAAGTTACTTTACCTCAAAAAACATTCGATAGATACAAGAGGCATTTAATAATAAATACTGTCCAGTGGCGTAGACAGAAATTTTCCATGGGTGGGGGGGGGGGAGTTACGACTACTGCAATTCCCATATATGCATGCATATGTGTGATAAGGAAGTGAAGAATATATATTTTGTTTGGCAAAAAATTCCTCATGGGGGGGGGTTGGGTTATGACCCCCCTATCCCCCCCTTGGCTACGCCACTGATACTAACCATTCCTATGATAAAGGTCGAGCGAAATGTGTATATATATATATAAATAGTCTCAGATGCAACACACACCCTCAAACTTACAACGTACAAGAATAGCCGCCGCTCTCTGCGTTTTGTTAAAATTTTAAATATTTATCTTATTTATCGCAAATAAAACACAGGAACCTTAGTTTCAAAGTCGGATCTAGAATTCTCTAAATAAATTACACATGTAACCTGAATTCAACTCATCTCAAAATAAACATCAAAACACAATCAGAAAAAGTATGAAGCTATACTCAGATTAATTAATGAAACCATTTCTTACAACTACTTTTTTACTTTTGAATACTTTTTTCCTAGTTCACATTTCACCTATTTTTATACATGCTGTTTCGAAAGTATGCAAATCACCTGCTGTAAAGTTCACTCGTGTTTTTAGTCAGTGTTGTTTCATTAATTAAATATGTAGACATAAAAAAGTGTTCCTTTTTTATTAATAATCTCAGATTAAGCATAAAAATTCTCAATCGTCAAAATTTTACGAAATTATACACACTTCATATTTTTATTATTCTACTTAAAACCTGAATTTTATGTAAAACTGAACCTTTTTCTTGTTTCACCATATTATTTCTTGTGGCTCGTTAATAAATTATTTAAACATAAATATTATTCAATCTATTTAATTGAAAAAATGCGACAAGGGATTTCTTTTCATTACCGAATTAATTATTCGCAGCCCTGCTAAGATGAATGTAATGTTATTGGTTAATAAGCAGTAACATTACAATTTTTTCTTTTATTTCATCTTATTAAAGCTTCTAGAGCACCCTACTTTCAAAAACACTTGATTATTTTTTTTTATTTTCTTTTTATGTTAAATATTATTATGCCAAATGAATGTGAATAATGTTTTCTTATTTTAAATGAACCAAGAAGTCCTGGGTAAATGTAGTTTTTCTTAAGTTTATGTTGTTGAATAAAATAGTTATTTTGCTTGTTTTGCCTTTTTTGACGACAGCTGGCTGTGCTCGCGCACAGCCAGCTGCGTCAAAAAAGGGTCTCTAGATCGGTCGCACGCGATGAACGTTTCGATCGTCCGCCATCTTGCTGGTAGTTAAGTCGAGCGATGGCAACGGCTGCCCTTTTTTCAGCATTGGGCAATCTTTCCAGCTGTTCTCGTGTTCTTCCATCTTTCAGCAGATGTCAGTGCTGTTAAAAATAATCGTGACCATTTTTTACGGGAAATGAACGTGCTAAAAAGTAAAGGATTCTCGTGGAGCTATGTCACTCGCAACTATTTTTATAGAAATCCAATCTGTTCTTCTTGATTGGCAACAGTCAAAACGTCAGAGATTGGTGATCCCAGAGCGGGATCACTGCGCGTTAAAGGGTTAACGAAATTACGCAGATACACATACCGGTAACTAATGCAAATTAAACATCCATAATTTAAAGTGTGGCAGAAAGCAGAAGAAGTAAACTTCGTGTGCAAATCAACGTTCATGGCGTCAAAAAAAAAAAAAAAAAAAAAAAAGTTATAAGTGCAGAAATCGTGATTTCTCAGTAGTTCCTTTTTTTGCACTGTCTCAATGGTCAAATTAAATCATTCGGCTTTTGTTTTATCAAAAAAAAGGGTGACTTCAAAATATCACGACAACGTGATATACAGAAATTGGTGGATTGGTGCAGTATCGGGAGACTTCAATCCGGGCAAATACAAAGTGTACCGGACGCTATTGGAGTGGCAAGAATAGGGATTTCAAGACTGCGGAATCGATTCCAAGGAGCTGGGAATGTTAAACTTCTCAAAGCAAGGTCGTTGTGGCGTCCTAAATGAAGAGATGGAGATCTTTTGCTCACACAAAACACTTTATTAGAGGGCACTTACAAATACATAAAATTTGAGTTGGAACTTACACAGTCAGGTGGCGGGTTCGGGCAAAATTCTCCCCGTACCGGCCCAAAACCAGAGGAAAGTACCTTTGCACTGGTCACTTTCTGAAACCGATCTCCTCTCTGTCTTGAGCTTCTGATCTCGCCTCTGGGCTGGAATCTCAAGTGGATTTCGATCATGTGGGATGCTTGAAGTAAGTGTTCGTAAGTTATGAGGTTCTCATGTCGCTATAGCGTGAAATTCTGAAGGGCCCTTGAAACACTCAGGGATTTATTCGTTCTATAACGTCAGAATTTCACATTTTCAAAGACCTATAGCTGCTTGTCGAAGACTTTACGATACCGCCCAGACCAAAGGTTATCGGAGAAATTCAAGTATTGAGGGGTAAGAAAAAGGGAGCATCACAGATATATCTCCATAAGTTCTAATTATTCGTAATTATTCGTACGACGTCACATCGTCTACATGTTACCACAGCAGTTAAAGACCGATATATCCTGCTAGCAGCTCGTCCAAACAGAACAGCCAGTGCTATTCATTTACAATTTCTTCTGGCAACAAGATGTAGAATCTCAAGCCAAATAGTACGAAATAGGCTTCATCAAGGTAGAATACACACCGTGTGTATTTCGTTGACAGCAAGACACCGTGCGGAACGAAGAAGGTGGGTTGCTGAACATCCATATTGGATGCAGAGGAATTGGAAGGTGCTATTTAGATGACTCGCGATTCAGTTTAGAGTGTGACAACAGACGTGTTTTGGTATTGCGAGAAAGGGACACAAGATATAATCCTATATTCGTTCGAGAAAGATCACATTACAGACTAGGTGGTTTGATGGTGTGGGCTGGAATCAGCACAGGCGGACGTACGGATCTGTATATTCAGAACGGCGATTTGACGGCCCAAAAGTATGCAGAGGAGATTCCGAGACCTCATGTCGTACCTTACGCAACAGCCATTGGTAATTCTTTTAGAGCTCGTCTTGTGGAGGACATTCTTGAAGCTAAAACAATGCTGCTTATGGAGTGATCAGCATGCTCGACCTAAATCCAATCGAGCATGTTTGGGACACACTCAGAAGACGCACTGTTACAAGACAAAGTCCTCCTTTTACTGTCCAAGACGTGCACATCACACTTCTTCAAGAGGGGAACAACGTTTCCCCCAAAGTCTTATCGTTAACCTCATCTCAACCATAGAAAAAAACATGTGCGGCAGTCTTAGCAGTAACCAAAATATTGCCCTGAAGCATAATTTCATGCTCTTTATTCCATTCCAAAAAAATTAAAGTTCCCATGCAATTTTTCTTTACTCTCCTATTTTAGACCCATGCTTGGCTCTCATGCAACGGTTTCTTCACTTTTTTGCTCGCTCTCTTTATTTTTTATTTTATTTTATTTTTTAGCAGTATAACGCTCTTCGTTTTAATTTTGACGTTAACACCATGCTCCTTTTATAAGTTAAATTACCGTTCTTTGCAAGAGAAAGATTTCTTAACTCAGTGAGTAAGTTTACAAATCAACAAAAACTCTCAACAAAAAAAAAAACTAGTGTTAAAAAGAAAATCTAATTGAAAACTTCGTAAAATAACACACATAAAAATATATACTTAGCAATATGATCGTTTCAGGTGGTACAAAAAGTCCACCTTTCTACAGCTGCAAAAAAGTTCCACTGCATCCACGTATGCCGAAAGGTTAGAACTAGCCTGTTATGCATGGTGGCCTTTGCCTAGATGGTGGAACGTTTTATGATGTAACTGAAAAAGAGACTTTCTGTACCTGCCGACTCGATCATATTGTATATTTTTTCTGTGTGTTATGTTAAGAAGTTTTTAAACCATTTTAAATTTACAAATTGCTAACCCAGTTTGGAACACTATCCTAAGCATTGAATTTGGCTGGTAATGTCTCAAATTCGTATATCTAACCAACTTTTAAAACGGTGGTCCTAATAGTATCAAGCAATACTCCTGTTTAATTTTACATAATTAAAAATACCGATTGGTTTAATGGTGCATATCTCCATGCAATGCAATCAAATAGATTTACTACTTTATGTAACTACCAGAGGTTTATACTATCCAAAAAATCAATTCTAATTTTGTCTGGCGAATACCACCTCCCCACTAATATTCAGCTAAATGTCCGGGCTTTTCCTTGTCTTGCAGAGGTCCTAGACCAGCGCAGACTGCTTTATACAGACTCCGAACTGGTCATCTGAAATGCCTAAATTTTCCGTAACAGAGAAAATTTTCAAGTTTTAAATAAAGTACTCGTACTTTTAATTAATAATAACTATAATCATAATAAAAAACATTACAGGGGAACCCTGTAAAGTTACCACCTTGGTAAAAGGACTACCTGTCTACAGTGAATACTTTTGTACAGTTTCACTTAACAACAGCCACAAATTGCAAGATTTGTAAGGTGGCGAACTTTAAAATCTGACCAGGTTTTTTCTTCCTGGGGGTGTTCACATTAGACAGGTTCGATTGTATTATAATTATTTGATTGGATATTTCTTTATATTTGTCTGTATATTTAAAAGGAACTGAGAAGCGTGTACGTCTTTAAAATAACTAAGACTAAATATAGCATACGTATGCAACTAATAATTTTGCATGCAAATTTCTAAAAGCATGAAATACAAAGGAAAGATTCCGAACTCAAGAATCTAGACTTCGAATTTTCAAGTAAAACTCACAATGGAAAGAAAAAACATTCGGAGCATTTAATTTTAAAATACTCAAATGCAAGCATTTCACGAATCTTTGCTAAGTGAATTTAATACCTCCAGGCAATTTTAAGAATAATTTTTACATAACAGAAAATATTTATCTGTTTACTTTCTCCGCAAGCGGTGAAAAACGTTTAAGTAGGGGATATTCAGTAAACCCAAAACAAATGCTTTTATCGTGAAATTAAATAATCTAAGTAAAGAACTGTATGTTGCTTAATACCCGGAAAACCAAGAGCTCAGTATCTCTCATTTAGCTTTCAAGTGATTAAAAAGTAAAAAGGAAACAAATCTAGAATTTTTAACGTTCTTTTGTTTATTTTGCTTATCACGGGTAATTTAAATTTTCATCCATTATAAATCAATTTAAGCACGAACCCAATAAACGTTGATAAATTAAGAGCGATTTGATCCTATCTGTAGTAAGAAATTCGGATAGAGCGAAATACAAAGTTTATAAAAAAATATCAAGAGTTTAAATTAGTTTCAACGCTTTTATTCTTTTTCAAAATGTGGAGCCATTTCTTTTTTTTTTCCTTTGGAGCACTTTTCCAATTATTTCGGTGCTTCATGTAAAATGTGTAATTAGAAAGACACCACATTTCGATAGCTTTTTTCCAGTGAAATCCCTTTTATTGCTGCAATATTTAAAAACTGCTTAATGGAATACTTGATTTTGTAAATTTTAGTTGCTTTTCTTCCTCTATCCTCTAAAAAAAAAAAAAAAAAAAAAAAAAAACTTTTTTCTTTTTCAGAGCTTTCCATTTCGGTAATTACTGCGTACCACTTGAAATTATTTTAAGAGTATCAATTTAGTTCTTTTACACAATTTATACTTTGTTCGAAAAGAGCATGGTTTGTAATTTTTTATTCGAAAGTTTTCAAAGCTGCGAACTGATTCTGAGAAATGCATTTTCTTTATAACGAAAGAAATAGCACAGTTATTAGAAGTACGAAAAATAAATTAAAACACACCAAGGATTGTACAAACACACTCAAAGACCCTTACCGGGAAGCAACGATAAATGGGATCGGTGTTTACCACCACGTTGTGGCGGAGAAGGGATGCAAAAAAAAGATAAAACATATAAGGTGCTACGGTATTTTTTAAACATTGCCCATAGGTTCAGAAAGCCAAATCCTCATTTATGGTCATATCTATGTTCTCGATGGCGACAATGTGGAACAATAATAAAAAGTGGGCATATTACGTATAATGAGATTTAAGCATTTATTCACAGAACTAGAGATGACATATGCAACCGAATAATATTATTTACGTTTTTAGGCTTATCCGTACAAGACGTTATAATATAGGATTTCTCGTAGAACTTGCGCGGTCAAACTCAATAACTAATTTAATTTGTTGTTGTTGTTGTCGTGTCCAGGCATAAAAGACTGCACTATCTCCGGAAGATAGGTTCAATTGCCCCCGAAGGGAAGTGCTTCTGCGTTGGTCCCTAATTTTGAACCTATTCTAGAAGAGAAGAGGGACCAATTCCCCTGAAATCGGCACCCCCAGAGGTATCGTGGCAGACATTTGAGCCACAACGTATTTTACGTGCACCAGCTCCCATTCGCGTACACGGTTCCACAGCTGTCTAGCCGAGAGGGAGTTCCCTACTAGCAATTTTGCTCGGGCTACCACCGGCCACGTAGCCAGCCGATGATGGCCCGAGCAAAATTGCTAGTGGGTTGACCCTTTCAAGCACTGGCTGAGCCGGATGCTGCTTCACTTGAGTGTTCTTATGGGAACAGAGTTTAGCGCCCAGTCTACTGCGGGACACTAATTTACTTTCCTTTTTTTCGCTTTATAAGAGAATAAATAGTATATTTAGAATTCAGAGCTCTTCTACAGGATCACTCAAAAGAATTCCAATACATTACGGTCCATGTCAGTTAATCCATTTCAGACCCGTTGTACAGCATATAAACTTTTATAAAATGTTAATTTGAAGAATTGCATTCAAAGTTCTACACTGTTTCCCGAATTTACAGTAATACTAATATACAGATTTTTTTTTTTTTTATTTTTTTTTTTTTAGGTTATCCCAAAAATCTTGCCAAATTTGACTCGCAAAAAAGACTATTGTATTGGAAAGTGTTTTATAATCTATTCGTTGTGCATGTTTTATCTTTATTGTTTGAAGCCGTTAATGACTTCTAGAAATTATCACTTACGTTTACATTAATTCGCACAGCACTGTATGTGCAAACCTCCCAATTTCGCGGACGTGGCGGACATTTGAGCAAGACATTTGGCATTTTGTGGCGGACATTTGGCATTTCTTGTAAGTTTCAAGTAGGAAGCATAACTATTAGCATTTGAGTCCAAAGTTTAATGAGTGTTTACCTGGATAGGTATTGCATTTTTAAAATGTGCTTATGAACAAGCTTTTTTTAGCTTGTCTTTTATCTCTCGAATGTTGAAGACTCATTACATTTCCAATAAATTTAATTAAAATCATTTGCGTGCAAAAGCATATTTAATCAAAAAGTAATTTAAAAAACAAATAGAAGATATTATACCAAATATTGGTCCTACGCAAATAAATGATTTTAGAAAGAACGATTTTCATTATTTTCCTAATATTGGCATTTACTTAAACAGGCAGCATAAAATTCAATAAACTGTTTTAACGATATATATTTAAGAATGATTAAAATTATTTTTTTTTTACAATCTCTTTGTTCTTTTTGCTTCGAGCTTATTTTAATTTCTGAAAGAATTTGTGTAAAAATTAAAGCATTTTTAAATTAATTTTGAGATATTTTCGTCGTTTCTCTTTTCGACCCAATATTAAAAGCGTGAGGGATGTCTTTGTGTTCATCAGAAACAGAACTTCTTTTTCGTGTTTTCGGGCCTTTTGCTTTGTAAATATTAATGAATTTTTAAACATTCAATTACATAAATATACGCTGTAAAAATTTAAATTGTGAAGATAAAATTACCGACCAAATAAAATTGTACCAAAGATTTCTTTAATGCAAAAGTATATAGATAGATAGATAAAATGATAAACCTCCTCTGTATGTATTGCCATTTGTTCTGTACATGAATTTTTCTTATTTTAAAATGTACTTTCATTTTACTTTCATGCGCGCTTCATATTTCATTCACCTATTTATCTGGACTGAGTTTCATTTCGCCAATTTATACATACGAATGACAGCCAGTCATTATTACATTGAAAATTTCGCAGGCTGTGAACGAAGCATAGTGGTAGATGAAAAACATGAAACGACGGTGTATGTTTTTTCAGAGGATGTGAACTAAAGATCGCAGCAATACATAAAAACGGTGGATATGTTGGTAGTATAAAAAAAATGAAATTTAACAAATCGGGAGAAACACCACTGAGAATATCAACGACACAGAGTAGAAGCACCACTGTAAAACTGCTGTGGTTTGATTTCATATAGCGCTTTAGGATGAAAGTTAATATTTATTTATTTATTGTTTTTGTTTCTTCTAGGAATGGCAACGAAAAAAATATTCCGTTTTTGGCTGTGTTCTAAAAATTTAATTTCGTGTTGTTGTCAAGAGATAGATAATGAAGCTTTTTTGAAGTGAAATGTGGATTATAATAATATGACGTAGTTTTAAGTATTTTTTAATATTAAATTGGACCAACAACTGGTCACTTTTGAACCCAGATTTATTCTGTCTGCTCTCATCATTGAAGCGATGCAATGGAGAAAGCTTCCCTTCTGTAACCAGTGTTTCTTCCCGGCATGGGTCATTAAATGCTCTGCCGGAACCCAGACCCAGCAATTGCGAAATCGTTGACAGCATTCAAAGGCTCATTCTGGGAAGCAACACTGATCACAGAAGGAGAGATTTCTCCATTTCATCTTTTCAATTATGAGAGCAGACAGAATAAACCTGGATTCAAGATTGAAAATGAATTGGGCGGGATGACTCAACAGTGGAAAAATTCTTCGTGAACTTATCACTCCCCTCCTTCAAGCATTTTTGAATCCACTACTGATCAGCAATAAGTCGAGTCATATTTAAATAACTTTTGATTTAGGTAGTATTTTACATTACATATTGAACAGTGATGCAATCCCCACCCACCCAAAAATAAAAAATAAATAAATCCTAAAGGGTAACATTTTGTTTTATTACGCATTTTGTATAGGTAAAATAAGCTTTTTAAAAATTAGACCAAACTGAAACTGATTACATTGCATTAGGGTAAAAGTTTGCTTTAATGTACAACTTGTTTAGGTCAAATAAGCTTTTTCATTAAAATTAGCCCTTTCCACACAAAATTTTTTTTTTGTTCGTGACTGCAATAAAAAATAATGTAATTACTATTAACTTAAATTTACTTTTCTCCAATCGTATTTAGAGTAGTAAATTATTTTCGTCCTTTTTACAACTACACTTTTTATAAAGAAGTAAGAAGTAGCATAGGTGGATACAATTGTAAAATAAAACAATAATTAATTTTATTGACATTTGAATAATTCATTTTAAATACACTTTTTATATTTTTGAAACACTAGGGGCCAAGGCCCCAGACTCGCTACGCTCGCTTATCGTATGAGGCATTCGGCCCCTAATACGGCTTTTTCGTAAAAAAGACATAATTTCAACAGACAAAACCCGAAGATTGGATCAGATAGAATGTTACTGAGCTACACATTTCATGGTTTTGCATGTTCATTGATACATAAAAATTTAAATTTCACACTACAGTAGACCCCCTCCCCCTCATAACACGGAAGATATTTTGTTATGGGAATCCGTGTTGTACGGGTCCTGAGCTATACTCCACCTGGAGTGTGGACTCCGCTTATAATCGCTAGAAAAATTATTTGCACTCCTCAGAAACACGATATTTAGTGTTGCCATTCAAACGTTATATTAATTACGAGCTAAAGCATAATAAAATCAGAAAATCTGTTTCAGCTGTATTTTTAATAATGTAAAACCTATTGGACACCTTGCAAATTTGCCACCCATGGCGATTTTTCATTATTTGGCGACTTGCGTACATGTAAAGTTAATAAAAGCTACGGAACAGATAGGATAGCTTGCCACCAATGGCGACTTTTCATTATTTGGCGATTTACACATGCTCACAACCTATAATTACTCTTCATTTAATGTTACCGGAAAACCGTTATTCATATTTTCATTTATATAATCGTTTGCAGATTGGCGTACTTAGCACCACGAATTATACCATCTCGTCGCGCTAGCAAATATCCAAAGTGTACTATAACTGCTATAATGGCATAGTTAACGCCGCCAAATATTTCTACTGGTAGCAAATAATCCAGCTGGACCGAACCGGCTTTAAAATAATCTGCATTTTAATTATTTTTCATTTTCAAGATATTAGTTATTCTGTTTTGGAAAAACGAAAAATCACTCATTCTAAACTCCTGTTGTCTAAGCAAACTTACTATTTGAAAATTGTCAACTTTGTGTAACACATTTTGAGTTACTTATTTCGTATTATTGTAACCTATTTATAGAAAAAAACAGGCGATGCCTATTCTGCAGCTTACGAAATATTGTAACAATAGATTAAAGCTGTTGTGAACTAATAGTATTTAAATATATGTAAAAAATACATGTGAAGCATATTCTGTAGCTTACGAAATATTGTAACAATAGATTAAAGCTGTTGTGAACTAATGATATTTAAATATATGTAAAATTATGTGGCATACTTTTAAGTCGCATTTTTGGGACACGTTTTTCATACAATTTTCAATAAAGGGGGTGAGAGATAAAATGACATAGTCATTAATAGATGGAGAAAATCTGCACAGGAAAATGTTTCAACTGTTTCCAACGGAAAATTCCAACTGAATGAAAATTTCAAAACCTTATTCTCAGGTGTATTCAGCAGACGATAAATTACGATAAATTGCGCCAAGCATTAGAATCATCTCCTCAAAATCGCACAAAACCGTTTAATTTTTAGCCAAATTAAAAAGTTGCACATTTTAGTCTCAGAAAATTTCTAAATATGTTTCTTTTGAGTATAAAACATTTCATTCCTGCTCTGATTTCCCATGCACACGATATTTTAATTTAAAAACAGCCTTACAAATAATCTAGACAAAAAAAAATCGTTATTCTTTTATTTTTACTTCAAGAGTCTGAATCATTTAATAAACTTGCCGAATGTGGCAACCTAGATAAGCTTAAATGTCGCTTTTTTTTCCACTGTGGGGTTACAATTAAGAAATGGCGGAAAGCAAAAATTAGCCTTTTGCGATACGTTTTTTATCGATATCTCCTAAAATAATTCGAATTTTGAAAAAATCGCTTCGAGGTGTGTCGGGAACTGTCATGGAAAATTTCCGTACAAAATTTGGTAGGTCTACGATCACCGCGAGACACATTCAAACAAACTAACTAACAGTTTACACATTGTTTTATTAATATAGAAGAAAGATAGTGTTTATTTTGGCGTAAAATGGGCGTAATTCTAACTCATGTTTGTAAATTTCACGCGATTCTAGATACTTGGAAACGCTTTGTTGCAAAGGAATGAATGATTTTATGCCAAATCTGGCAACCATTCTGTTTATTTTTTCAGTTTTTTATTAATATCTTCTAAAATAATTCGATTTTCGAAATTTAACTCAGCTTAGCAGGCTCCTCGGAATTTTTTGAATCTGGAGGCACCTTAGTCGAAACTCAAATCCCCACGGTTTAGGAGGAGATAAGCTGACAAGCTTTGACAGCGACAGCGGTGGCGACAGCGGCCTTTACTTTTTTTTAGAATAAAGAGAAACCTATGTATTCAACACTAATTGCGCATTCTCTTTTGTGAACTATGGCAAAGAAAGGGTTAAAGTGACAGTTTCTGTCGCGTTAAACAAAGGAATTGTTGCAATAGGTGATTGAGCAAGATAATTCAAAGGATTATTATTATATATATTCGTCATAAACAATCTTTGTTAATTCAACAATTTCATTCGAAACTTTAGATAAAAATAATGTTATGTTTATACTTATATCAAAAATAAACATGTTGTCTGATTGGGGTGAAAAAGAAATCTTAAAACATTTCAAAGATTTGCATTTAATATTAATTCATGAATTAATTGATGGTGAATTTCTTTTCGAGAAACTAATATCGTTAAAATGTTTTTCAAATACCACAATATCGTTATGAATATATTTATCAGTTCCAGTTACAGTCGTTTCGGAAGAAAGAAGTTTTTCCAAATTAAAAATTATAAAAAAAATCATTTACTATCATTAATGAGCCAAAAACGGGTGCCAAATTTATCAATCGTTTCAATGGAATATCAAAAATTCGGTAAAGTAGACATAAGTATTATAATTGAAAGGTTTGCTAGTGCAAAAGCTAGAAAAGTTTCACTATAAAGAATACTAGTGCTTCCTTTTAAAAAATCTCTAACTAAATCAGCTTATTCCAAGCAATACCAGCCATAATTATCAAATAATTAAATTTGTTATTGTAATTTTTTTACCCTTACGAAGAAATATTTTTACTGTGAATATATTTTTCTGACATATTCACAACTTTCAGATATGCAGGCAAAATTTTAGTACTCATTTAAGGATATTAATTTTTTTAAAGAATTTTAGACATTATAATGTGACTTTCGCGGTTTTCTTTGTGCAAACTGTTTTGCAATTTTAGAAAGATCTAATTCAACAGTTGACCTACAACTTTTTTTTTCATCAACATTAAACGAATTTTATTTTGTTTTTATTGATAGTCCCATAGATTTTAATCATACGTATTTTTATTTTGTACCATGCTTTTAAACGTTTTATTAATGCATGTCATGCCTTTGAAAACATTTAGAACAGTGCGCAAATTTTTAAATTGTGTAATAGAAAAGTTTTTTTTTTCTTTTTTTCCAAGTATTTTACATTCAAAACAAAACTCGGAATTTAATTTAATAAAATACATAAGCCATGTTCTTTTTACTTTTTTGTTCCATTTTCCCATATTGTTGCAATAAGAGATGCTTCACTTTCCATTTGAGTTGTCAATGTGGAAGTTAAATTAATCAGCCCTTTGAAATGTTTGACTTTTTATTAAAACATCTACTGTTCTTGTAATTAAATTATATAATAACCATCTGCCATTATCTTCTACTCTGAAATCGGTCACTTGAATTTCAAACCTATCTTATGTAAATCTGGATTAAAAAAAAAAAAGAGCTTTAATAATCGATGCTTCCAAATAATATAAATAATGGACATTTTTGGAATTATTAACTATGTTAAAACTTGTCGTTTGTAGTTTTCCTTGTGTTATATTGCTTTATTTATAAACAACAGTGCACACATAAAATTAAAATATTTTATGTTTTTTATTTAGATTTAAGGATTTCTCATTACTTTTGAATCAATGTCCTGGTGTTTCTGTGAAAATAGGAAACGTTGTACCAAAGTGAGCTTTCTGCTAGTTGTGAAGCGCATTCACTCGTTAAACATTATGTCAGTGTTCTATAATTATTGTTTTAAAAAATGCACTTTATTCTCCTCTCCTCCATCTTTCGTCGTGTTTTTTTTTTGGGGGGGGGGTGTAAAGAACAGGCAACCTCTTGAAGGATACCTTCCAAGTCCGCGCTTGAACTTAAGGAATTCCATATCACTAGAACTCTGCAAAAGACTAGTCTAGATGGAAGCAAATCTGATCTCCGCACCCATGGTAACTGTTAGCTACCTACCACTGTGTTTTTGGTTCCCCTACTTTACGAGCACGTATACCGCATGTACTGGGTGAGTTTTCGGCGGTGCCGGAAATCCATCGGGCAACCCTACAGTCCAGAGCAATGACGTATATTCTCTACTGAATACTAATATGGCACTGTAAAATCATATTTTTTTTTCAAAAACTGAATATTTATAGGGGTGCCACCTCGCGAGACTCGGTTTAATTATGATATTTTCCAACTGAATAAGTACATGGAATAGTAAAATGATACTTTAGTTTCGAAGATTGGAATTTTTTTCTGTAGGGGCACTAAATCTATGTTTGCACAAAGACGCCTGACACATCCGCGACGGCCCTGACTATGCTATTAATAAAAATTTTATAGTGATGGGTCATACTGAATTTAATTTTTAGAACCAGGCCTACACTCCTATCGTTGTACCTTCATCAAGCTATACACCGAATAATCTAGTGCTGTTAGCAGAATCTGTTATTAAGAATCCTGGCCTTTAGCACCGGGTACGCCATCTTTATTATAAGAGCAGCGGTTCCCAAACGGTGGGCCGCAAGACTTTTGTGGGTATCAGAGCGTTTCCTGGTGGGAGGAGGAGCTAGAAAAATTGTCAAAGAGCAAGCGGAAATTCGTGCTTTAGAAATTTATCTTATTTATTCTTATTTTTCCTCCAAAACATACCTATTTTCACTTAAAATGTTTATTCAAGCTTTATGTTCATTGTTGAAGAATAAAAAAATCTATGTTGATGGTAGGAATGTGAAGGGGACGCGATCATAAGTTATCATTTGTTGGGGGGCTCAATGTAAAAAGATTTGGAACTGCTGTATTAGAGTATTTAGGCTCGATATTCGTCAAATTACACTGTTAGTTTTTACAAAACATTTAGTTTATGAACCCATTTTACTAGACAAAAATAATTCGATAAAAATAACAGTAATATTTAGAGCTTATAAATTACTTTCATAAAGTAAACCTGGAATACAAATTGATGTAACATTCACATCATCAATCACAAATCTCATTTTAAACATCAAATACGGATGGCGAAGTAAAAATAAAAAACAATTGTTTCGCAAACGCAGTACTTATCATTGTTTATCAGATTATATTTTAACGTTAAATACTAACTAGTGAGCAACCTTATCTGGGGGAAATCCCGTTTTAATGAGCACGGCGATTCCATGCAAATGACACTTTCAAAAGCAAGTCTCGTTTCATTTCATTTCCCTTTTATCGTCTTGCAGGAGGACTGTCAAAGACATATTATTGATTCCGGCATTCCCAGTCGAGGGTGGAAAAACTGCAGCTGGAATCTGGATCACGTCTTTTCTGCTCACTTAGAGAAATGCAATTACATTTTATTTGATTTAAGTGGAATAACATGGGTTTATGCCCGATAAATCGATGTACTTGATGGGAAATTCATGATCGAGAGGAACTACTTTTTGAAAACTCCCTCAAAATTAGACAGCGTAAGTATTATCAGTCTGGTGATGTCTATAGATAAAAATTTAAAACAAAACTATTAGGTTGGAACGAAAGTTTCCCGCCACCGCAAACTTCGTCAGCACACAGTTCTCGTTGGCGTATTTGCTCATATTTTGTCATACATATTTTTGGCATTTGAAAGAAAGAGGTTTACTTTATAACACTGTGTTGTGAAATCTGTAAAAAAATGTAGTTATCATTAAGTATAAGGTGTCTCAAATAGAACTATCACTCTAGAGGATTAGAACCATCATTTACTTCCAGTTGTGTTGCAAAAAGTCAGCTACATAATATCAACGAATTATGAGTACAGCTTTAAGTACTATTGTTGTATCATGTGACACTGTGCAGGTTTGGTACCGAAAGTTCAAAAACAGTTATCTAAGGAGTTAGAAGTTAGTATTTCAGGCAGATATGGCGGAAAACTTTCGTTACAACCTGATAGGTGCACACTTGTGTATAGCAGTGCACTGCAAAAAAAGTTTGTAAAACGTACAGAAATTACTCGTATTATTTACAGAATAAGTCTGTTCGTAAGAAAAAACAGTTTTTTTCTGTTTTATTTTCATCCGCGCATGCGTACTAGAGGGTCAACTTGAGGCAAAATGAACCTCAACCTTGAGGTTCATTTTGCCTCCGGCGCAATTGAAACGGCAAGACATAGTACTACGTGTCGTTAGCTGGAGCTGGAGAAAAGGGACGGTATATTTAGTTACAACTGCATACGTAGGTTCAGGTGAGTGTTTACTCTTATTGTAAGCAACAATATTAGCCTTCTTTGGTAAAAAGTGGCATGTAACATTGAGGGGAGGGGGAAAATGGTTTCTTTTGTAGAAAATATTTCCAAAAAGGTTGAATTCTTTTTTTTGGGGGGGTGGGCAGTTACCCCTCCGTCTTCCCTTTTAATCCGTCCTTGGCGTTGAATGATGGGAAATAGAACAGTTATGGAACTTGATTGTGAATTCGAGACTTTTTACCTACAAAAAGAAACGAAAAAAATCGCCTGTGAATTTGATATATTTATTTTAGACTTACGGGTGAGGGGAGGGGGGGACTTATGAGTAAAACTACGCATCGATACCAATGGACCAACCAGACAAATCGGCATAATGATTTTAAGCAGTGCAGGGCATCACTTGATCTGACGTCATACTATGACGTCACCTTAGCGACTCTTTCTTCAGCTACTTGCGATTTATGTGCAAAAGTTTCTGGCAACACTGATCGGAGGTGACGCTCTGGGTCGGCTAACGAACGATACATACCGTTCACCTCACCATGACACAACGTTTATATCACTAGAAATGGTATACGGGCGAAGTGTGAAAGTCCCGGGTTCGGGTCCCATCGCTCGTCCGTCGACCGTTAACCGTTCAGAGTTTTCCGTGGTTTTCTCCGGAAGTTAGCGTAAATACGGATTAGGACCCCTTCGAAAGACCCACACGGAGGGCTCCCCTCTTTCAAGGAAACCTCCCCAAAGCTCACTCACCAAATGGAACGAATTTCACACAGTCTCAAGTACACACTAAAAGGAACGTACTGTGTGAAAATTAACTGCTATCTCCTCATAGAATTTGAGAAATTAAAGGTTAAAAATTAGTTAAAATCGCGCCAATTGTAACCCTTTAGCTAGTATTTGGTGACAGGGATAAATTCCGCGCATCTAAAGGATGGCAGTACAGATTTTTAAAAAAGAATAAGATTGTGAGCAGGAAAGTTACAAAATTTGTTTTGCTGAAAAACTGTCGGTCAAAGGAAATTAAAAAATTAACGCAGGCGTTCGTAAATAATGTAAATGCCTTTATAAAGGATTCGTTGTTAAAAGACGATCAAATTTTTATGCTGATTAGTCAGGATTTAATTTAGAAATCCTTCTAGACGAATCCTGGAACATAGAAGATCGAAACAAGTAGAAAGTGAGATTCAATCAAAAAATGCAGTGACACATTCCTACACTGCAATGCCGATTTTAAGTAAAAAAAATAGATTGTTATAGCCATTACATATTGAAGATACCGAAAAAACTGGGGAATTCGGAAAAAATTAAGTGCAGCAGTTTTCTGACATTGTGTTAATGAAACAACTTAATAATATATTTCTTTCAGGGTCAAATCAAAGGGGTGGGAGAGGGAATTATAGGGTGAACCCCTCCCCTCCAAAAAAATTACCTTACAATTTTTTAAAATTATTTTTTTAATACCATTGTTTATTTTCAATTCTTATTTCGCTAAAAAGCTAAGCTTCTTCTAAAAAGCTACGTTTAACCTCCTATGCATGCATAGATTTTACGTTTAAAAAATATTTTTGGCCAATTTCCTCCACCCCCCCCCCTCTCCAAAACAGAACCAGTTACCGGCCTGATTTTTTTCACACCATATGTTCTGCGGGATATCCAGTGAGTCATTGCTGTAGATGAATCCTGACCTGTGCTTACTTAAAATGCTTATTAAATAAGCATCTTTTTGTAAAAGCATTTATAAAAGAAAATAGAAAGCACCAAGTAGCGATAGAGGCTCTATTCTGTCGGCTCATACTCACTTTTTATTAATTAATTTTAGCTTTAATTTAGAAGACAGTAACTAATTTTTACACATTAGGTTTCTTTAAGTTTTTACTTATGACTGGATTAGATTAGTTACGTTTGGTGAGTGAGCTTCGGGGAGGTTTCCTTGTTTGTGTTGTCCTTCTGACGAGAATTTATAAGCGGGTTTCGAGCCAATCACACAAATCCGATATACTTGTTCACAACAACTACGTACCGCAATTGTTCTTGGTTTTGGGGGAAATGAACAATAGCAACTTCATGTAACAAGTTAAGTACTACTCATAAACTGTTTCTCATAAGTTATTTCCTTATTATAGTGTTTGTTTATATTCATTGCACTTGCTAATTGGTCCTAGAACTGTAGTTAGCATTTCTTATTATATAGTTATCGATATGTTAAATATTTTGGAATCAGTGTTTTTGTTCGCAATCATTTTGTTTGCAGTGCTCCAGTAAGTGAAAGAATATCGCTGAACTTAAACATCGTGGCACTGTGATAAGTATATTGTTTATTTTCAGTGTTTGTACTTGAATAGTCGACTAACACCGAACAATTTATGATGTTTTTAGTGTGCATGTAAGCAGGCGCGTAGCCAGGAAAATTTTTCGGGGGGGGGGGGGGAGAATAAAGTGATATGTGTATAAATAGACGGAATTTCATCACTAATCCAAAAATTTCGGGGGGGAATATATCCCGATATCTCCCCCTGGCTACGCCCCTGCATGTGTGCTCTAGGGGATTTCACATCAAATATAATATATATACTTTCCAGACTTATAAATTTCTATCTTCTATACTTACAATAAGAGTTCTGATTTTCTAGGAGTATCTTAAAGTTTCCTAACGCGTAAGTGCCGTCAATAATTTAAATCAATGGATATATCTCAATCAAGTTTATGAGGTAAACCAAATTAAAGAAATAATATATTTCACCTTTTGACGTATAAAAGAACAGAAGAATTGTATCTACAAATTATTTATAATTTCCTTGTAATATTTGTTATGTAGTTTTAAATTTGCACACACTTTGCAATTCTTTTTGCATATTGCATACTATTATTTCTTAATCCTAGTAAAAATGAATCAAAGAAGCATAGTTATACACTTTTTTTTCAAAGTTAATGAAACACTTTTAACTACAATTTTGTAAACATATAAATAAATCAAACCACATAGCAATATTTTAAAAAGTGTGAAATTTATATGTATATAGCATATAACTCTTTTTTTGTTTTATTAATACACAACTGTTAATTAAAATAGCAACACCAAGAAGGTGACATGCTACACACAGTGCAGCAATTTTAATGTCGAGTAGTATATCTTATCAAAGAAATATTTCTAGCTTCATAACATTGTGATTTTCTTTTTTCTACAAATTATGTCATTATCAAAAACAATAACCATTTTCTTCAGTTTTAAAAGTAATTTTTCATTTGTATGAGATAAACAGCTAGATTTTGATTTGAAGTAATTGTACAGTAGGAATTTTCTAGTTTTTTGTATATTCAGGGGCGACTTGGAATTCAGGGATTTGGGAAATTTTATGTCTGGAAAAGTCAGGGAATTCTGCAATAAATCTGTTCTAAATCAGGGAGATTTAAAACTCTTTACAATGTTTATCGTCATTTGATGCAGAATACCATGTTTACTCGCGTAATAGTCGCACCCCCGTTTTGAAGCAGAAAAAATAGCTCTTTAGAGTTACAATATTATATAGTAGATTTTACCCGCATAATAGTCGCACCGGGAGTTTCAACATGAAAAATTGACAAAAAAGTGCGACTATTACGTGAGTAAACATGGTAGTTTTGGCTTCTGGTGATCGGAACAGCTTTAGTATTGATCATTATTGGCAGTCTTTGTCATAACTTTGTGAAATTTTCAATGGCATTAATATTTTATTTAAATATTATGTATTCATTTTTTAAATTCTTAAACAGGGATGTATAGATTTTTTTATAATTCTTATTCACTATATTTTAAGTTAACATTTACTCTGTGAGGGGGGTTCCACCCCCTCAAAACCCGTTTCTTTCTTTTAAATAAATACAATTTCAGTTTACTAACAACCATAGTCAGATAAAAGAAAAAGCTATCAGCGCACATAATCCAAAACTATCTGCAAACTCATATGACGTATTTAACGAGGAGAGTGGGAGAGGGAGGGGGGGGGAGATTCCTGGGAGTTCGGACACTTCCACCCCCTCCCTGAAATTTTGATTTTTGTCACTATAATGATAGTCTTTTTGTGAAAATTACTGCCTTTTTTACGGTTTGGACTCCCCTCCCCCTCTCCCAAAATGTTTCCTGAATACGTGCCTGCTCGTGATAACTGAATACATATTGCGTATATGAACTTGTGTATATGCATTCAAAGCATACTTCTGTGCAACCCGCTTGCGCTATAGTGACTAGCTGCTGCTGATGTGAACATGTATATCGTATGTAAGCCCGTTTGTGTGCTTGGCTCGAAGTCCACTTGTAAATCCTCGTCTGAATGACAAAACAAGGGAGTTACCCTCTGTGGGGTCTTTGTAAGGGGTCCTAACCCGTATTTACCCTAAGTTCCAGAGAAAACCACGAAAAACACCGAACGGTTAGGTCGACGGATGTGCGATGGAACCCGAACCCGGGACCTTCACACTTCGGCCGTCTACCATTTTCAGTGATATAACCACTGTGCCATGGTGAGGCTTTGTGCAAGATAAATTGTTTATTTATTTTAATGCATAAATTTTAAAACCATTTCATATCAGTGCCTAGTTATAAAGGTATTTTTTTAATATTTTGCTTATTATACAGTCTGATCATCAACGTTTTAAATTTCAAAATCTCGAATCATAAGTGTAGTCAGTGGCCAATATCCTGAATCAAGAACCCTAAACATAAATAGAAATGTTTTATTGAATACTTTTCGAAGTTGAAATATGTAAGAAAGTAATTAAAAATTAGCGCAGATCTGATCGCTCTGTAAGCAGTTCTTTATAGAAGTTTTACATTTAAAAAGAGAGGAATGCTTAAAAATTTGAGCTTTCCCCTTTTAAAAAGTTGAAAATTCTATTCTTTTTTCTTATTCATTATTTTTTCAAAAAGATTTGACGAAAATTAAGCATATTGTTAAATGTAGTAAAAATATTTTATCATGTAAATTTATTTCGAATGTTCAATAGCAATGATGCATTCAGTCTTCTATTTTAAAACAAGATGGTAATTTTGACATTTTAATTTGGAAGGGCAGGCCCATGGTCAGGATTTTTATTCGGGGAGGCTCAAATATTCATATACCATAACTTAAACATAGGTATCATGGGGTCCTATGAAAGGTGCAAGAAAGAGTCCCCCACCCTCCGATATAGGCGCGGGATAGTGATCATTTTTAAGATACACTCTTGGAACTTTTTGTATTTTAGTACTGAAGTGCCTGAAATACTGAAATAAGCCTTCTCTAGAATAAGGTCTTCCCTAGAATATAAGCCTTCCGTAGAATACTGGGTGGATTGTGGTAATGGGGCCCCTTGGGTGCCCCTCTCTTGTAGAGGACGCGGGGCTGCAGAGCATGTTTCCCTATTTCCGCCCCTGTATATAAACATACATATTTGAACTTTCGGGGGAGTAGCTCCTCAAGCCTCCCCTTCCCTGGCTACGTGCTTGTCGAGGGGGAATTACAACAAGTACTGCTGAAAAGTAAAATTATTATGCTCCTAGCTTGTGCTAGCAAATTTCAGTTTATAGATGAGTCAAAAGTAAAATGTGATTTTTTAAATGTGTTTAATTCACTGAAGTAAATTATTTTGTTTCTAGGTGTTTGCTTGGAATAAATCCTAACAGAGGATGCAAGAAGAATCCTGATGTGAAAAAACGTGAGGCCGTTAATATGAAAATTCTCAATTTACTTAATAAAATGTCGGCATATGAGCTAATTGACCACTAATTATATATTAAGAAATACCCATGAATACTGGAGAACAAATCTATGAAATTATAAACATTGTAAATATTCCTTTGTTTGTACTTAGTAAATACTGTAAATACTGTTTTTTTTTAAATAAATCTAATTTTTCACAATTTTTCTTGACGTATTTCTTTGATTATTAATGGATATTACAAAAATCTAAGCATAGATATATCATGCAAGAGTAATTTTAAACTCCCAAAAACTATTTCTGAAAAATAAGATGCATATATGTATATACATTAAAACCTCTACTAACGGTCACCTCTTAAACAGACTGGTCATCTCTTAAAAGAGTCACTGTTAGAAGTTTACAGAATTGAATTGAGACTATTGAATTAACATTATTGTGAACCTCCAAAGAACGATTGTCTCATAAAATGGTCATTATTTTATGGGACCGAACGTAGCTGTTTTTCAGAGGTTTCACTCTATATATGTAGTATTTACTTGAACGACGCCATCACTACATTAATCAATAGTTTAGAAGCAAACATATATATTCTTTTAACTACAATGACGGGCTACAATCACCTGAAAAATAAACCTTACAGTAAATACTTCCACTAACTTCATTTACTACAAATACCCCAACCATTTATTTAGGGACAATTGACATGACAAACTGATACGCTTCCCTCCCCATGAACATAGAAATTGGTGGATACTTGATGGATAATATCAAGAAATAATTCTGAAAGCATTAAAAAATAAACTTTAAATTTTATGCTTGGAACATCTACACTCCCACCCCTGATCCATTGATTTGTGTATACATTTTCGTGCTTTGAAATGCATTGATTCATTTGAAATCAGCTTCTTTGATTACTGTTTTACTTGATTGATAGCAATCGTTCTTATAAATCTTTCTTTTTTCAACACTAATATTTTATTTTGTACAGTTACTTAATTTTAAAGTATGCCCTTGGATGGAATTGATTGAAAATAATTAATGTCACCTATGATTTCAAAACATACTCAAGAATTTATTTTCATTAACATTTCGTAGCAGAATTTTTTTTTACCACTTAACAGGGCCAAGGTCGTCGAAAGAAGCTAGTATATGATAAAATTACTGAATTTTTTAAGTAATTGTAAGTAAGTAAATTTTTTAAGTAATTTTAAGTAAGGTATTGAATTATTATAAACAAAAGAAAGTTGTTATAAATACAAAATATATTTCATAAATAAACTGGTTTTTTCTGTAAATTCCTTAAATCAAGCTGTAAAAAAAATGGTTAAAGTCTGCTACATTGACAGAAATATACCGTCGACAAAACACGGGGAATCTGGAAAAATTACAGATTTCTGTAAATTAGATGGAGTATCTAAAAAAAAATACAAAACATTGCTATAAAATAAACGGAGAATCTGTAAAAATTTAAAAAATACAGAAGAAATCAGTAAAACGCATAGAAGATTTCTGTAAAAGAAACAGAGACTCTGTAAAAAATTATGGAAAACGTCTGTAAAACACACAAAATATTTCTGTAAAATTGATGAAGAATCTGTAAAAAATTACAGAGGACTTCTATAAAACACACAGAGAATTTCTGTAAGATTGATGGAGAATCTGTAAAAAATTACAGAAGACTTCTGTAAAACATACAGAAGATTTATGTAAAACATACAGAAGATTTATGTAAAATAAACAGAGAATCTGTAAAAAAATACGGAAGACTTCTGTAAAACATACAGAAGATTTCTGTAAAATAAACGGAGAATCTGTAAAAAATTACAGAAGATTTCTGTTAAATATACGGAAATAAACTGGCGTCCTGGCTGACAGATTTTTTCTGTAAATTTGACAGACTTTTTTTGCAGTGTGGCGGATTAATGCAAGTTTGTCGGGGGGGGGGGGCGGTTAGTTAGAAGATTGGCATATACATCCATTTTATCGAAGTAAAATAGGATCTTTTACATTAATTTCTCTTTTCTTGGGGGGCGGTCACCCCCTCCGCCCCCCCCCCTTTAAACCACCCTTGGTGTATATAGGTACATAATGAAACCCCAGTATGAAGTTCACCAAGAAATCAGGTGTTTAGAACTTCGTAGGCAAGAAAATATCAATGTTCTTACACATGAAGAAATTATTAAAAATGAAATGATAATATATCAGGTGTACTGGAAAGTAATGCCGTTTTTCACTAATTGGGAGATTTTTTGTACGGGGATCGTATAAATACTTAAATTTTGTTTTTAATTAGATCTGATCTCCGGAAATTTTTAATCGATACCCTAAAATTCTTTACCTTTGTTTACATTACTTAACAATTTATTGTACGTGTCTGTAATCAATATTAAGGACTGAAAGCTTAGTTCAGTGTTTCGGAGGCATCCTGTATATGCTGTAGAGGACCAGACATACTAGGAGAGTCACTAAACCTGTTTTGGTGTGTGCAATTTATTATACATGCATGTACACACCAGGCGTCGCAGTCCTTCACACATAGATGACGTCACGCACAAATATAAGTGAATAAAATGGCTGATTTTTTCCTGACAGATATGCCCTTCCTACGCAAAAATTAGTTAACAGAAGAGATCGTCTCAAAAAATAACATATTTTTATTGCATAAATATATCAGATTTTGCACCAACCAAAATTTTGAGGGAAATTTCATTTTTTTTTTAAGAAAAACCACAGCTGAAACATGCTATTCTTCATGAAGCGTCTGGCGAACACCTTCCGCCGAATACAACTTGCAAAGAATTATTTCAACGATATAACAATGATGACTTTGATGTGAAAGACAAACAACGTCCAGGGCAACGGAAAAAAGTTTGACGATATCGAATTGTAAACGTTGTTGGATGAAGATTCGTCTCAAACCTGAGTACACACAGGGTTGCCAATTTCTTTCTATCAACTTTCTATCTAGATTTGGCCATTTTTATAACCTAACTACCCATAAATTTTCGGAAAAGGTACTAGTGGCTTTTCTGGCCATATTCTTTCTGTTTTAAGCAATTTCTGACCATTTTTAGCCATTAATAACCATTGTTGTGTTTTGTGTTATGGCAAGCCTACGCGAGGGGCATCCTCTTGCGGAAGGGTGCCTTAGTCACAGGACTTTTTAAAAGGTTCCAACACGTTTTCTCGTTACTGGAGAAACTCTCGTTACTGACCAAAACTGCCGACCGTTAGATTGACAACCGAGCAATAGGCCCGAACGTGGGACTTTTATACTACAGCCGTCTTGTCTACCATGTTCAGTGACTTATCCACTCAGACATGGTGGGACCTCCAGCCATTGTTGATTCACAGTGTTCGTCCGGCTTGCTTATCCAATCCGACCGACCGCTTCCATTTCTGTTATTAAATGTTATTTATTTTATAATGTGCATTCGCAAACTCTAAGGTATGAAAATTCGTCAATGTACTTGTCTTTTTAAAAAACATAGACGATATGCGGCAAAGAAATAGAACATCCCTGACATCTGTCTCGATTCGACTCGCTGGAGTCCATGTCACAATATAGCCTTGGTTTTGGTTAACAAATTACGTAAAAGCAATAAGGTTATTACGTAAAAGAAATAATACGTTTCTTATAGCTGCCAGTGGCGGCAAGTGGGATACAGCAAGTACAGCCGGGCTGCACTTGAAATTATCAGCACATACTTTAAAATAATTTATTCTACTAATTTTCCTAAATTGAGGTTAGAATTATGGAATTCCTACGGTAAATTAAAAAAATCTCCGAAAAAAACCAAACAAAAAAAAAACGTATTGTGGCCGGATCGCTCATTCAGAAAAAAAATGCACTTTAATCTTCCCGCAATTCAATTGGGAAAATCTTTGGTACAGCCCAGAGCGCTGAAAAGAAAATTGGCAGCACCGTTGCCATGACAACGACTACGTCAGCAGCCTCTCCGGCAAAGGGAGTATGCAGCTGATACAGCCGATGAACGATTTTCTAACGGCGGCTGAACTTGAGAACTCGACTAACTGATTGGCTCGCACGAGAAGTGAGGGAGGGGGTAAGAAGAATATATGTTCGGAAAACTCTCGACTTTATATTGCTGAATTTATCAAGAAGGTAAGATTGAATAGACGCTTATGAATGGACAATTACCCATCAAAGCAGTATTGTTTTTAAGTAAGCAAGAACTGGCATTTAGAGGACATGGCGAGCGAGAATATTCGTTAAACATGGGAAATTTTAAAGAGCTTTTAAAATTATTCATATCTGAATTAAAACAATGCCTTTTTATGGGGACATCACTGACCGATTCGCATGTTTAAAAGAAAGGAGGATTGATTTGACTTATAAAAAATAAGTAAGTTTTCTTTTTTTTTTTCTTTTCTTCTCAAGTTATCGTTACAAAAGAAAATTCTAAGGAAACTTCGAATCAGACACGGATTATTGCAATTTTGAGGATAAGAGCGGCTGGTTGAAATTTATGTCCATTTTATGGAAGTAAAATAGGATCTCTTACATATTTTAAGTAATTTCTTTTTTTTTCCCTCGGCGAGGACTTAATCCGCCAGCTTTCGAATTCAGTAACAAAGATTTTCCAATCCTATCCGGAGGAAAGGGGGGGGGGGGCTCATATGCTTCCGGCTGCACTAACAGTTTTGACCACGGGCCGCCACTGATAGCTGCTGTCAGTTTCTGAGAGTGAAGTTATATCAAGCAAGAGCAGTCTGAGTTACGTAAATGTGTGTGTTTTACAATTATGTTAACTTGTTTTTATCTTCATAAACAATGATTAATAGATCTGAACACTATTATTATTTTATCCTTTGTTTATTTTCAATTTCAAAAATGTTAAAACCTCAGTACACCCAATGTTGCAGAACAGATAGATTCAACCTGTTCCAACTGACTATACCAAACTATTTTATAAAACGGAAATGACAGACAAAATGTTTGATTTAAAAAGCATTTTCAGACAACTAAGCACACTTCAGCAGTAAAGCCGTTAAGAAGTAAACGATTATGAGTAATTTATTTTTCTCTCAGCTTGAAAACTTCTTTAGCACTTTCAGCTTTGATTTTAGCCGCTTTTTTGCGGTAGAGTTGGCAACACTGGGTACAAATCGCAAAATCACTAGTTGTTGCAAGACATTTCAGATTTCTAAAAACAACGGAAATAATTTTAAAGAAAAGTAAGTATAAAAGGTCGAAAATTAACTGGTATGTCTATTGAATTGAAATTATTAATGAAATACTACTTTTGATTCCTGAAACAAGAACTTTTAAAGCTTTCAGAAAAATCGGAAAAGCAAAAAACACAAACAGGACTGCTGACTACGAATTGGAATGTAAGATTTGGGGGAAACTTTAGAACGAGGGAGTAGAGAAATCTAGTATTTTTGCATTTTTTTAATGGAAAAAAGATTCTATTGTCTTGCAACAGATGCCGCATACAAGATTATAGTGATTTGGTCTACTTCTGTTTTCAGCACAGGATTCTTATGAAATCACTATAAAGGTATAATTTCCCTGTTTGCTTTTGTCTGGCTTTTCTACCAACCTCAATACTGGAAGTCATTGCAGTCTTTGGATACAAAAGATTTAGGATTAAGAAAAATACGAAAAGACTCCTATAAACCTTTTTTTTTTTTTTTTTTTTTTTTTGCTTTTTTGTTAAAACTGTGAATACGAAAGAGAATATATTGTAGCAGTCTCAAGATTTCTTTTTCGTTCGAAGTTTCCGAATAGGCGAGATTATCTCCTCTAATTTGCAATATTTACTTCATAAACAGCGTTAAAATGTTATCTATGCTTAAAAATTCACTGCTATTGTAAGCCTTTAAATTTGCGTTTGCGTGTTTATATACATTTTCCAGAAACAGATAATCATAAAAATATAAGTTTTTTTTTTCTTAATCGACTAGTTTTAAAGCTCAAGCTACGCTGCATTTTCTCTGTCTAAAGCAATATTCTAACTATACCTAAGTCTTTGGGCTGCTATCTTTGAAATAAGTACCAACTCAGATTTAACTCTTTTCAGTTATAACAATCAAAAATTTTACCAAAAGTGAAAAAGTTTAAAGTAACGTAAACGTATATTTGTTTTGAAAGAAAAGAAAAACATATTTTTTTTAACCAATAATCATCTAAATAACCTTAATGCTTTTTTCTAGTCTAAAAAAATCTTTAAAATACAACCAAAATAAATTATGTTTTCATTTTTAAAAAGTCATCTCACCTAAAGTTTTTGCAAAAGAAAACCGGTGAAAACTACTTTTTTTATGTTTCACTCTTACTCTTTTTATCAGCGTTATTCCCGTCACACTATTTTATTTGTGATCAAACATTTAGAAAAAATAAAAATAATGAAGATAATTAAAAGTTTTTCCTTACAGTACAAGCTCAGAAATGCTAGAAGGTAGTTTAGTATAATAAAAGAAAAAAAAATCTCAAAGTACAAATTATAATAGCGTCTTATTTACTAGGAGTCCTGAAAATGACAGTTTTTAAAATTAAACCTTAATTTAAACATAACTTTCACAGAAGAGGTAGTTTTTACGCTGAGAACTTTTAAAGAATGCCAGACATTAACATGTGCTGAATACATAACTTTTATCTAATAATGCTATTTTTCATGAATGCCTTTGCTTTTCAATACAGTGGCAAAAAGGTTAAGCTTATGATATGTTTTTTTTTCTTTTCAAAGAGATATAAAACTTGCTCATTATTTCTACGCACACTTTTTTATAATACATATTTTTTAGAATAATCTCTTATGCATATTAGTTTGACTTTTATGTGGGGAAATAATTAAACTTAGAAAGATTTTTTTAGGAAAAGCAGTGAAATATATATATATATATATATATATATTTGGTATAGTGAAATGTATATTTTATGATATGCAAGCCAATGAAAAACTATATTGAATATGAACTGTATTTTTAAATATAATTAATATTGAATTACTTAGCTATTATTGATTGTTACTGATAAGAATTAAGTCTGTTCCTCACACCTGCATAGCAATCTTTCTAAGAAGAATATCGACGTTCAAACCAAAAGCAGTGATATGTCCTTGTTCTTGAACACGTTCATAAAATGTACATGTAGAAAAGTTGTGAACCATGTCATATAATGCCAAAATGGCAAGAATAGGACGAATGGATTAAATTATAACATGAGGTATTCAGCTCTTCTGTAATATGTCTTTGGGGAGTGCTTTGTGAGAATGTCTTTCGGTTAGTGTATTAGAGATCATATCATATTAACTGTTTACTTAAATGATGTAATAATCCAGTGAAATAGTTTTTTACGGGAAAGATTTGGGGCAGATTTGATTTATTTCAATCATTATGTTTTTTGATGTGCTGAATCCGAATCAGAGATATGCTAATAAAATTTGTGACGCAACATTAAAAAGTTCGCAAAAAAAATTTTAAAAATCTCGTATTTTGGCGATATTTTAATATAGTAACTCGTAACTTTTTATAAATAACCTTCATTTACAAAATGAAAGCACATAAAATGTGCTATAAATTTCAAGATTAATGGTGTTTTATTTCCCCTCCAACTACCGTTCCAGTTGAAGTGCTAGTTGAAAAACCTAAATTGGCAAAATCCCACTTTCTTCTCTCCTGAGTTCCATCATTGAAGGCTGCCATTTAGCTTATTTATTTTCCAATAATTACACAATTTACAAGTTATTTAAAGAAGCCCAAAATTTCACAAATTAATCTGTAAAATTCAAACGAAGCGAAAGAGTACAACCTCTTGCTATCGCAGCTCTATCCAGGTAAGAGAAAGAGCTGTGGTCGTGAAACATTCAAGTGAAACATTCAAGTGAATACATTGATCGTGAAACATTCAAGTGAAAAGCTACGAGAACTTTCGCTTACACGAAATCATCCAGTACCTCCGATCCCTTTTTAAGGAGCTTGAAAATGAAAAAGGAAGAGGCTTCTGCACCGATTGAACAGGAAAACTTGAACGAAACAAAGTTTGTCGTCGGTGAAGGCTTTCCGTTGCACTGGATCAAATGACACAATGACCAGACATGCAAAAATTTGCAGTAGTTAGGCATCATATGTCAAGCCAAACTGCAAATCAAATGCATTTGCTACTTTCGATGGCTACGGATGAAGTTTGTGAAAGCAGCAAATACATAGAAGGATTGAGAAGAGGACGAAGAAAACAATGTGCTGCAATATCACATACAGAAACTAAGCACATGCAACGATTGAGAAGAGTACACAAAACACAATCTGTTGCAATATTTGCAGAATGGATGGTCCCACTCAGTGTTGCCAATTTAGCCCCTTTGTGGCTAGATCTGCCGATTTAGCCGGTTTGTGGCAAGATCTTGGTCAACTGGCAATGCCGAAGTATTTTGTAAATCGGAAATGAAAGTCCAAATAACCCAAAAAATACTTGCAGATAAGCATATTTCAGCAACACATGCACTTAGAAGTAAACTCTAATCAATAATTTATTTTTTCTCAGCTTGAAAACAATTTTAGCCATTTCTAGCCACTTTTTCAGCCGCTCTCTTGCCACTAGAGTTGGCAACACTGTAGCCCACTAACTCCTGCAAGCAATATACTTTGTTTGTTTAACAGGGGTAACTGAAGTGTATCAAAGTCCTACAGAAGAACAATAGCTTGCAACCAGTCAATGATCCTTTCAAAGACACTCATGTACACCAGGACGAGATTGCTGAAGCAGGAAACGTATTTCTCCAGGCTTATGGGAAAGGACATGAGTTTGGCTTGAACGATTTGAATTACAGGCAATACGTATCTTCATCGTACAAAAGTAAACGAACTTTACCTCACTATATCCCTGCAAAGGTTGCCGCACGACAACATTCACAGTTAACTATTATGTGCAACACTCTTATTACCAAAAGACAAATCACCTTTTACAGGTCTGGAACCAAATATGCTCTTGATGGAGAGTATTAAATTTAGAGTATACCTTATAACATTGTATATTTCAATATTTTTCAATATTTACAATATGTGCAACATTTAGTATGTAACTTCAGTCACAAGTTGCATTAAAAATTTAGGAAGGAACAAACAAAGGAAACAAAAGTAACCAAATAGACTAATATGTTTCACACTGCTAGAATAAATTTGAGAAGATATATTAAAAAGAAATAATTTGAATTTTTTTTAATTGACCTAGAAATAATGTCATAGAATGAAAAAGGATATCAATCGTATTAATTTAACTTATATTGTATTTTGATGTAGGGTTGCTAATGAGAATAATAAATTCAAGGATAAGAGCCGCACTTTTTTTAATAAAAATATACAGTGAGATGTTGAAAAGAAGTGGTTTTTACGAGTAAAGAGAAAAATGTTTAATTTTATTTACATTAGTATGCATTTTTCTAATTTACTCGCAAAAACCATTTCTCAACATCTTATTGCATGTTTATCCGGTAAAACCACATTTTATGAGCCACGAAGAAGCAAGTGGGAATGCAAAAAAGCAAGAAGTGATCTCGTGTCAGTGCCAACACTGCGCCGGATTCGATACTCCAGCACATTCTTGTAAATGTGAAAACGGCTTCCAGCGTAGCTGTGGATGCAGGAAGGCAGGTAGGCCAATGTTTCTCTCAGATCTGCGCATCTTGGGAAAGGCTTGGTTATGACATCTAACCGCCGTAAGTCAGCCATGGCATAGACGGGGATACCGAAGAGAGACCAAGAACAGACTGAAGACGCTTACATGATACAGAAGGTATGTTCAGTTTGACCATCTATTTTTCAATCATTCATTTCTCCTTAAGATATGACAACAAGCTGTTGCTTTCTCGCCACTTCTTTCTTTTTTCAGATGAACAAAATCCGAAGCTAACAGCGGAACAACCCGAACCTGCATCAGGACCGGCCTCCTTCGAGGACCCTCTGCCAGGACTCAACGATAACGTCTTATATATATTTTTTTCGTATGTAATAATGTAATACATAATCATATGTGGGATAATATAATAATGTAACAAAATGTATTAAGGTTTTTCAATTTTTTTTGGCAACTAAATTTGTACAATTTCGAACTTTATTGAGTAACTTGGAAATTATGTATTTTTGAAAAAATAATCTATACCTGCACATATACGACCTAAATAAGGTATAGAGAACTTCGAGGAATTCAGTAAATGCAACTTTTAATAATAAAGTTTTGGAGGGAAAACTAAGTTTTTAAGCGTTTAATCTTAATGAGTCATTATTCAATTACGTTCCACCCCGAATGGTTAATTACAGAAAAACACTAATAGTGTAGTACGTTTTATGTACTTTCATTTTGCAAATGAAACTTATTTTCAAAAAGTTGATAATTTTCGAGTTATAAGAAAACATACGACAAATAACGAGAGTTTTTACCATTTTTTGCATTTTTTTTTCAATGTAGCTTCAAGAAATTTTGTTAGAAAACCTCAGATTCAGATTCGGTACCCCAAAGAACATATAGAATGGAAGAAATCTCATCTAGCCCACATTTTTCTCCAAAGGTTCTATTTTCATCACAAACATATTGACTGGACTAAAACTAATGCAGATTTATTTAAATACATCATCATGCTTTATCATTATACAGTTTTTATTGGCAATTTGTTCTGCTCTAAACAAAAAAACTATTTCATTATCATTTCTGGTTTCGGGACCATTCATCATTATTTATGAGGCCGTCCTTTTACCTGATTGAGGTCTTGATTCGACGCTCTAATAGTTTAATGTGCGCCTTGGCAAGCTTTGAGATATCTGCATTCATTCTGGCAGACTTCGAGATGAGGAATTGTTGTTCATTATCAATAGCAAAACGTTCGTTGTAAATTCAGAGAGAGAAATAGCTTGAAACATTGAATGTATTTTACTGAGGTTCCACAAAGTAAAATAATTCCTTGAAAGTTCGTATTTAAAAAATATATATATTCTATAGTTGGCCAAAGTACTAAAAAACTTTAAAAAAGTAATTGGAAGTAGCTTGCAACATCAGTGACAAATTATGATCATAATTTGGCCTGCCCTATACATAAGTAAATAACATAGATTCACATGCAAAGTGCTAATACGTATACGTAGGAAATGTAGTTATGCCTATTAAAACTGCAAAATATTACGTCTGTATGAAAAATTTTTGTCTGGTTATAAATTACAAATTATTGGGTATGGTGAGATGAAATGGGTAATAAAACAGGACTTTTCCGTATTCATAGGCTGTTTTCTATTACTTATATGTTATACATTCAACTTTATTACTATTGTTATTTTATGCAATGCATTCATTCTCTTCACACCTGACAAGATCTATAAAATATAGTTTTAAATGCAAAAATATTAAACTTTATTAAGAGCTTTTTTCCATAATAGGCAAAATGAGTAGCAGATGAAGTAAAATAGGTAATAGATTTAAGAAAACAAAATATTAGTAAGCTTTATTAAATTTTATTTATTTCCTATCATGACTTAGAAATTATTCAAATTTGAAACTATTATGGCCAGGGTTGTTAGAATTAGGTTCTGGACAAACATTGCATTCTGGATCCTCATTCTTGCAGGGTAAGTAGAAGTAAAATGAGCAGCCATTTCGATTTCATCAAAAATATAAATAGTTTGTTTTTAAACAATTTTTTAATCACAAATTTCAGGCATTAGAAGGCATCATTTATGTTCATTAAAAATTTTATTAGGATCTTTTTCAAACAATATTAACTAAGCCTGACTGTATATACATTTTACCCCACCACACTAAAACACAAGTAAAAAAAGAAAAGTGTTTTAAAAAATATTACTTTTCTGATAATAAGCAGTTTGGACCTTTTTTAAATTGTAAGTAAGAACAGAAGTTCTCATACTTTCAAGAATGCATTAGTAGAACATGGATTCAATAAGTAGATAAAATCTAATCTGTTTCAAAATGCAATTAATAAATTTTTTATGAGTACAAAACTTGCCAACTAATGTCTGAAATTGTAGGCTAAAATAGAAATATTATTTAAGAGCATTTTATTTATATTTTTGATCGAAAAGAAGTACATGGTACATGTATAAGAGAGTAAACGATCAGTTTTTATCTTTGGTACTCTTTTGTAGAATAGCAAGTTGAGTATATCTAAAGCCTGGTACACGATAAGCTATAAATTCACAGAACACATGTCTTGCGAGAAGTCGCAAAGCAGTTCCGTATGTTCAACTAGTACACACCTTAAAAAGCGTACAGTAACATTCTAAATACAACTCTTTGGGACTGTCCCTGCATAAGGTCGTACGACTTTGATGTTCAGTATATACTAAGCCTAACAATTAAAACTATCTTTTTCAGTTTAATTTTTTATGATTTTATTTCTACTTCATTAATTATGGCCTCGCTTTTTACCATAGAATTCAATCAATATGTTTTTAAGAATGCAGATTTCAAGCACATTTAATCGAAATTTAGAATGAAATGTTATTTTATTATTTCTGTCTACATTTTATTCGCACGGCACAATATATGAATTAAGAACTTTATTGCAAATGAACATTTCTGAACTTTCATACTCTAATTTAACTATAAAACTTTCAGAGCAATTTTAAAAATAAGCTTAAATATTTTTAATCCCAAGCTTATGTTGTCCTTAATACATTTTCACTGATCTTTAAAATGCTTCGCTTAGTATAAAAAAAAATTTATTCTAAAATGTTCTCTGATTTGTGCGTTAAAATTTCAGTAAATCAATATGGAAATTTCTTCAAAGTTAGCTTCAAAACTAATAAGTTTCAAATAAAGATGTATGAAATAATGCAGAAAAAAAAGTGCTGAAAAATATCTCGCTTCTCCATCAGTTTTTGTAAGATTTGCATTTATAGCAGTTTTATGTTAATTCTTACTTTCATGTTGTTTACAAATCGATTGATTGGAAAATTATTTTGTACCGCTTTAAATATTTTTCAGTAATATTGCATATCATTATAGGTAAAGGAAATAGTTATGAATGCAATTTATGAGCAATATTTGCAAGTGACAAAATAACCGACAAGTATTTGTAAACAAATTTTGATCAGTATTTTATACCAAACAGTTTCTTTTACAAGATTCGAAAAAAAAGTGTATAGCAAAAAATTAATATTTCAGCAGCATTTCGGAAGCAATTACTAGTAACTTTTTTCTTTTTGTGGGCAACTGTGATGGGCGAATGATGTATTATTTATTAGCCTGTTGTCAACAGTTAGAATGTAAGAATTTGAAATCAGTTCGTCAGGAGAGTGCTTAAGCTTTCAACAGCCCTGTGCAAAATATATTTAGAAACTTTCGTCGAGTTTTTAAGTTTCCCTTTACTCGTCGACCCCTTTTCAAAAGAAAAAAAAAGGTAACTAATATTTATTCTGCTGAAATGTCTTGTATCTTTTCTAGTTTGAATATACTAAAGTTTCTCAGACTGTGCTCTGTGGAGCACTAGTGCTCTGCCTGAAGAAAAAATATTAATAGCATAACGTTTTTCACATTTGAACTACGATAATTTTGCATATAAATCATTCATAAAATTCATGTTGATGCCACAACGCGTCTCGAAAAATTAACATTTTCTGGACGGTCGCAGAATTTTGCAGAAGTTACCGCGGGTATGAAAACCGCCACTGAGCAAATTATCCTCGATGACGACAGATGCTCGGCGACAGGAGCTAAACTTATTTATATGAAAACCTTTGAAATCATTTACGTTTCATGTTATTTTTTGCAGGATGATGCCACGTTTGAGCTAAATTTCGCGCAGCCCATTCGGAAAGGGTTTAGAACCACTCCAGGCAAACCCAGACAGATGGTGAAATAAATAAAAACTTTGTGTAAAAAACGCATATGAAAAGGTACTTATCGGTTGGGACGATCGTTTCGACCGAAAACATCTTCGGTCTTCATCAGCCGTCAGCACTTAGTCTCACAGAACAGTGAAAACTGAAAGATAAGCAAAGCAAAAGCAAAAAGCAAGCTGCCACTTAGGAAAAAAAAACGAGAAACCACGGTGATTAAAGGTAGGAGGAGGGGGGAGGGAGTGTAGCAAAAACAGTAAAGTAAGCGTGAAAATGACTACGAAGAAAGAAGTGGGGAACGAGAGAACAAAAGTGAGTGTTAACAGTCCAAATAAACAAAACTACTGAAAAAACACTCAAAACGCTGGTTTTAAAAGATGAAATAAATAAAAAAATTTTGTAAAAAACACACATCAAAAGGGTACTTATTGGTTGGACGAAATGATCGTCCCAATCGATTTTAGTAGCAGGAGGGAATTTTTTTAATGCTACTAGTATTACTTGTTATTATGTATGATGAATATGACAGCAGTTTGGAGCTCGCGAATATAAACAAACGTGATATGGTGCTTGTCTCCTAACCACGGTGGTACAGAACAACCTTGCTTGTATAAGGTCCTTTTAGATCATATGAATAGTAAATCCAGCCAAAACATCATTTAAATACACGACTTTAGTAGCGCGACTTTAGGCTTGCTTCTGCATCGTTAGCTTTTGTATTTAGCAGCATTAGTATGCAATTAAACCGTGAGAAGCGTCTAAAATTTACTATGGGTGGAACTATTCAGAACCTTCTAAGCCATCATAAAAACCTATGAACGCAACCAGAATGTCATTCACGAATATTTAGATGTAAATTGATAGTCCTGAGATCCTGACTACTCTGTTATTCAGATGTGTTTTTCAGCCGCCTGTTAAACAGAATCAGGTGTAAACAATGTCACTATATTTCAGTTGCTTAAACGCATTTTTACAACACATTTTTATTTAATTGTTTGTAATAGTCGTATAGCATTGTTTACATTTTTGTCAGCGTGCACTGAAGCGGTATAAAAGGACACAGTATAACATATTAAAACAATTTATTATAGATTGTTCTACTTAAAGCCTATTATCCACTGAGTCCAGGCACGTATCCAGAAAAACAATTTAGGGGGGTCCAAAAATTTCAGAGGGGGTGGGGTCCAAACGGTAAAAAAGGCTGAATTTTTCACAAAGAGGGCGGCGTACCCCTGGACCCCCCCTTAAATACGTCCTTTACTGAGTCAACTGATTAGAAACTATGAAAAACTGTATGATAATCAACGTTTTCTGAAGATAAATCTCTTTTTTTCCCATAGAAAAGGAAATGTTTCGACAGGATAGGAGATTTGTCAATGATGCGAAGCAATCTAGCTTTTTCCTAACATTCCTTTGAAGAATCGTAGTTTAAATACTTTCTTAAATTGAATTTCAGAATCCGGGAAAATTCGGTAGTATCTTGAAAAACCGGGATGTTTAAGAACAAGAACTCATAAAATGATGCAACACGAGGAATAAAGAGAAATGAAACACGATATTCGACTATTTGGTAATAGTTTCACATTGCATTTCTAAGCAATTCAAGTGATTAATCCATAAAAAGACGTACACTTTCTCTTACCTCAGATTTGGAGGACGGATGCAGCTTACGCACCATTACGATCAACTCTCAAAACACCCTCACAGGAAAAACAAACCAAAACTAACTATTGTTCTTATCGAAGATGTTATATCTTTTCTTCAGTTTCGTGAACTGATTGGAATCTGTCTGCAATAATCTCTAACTATCACTTTGATTTGCACTCAGACATGCATTATTTTGAAAACTATGGATTAAATTTAAAAATTTGTGTGCTTGTTATGTAGCTTAAATTTTTCAAGATTTTTAAGTCATTGACGATTGCAAATCGATGAGAATTTTTATTTTGCTTTACTTCGACAGATTTGGTACAGATATGAATTGAAAATAAAGGTCATCATTTAACTTTCAAAACATTAGAAAATAGATTTTGATGTAATATGTAGATGTTTCCCAACACAAAAGTAACAATACATAACAGAGAATAATTTTTTAAGTAAAGAGGGATTTTTTAAATTCTTAATTGTTGTATATTAACTTAAGGAAATATATCGCCTGTTATCATTATTTTCTTCATGGTGTTCCATGTTTTTCAAAATATTATGCAATTCATCTGCGTTGCTTTAATTTTCAATACTAGTGGCTATTCATACAAAGCTTAAAATGAAATTGAACTTATAGAATAAACACGTTCTGCAAGTTGATTTTTTTTCTAAAACTCTTCTTGAGGAACACACAGAACATTTTCATTTTTAGTATAAGAATAACTGTAAACAGTTTTCAGACTCGCCTAAAAAATCTGCTATATCTTCTGTATTTTTACTGAAAAAAAAATTAAAAGAACATCTCGCTCTCGTTCGCTTCAAAATTATATTTTCCTTCAGAAAAATGATATAGCTATCTCGTCCTTCTCAGAAAAATCAATTACTTGAAGCAATCGGCTGGACGTACAAATTTTTGAGAATCAATTAAATTCAGTTTTAATTTTTCTTGGAAGAGAGCTTAGTTGAAAAATACACGGATTTATCACTAAATAATAAAGAAAGAAAATTTTTCAAAATATGAAATCTTAGAAAATGGTCTGCTTCGGAAAAACGCAGACTTTAAATGGAATTGTTTAATGAAATAATTGAATTTCTAGAAACTAACACATCCAAAAATAGAAAAGAAATTATTTTCTTAACAAATGAAACTTTCAAATAAAAATCGTTTATTAATTCATGAATTCGTCGAATGATGAATTATGAAAAGAAAAATTAATAAATTAGTTTAAGCGTAAGAATATTTTTTCGATGTTTAAAAAATATTGAATTTTATTTAATGCTAATTTTAGTTCTTAATCAAAATGTTGATTGATAAAACTTGCATTCCTGGAAAATTTTGATTTCTTGTGTCTTAAATTAATATTTGAATATATGAGTAAGTAATGTACCACCTTTGTTTATCAATTGAAATAATCAGTTCTTGAGTTTTTGCATAGTATATATTTAATTAACTGAGTGTTGTAGAGAGATAAATTGATTAAAACAAATAAAGAATATTGAAGCTTTGTATGGGTACATTGCACGAGAAAGGGTTTAGATGTTTGCTACTAAATATACAGGGTATCTCCCATTTATTTAAAATAGTCTCTAAAATACGTTTTAAGCAATGGTTTTCGAATCCCATTAGAGCATAACGTCATGGAATCCTTGTGGATGCTCCTCGGAAGGAACTATAAATTCTACTTACACATTTACAATAGAGTAAATTGTACAGTTAAATGGAATAAACTTCGCAACTTTCGTCGTAACCTACATATAAATTAATCAATCCGCATTTACGATAGCTGGAACAAGAGCGGAGAGACAAAAAAACCGAAATCCCAAACATTTTTCAACTTTGTTAGAGAGTTAACTTAATTGTGGACTTTAAAAAGCAAATACTAACTATTTACTTACATATTTCGTACAGAGAGCTAAAAATATTTGACATATCTGTTTTATCTATACATGTTTGAAAGAAGGCTTATGCTGTTTCTCTTTATTGTAACAAGTGTCGCTGAGTGGGGCTCGCTAAACAGTTCCAACGATCTCTCTCTTTTATAGTTTTTCTGGCCAGGTTATGACATCAAATAAAAATTTCTGGAAGTTGCCGGACTTTTCTTCCTGATAAACATAAAATTCCAGCACTTCATTTTTGTACCAAACTTCATTTTTGTTGCCAAATTCGCCAAACGGTCGACGAGTTTGTCGCTGAAGTCAAAGGGGCATAGGTTTTCAAGAACCACACGATAGTTGTAGAATTCAGTTCTCCAAAATAAGTCCCGAATAACAAAATTGGCATTACAAAAAAAAATTATAACACTATAAATCACACCTTTTAAAAAATTTAGAGAATTACTGAAATGTTATGATTCGTTTTTAAACGAAATTTCTTTAAAAATGAAAAGAAAAGAAAGCGAATATTTCACATTTTGAAATTATTTAAATTTTACTAACAAATAAAAGAGCAGATTTATTTGTCAGTAAAATTTAAAGATTTAACATTTTTTTAAATAACGTGTGTTATTTTGTATGCATTTTTATTTTTAAAATAATTTCAAATGAATTTAGAGTACATAAACATCCATTGCTGTTTAGTTTTGCATAACTCATCCACGACTACGGCACATTACCGTCAGTATTTAATAATTATTTATTGACCGAAGTCTGTTCATTAATCCATGGCCAATGTCCCTTGACCATGATCCATTATCTTGACAGAATTTAATAATTTCTTGTGTCTCGGACTTAATTCTTGTGACTGACCACATTATTTCTGCATATTACGAAATGGGTATATGGTACTTTTCATGATTACTAAACCTTCGTTGTACTTGTTTAGCTTACTTTTCATGTGTTTGAAAACCAGAGAATATAAATTTTTCAGTGAGAAAAATGTTTGGTTGAATGAACAGAAATCTTGTTGAAGCTACAAAATTATCCGGTTGAAATAGCGCGAATGAAATTTTTGTTAAACCAACAAAATAATTTTGAGAAAATTATTTGGGTGTTTCAACAAAACATTCAGTCAATACAACCAAACAGTTTGGTTAAAATAAACAAGTGTTTTGTTAGTTTAACCAAACTATTTGTTTAAATGGTTTATTTAGTTAAAACAAACCATATTATTTGTTTAATTTAACAACATTTCTTTAACTGGTGTGTTCAACTTTCATCACTCTCACATTGCTCATTGACGCATGCGCAAATTTTTGTTAAAAGATTCTGATTCGTTCTAAAGCAATAAAACGTTTTCTTAATTCAGAAGGGAATTTTGTTATATTAATTTTGCTGAATCAAAAAAACTTTTGCCGAATCAATAAAAATAAACCACCAAACTGTTTAAGCAAACTGATTTTGTTAAATTCAACAAAACACTTTTTAGCATGCTAGCCTGCTAAAATAAACTTGTTCAACTTTAACAAGTATGTAACCGTATTGTTCTAAGAAATTTCACTGCTTTTGTAATCAAATGATGAGTTGTTCTTTCGTTGATTAAGACCAAAGTCTTGAACATGTGTCTCGGTGTTTGTGACAGTTATGAATTAAGTATCTCAATCATGTATCCTAGAAAGTATTTTTCAACGAAGTTTGCACCATACTCTTGTTGTACCCGAAAGTCAAAATTTCTCTGAACAGATAGGATTTATCTTAACGTCGAAAACGTTTTAACATTTTCTAATCTTCATCCATATTAATTCTCGTAAGTAAATAATATGTATTTCGTAAGACGTGCTCCTAAAAAGAAGAACGTGTTTAATTAGATGAAAATAAAAATTTAATAATTTAATAAAAAGGTAATTCTTTTCCTTGTCTAATTATCCGTGTGTAATTACACGCTATAGTTGTTTTTAAATATTATTGTTCATTTTTCAATTTTCATTTTTTATTCGAAAAGGCTTTATAAGTTTACTTTGTGAAATTTTTGCAGTGAATAACTCGAAAACATGACTTGAGGGCTTAAAAGATAAAAAATAATAAAAGAACACCTCAGCATATGAAAATAAAAATGCGATTAGCTGATCTATCTTTTGCAGCTTTAATTAAAACCTTAAAATTATGTTTTCTTTCATAAAAAAAGGGTTTATTGTGTGTTTCTTTTATCACTCCAGCTATTAAATTGTCTTTTATTTTTAATCTTTAATCAGATTTCCTTCAGCTTAGAGAGTTTTCTTTTCTGCTATTATACAAGCATCAAAAGTCAAAGATTCCCTTGTTTAAATGAAATTTTGAATTCCCGCTTTAAAAAAAAATTATTTCCGGCATTTAAAACCTTTCTACAATAAATGAATCAAACTGAAGTTGATAGTGAAATATTTTCTTCGTTTCTTTCTAAAATAATACAGCAATAGAATACTTTTTTTTTTCATTAATGCAGCAATATTGTTACATTACTGCAGTACGAAAAAAATTTGACCTTAAATTGTTCTAACTGATGTGCATTTGAGTGAAAGATATCATTTTACTTTAGTATTGTTGCAGAAATACTCTGCTTGTTTCCGGGGTTCGTCGTTCTAAAGTCCAGTTGGTGTAGGAAGTTCTAGTAAAAAGTCCACTGGTCAGGATGGAACACAACTTTATTGCTTCTAGAACTTCGTAGAACAATCAGCTGTACAAAATTCACAAGCACAATTAAACAGTAAGGTGCTTTTAACAGTCCGCTTAGATCAGAAGCTCTCACAAATGCTGCATTTCTCTCACAAAATAAAACACTTTCACTGGCAAAAATTCAGTAAAAATATACGTGAGATAACACTAACAGTCTCTCAAGACTCAGCAATCAAGAATTTACACACAGCACTTAAATTCAGAGCTTCATAAACAGAGCGAAACACCGCTTCTATCACAGAGCAAAGCAAGCGTACTCACTCACTGCTTGATCCACACGGAACTCTCGGAGCAGCGCGCTGGTGGTATTTATAGAGGAGGCAGAAGCTTCGAGCAGCTTCCAGAAAAGTCTATTTCTCGAAGTTTCTACATAAAGCGGGGATTTTGATTATGTCATAGAAGAGAAATGTTACGTTATTATGCGTTTTTAATGCGCAAAAAACCAACTTTCCGGCCCCGTTGAGAAAATCGCGCCAAATGACCAAAATATCGCCAAGCTTGGTGACTTTTGTCGAAATATCGCCAAATTTGGCGCCAAAAATAAGTCCCCAAAAGTGAAGTTACCGAGGGCCTAGGACCCATATTTCTCGAGATTTCTAGAATCTCCATAGAAAAACAAAGGGGAAACCGAAACCTCCGTATCTCCGGTTCTAGTTGACCGATTTAAATGCAACAAAAAGCAAAGTTTAACAATGTGAAACTTAGAATACGAATTTTAAACTATTTTAAGCCCCAGAACAGCTGGTTGCCCCGAAAATTCGTAACAGTATTCTGTATTATGTAATATTCGTCTTATGAATTGAATTATATATTAAAAGATAATAACCAAAGTTTTGAAAGATTTTTTCTTTTTTTAATACTTCATATTTGATTCAATATATTAAAACAAGTCAAAACAAAAACTTTCATTCACTTCTCAACAGATAGTCAATAATATGTAAAGCACAAGTAAAAGAGAAAAAAAAATTCACCTAATTGAAAATAAAATTTTCAAACATTGAGCCTCGAAAAGAAGGAATGTATTTTGTTATTTTTGTTTTGGTGTGAATACATCTTTAAATTTGCTTATAAGAGTGGGAGGCAATTCAGAAAAATGATGATAACAAAATAGAGGAATACAGTTCGATGTTGCAGCCACATATCTATCATCTATGTACAAAATTTAACTACACCACTCGATAGCTAAATGATCAAAGAATTCGTTACGTTGAGTGAGGACTGTGACGCATCGCTTGCGGCGGAAGGGTAAGCGCCGTCATTTTGAGGTCGTTTCGTTGCATCTCACAGTGTCCGTTTAGTATAAATTTTGACTCAGAAAAGCTAGAACGTTCGTTTGCGTTTCAATCGCCAATTCTCTTTAGAAGATTTATCGACTGCGTATGTAAAACTGTAGTGTGAAATAGTTATAGCTAGGTCACTCGAGCCCATTTAAGTGGATGATGTAATCACTTCTGTAACAAGCCGGACTTTATAGACATCGAGTGAGCGATTTGCCGATTATGAAGACACTTTAAGCAGCATTTGGTGCACGTTTCACTGCTACGTTTGTCAAAAATCCTTTCAGACGTATTCACGTAGAACACACGGCACACAAATAAACGGGGTCCGCTGTGAGATTGGCTGTGTCCACGACACAGCCACACCCCGTTTTAAAAAAAATTAAGTAGTACTTAAAACTTCGAAGATAAGTACGATGCATTTTTCATTAACCCTTAGGCTGTCACGAACACGCTGAGCCCGCGTTCGTCTAGATTTCACTTAGTTTTGAAGGTTAGGAACGCGTATGCTACGTTTTTAACTACTGTTGCTGATGCCTTCATCAGTAGATGGCAGCACAAGAATATATTGGAATACGATGTTATAAGAAATACAAAAAAAAAACACTCAAAATACTGGTATTAAAAGGTAAAATAAATAAAAGCTTTGTGTAAAAATCCCACATAAAATGAAACTTAAATGTTATAAGAAATAGTCCATCTTTAAGTGAAAACATAAAATGGCGGATATTTCAGGTCATCGAAAGCTAATCTGGAAAGCTAATCTGGTCATCGAAAGCTAATCGAAGACATCTGGCTGTGCCGGCACAGCCAGCTGCGTCAAAAAAGGGTCTCTAGGTCTGTGGCACGCGATGAACGTTTCGATCGTCCGCCATCTTGCTGGTAGTTAAGTCGGGCGATGGCAACGGCTGCCCTTTTTTCAGCATTGGGCAATCTATCCAGCTGTTCTCGCATTCTTCCATTTGTCAGCAGATGTCAGTGCTGTTAAAAATAATCGTGACAATTTTTTTACGGGAAATGACGTGCTAAAAAGCAAAGGATTCTCGTGGAGCTATGTCACCCGCAACTATTTTTATAGAAATCAAATCTATTCTTCGTGACTGGCAACAGTCAAAACGTCAGAGTTTGGTGTTCCCAGAGCGGGAACACTGCGCGTTAAAGGGTAAAAAATCATAAATAGGAATACTCGCAAAATATTGTTCTTTTAAATTGAAGCCTTTGAAATAAATTTTGATTCAATTCGGACTTTGAGCTTGAAGGTTTCGGGTGTTTTATTTAACTTTTGCTCCATAAAAAAATTAATTTCTTATGTTTTTTATTGAGCTAAATAGACACAATCTTCAATTACTCACTCACTCATTTTCATGGTGAAACAATTAAAGATTCCACATTTGAAATAAAAGACAGAGATGAAATCAATTGAGTATACAGATAATAATAGTTTACAATGTAAACATTCCACAGTTAAACGGACATTAAATATGTAGAGTGATCTCACAAACATAAATAATAATTTATATAGAAACATAGACCGCATTAAACTATGAATGTTGGCCTAAACAGCTTTTTACTGCAACAATTATCACGTATAACAATATTACTTGTGCTCTAACTGTTACTCCTACTAAGATTATGCTACTGGTACTTAATATTGTTGCTTAACTCAATTTTTCTATTGTTGATACGCGTTCTATATTTATAACAATGAGTAAAAATGTTTTTCACAATGGATATAATCATTTGAAAAAGTCATAAATCATTTATAGTTTTATATAATATAGAGTAACTCAACAGGGACATTTTCTTATTCATACGCTGTAGTCCCTCACTCATGACAGTCATTCCAGAAAAAAGTGATTTCAAGCGTATTCTTTATACAAGGTGTTCCAAAAAAGTGATAACACGATTTCATTCTTTATCTATTAGAGATCAGTGGCCAATGTAAATTGAAAAAAATGTTCAAAATAAGGTACGAAAAAAGACTACGTTAAGAAAAACTCCTCTCGTTAATTTACAAAAAGTTACATTTTTAAAATTTCTATACAACCCTCGTACAAAAGTTCCCTATTATCAAAATACGCCTCATACACTGAAGAGGCGATGTGAAAACTTTGAGAATTATATCCAAAAATGCATGAGAGATAACAAGATAAATGCATGCTGACTTAAACTACTTTTCAATGGTTCTCGAAGGGTAAAAAATGACATCGGATGATCATGCTTCAGGGTGACACAGGTCGTACAGAAATTACGGAAGAAAAATTTTTTCCCAGTCCAGTAGTAAGCATTTGCATTGAAATTCATGTATAGCCTGATCACCCTGATCATATTTTTTAAAGATATCTCTCAGACGTTTTGCGATGAAAGGCTGAAATTCTGCATATAATCTCATTAGTGTATGGGCTACATTTTAGTAACTGGTAATTTTTTGTACGTGAGTTACATAAAAATTTAAGAATTGACAAACTCCTTGAGCATTTAAGAAAATGTTTTCTAAGCGCAGTCTTTACCCGACCTTACTTTGAACATTTTCAAATGAATAAAAACTTAAAGCGTATTTCCACCTTTTTGTAACATCCTGTATATCCAAAGTTTCAAAACAATCGTTAATAATCGTCTTTATAAATTCGACAACGTCCAAACACCCCTTGTTTGGCTATATGGTGTGTATACTTGAAATAATAGGGTACACAAAGGTATCGATTTTATACAATGATTTACTGCTTCAACATATTTGCAACACGTTTTACTGTATTGATTGATGAGTCTTACATTTCATAAATAACGTTTTAAATAATTTCAGAACTTATACCATGATAATTTATTATCAGTTAAAAAGGTAAAATAAATAAAACCCAAATTTAATGTACATGTAACGGTTTATTCTTCATAATATACCTATTAAAGTCATTTTTTTTTAATATCCATAGCATTTTTGACTTTATGTTTTGAATTACAAGACACAATGTGTGGATATTAAGTTAAGAAATTTTTATCCTGTTTAGCATATACTTTCTAATTTAAAAATATTTGAATAGAATTTTTAAGTAAAAAAATAATGTTGCTTTCCGCCTTAGGTTTCATTTTCTAAAATAAACACTCGAGGATTTAACAAAGCTGTGTTAAGAAAATATTGTTATTTAAAGCTCAAGTTCTTAAATTAAAGCAAATAAAACTGCTTTTTTTAGAATTAAAAACCCATACTTAAATTAGTTTTAAAATATGAGGCTCCTTTTATCTCCAGTAACTTTTTTAAGCTTTATTTTTATTTCTAAAAATAAAAATATATAGCGGTCATATTTTTAACAATATTCTGTTACTTTTTTTAAGATTAAAACGCAAATGAATTTGATCTTCATGTAGTTGGCCGAATTTAGCAGTTTTGCATTCTTCCAATGTCTTTTATCTTTAAAATAGTTCGATGACGAACTTTTTGCTTTCGAAAATAATTCGGTTGTGTTTGCTCACTTTCGATGAAGTTTATAAGATGCTTTGTTATTTTTACATTTCATATTCAAAATTAACATAAAACTTTAACACACATATGAAAAAGTTCATGCATTTACATGAAAAATGAATTTTTTCTTGAACTTTACCACTGTGTTTTCAAATTTTCAAAAGAAAAAATATGCACTGTTACTATTTACTAATTTTCAAAATGGTTTTCACTTATCAAGTTTCGTGCATAATAGTGCTGATAATTTGCATGCATATTTTCTCTTACATTCACTCATATTCGTTTTATACGATACTATCTGCGTAACCTAGGCATTTACAAGTCTTTAAAGAATGAATTTGAATGATTCATTCATTGTGCTTGAAAACTGTTCTTCCACCTGTCTTATTTTTTATTATTTAGACGTGTTTACGATATTTGGTTTAACTAAAAAAATAGTGTTGTTCTATGTGTTTTTTATTTTCTCTTTTTTGTCTTAATATATTTTTTACTAATGTTCTTCTTTTTGCTATTGTCTCTCTCCACATTTCCCCATCTTTTTTATGGGAACTTCCTTTTTTCTGCGCATTCTCTTATCTGTGCATCTTTTTTGTACAGCCTACCCTAATTCTGTTAATTTCTTTCATTTTCCTGCCTGAGTGTAGCTTGGTATTCTCCCAGCTGATGAAAAGTTAACCGTTTTTACAACTCGAAACGTACGTACTTATTAGTTTTAATTGATGTGAGATTATAACAGAGTATTTTTATTTCTATTATCGTTGCCTAGTTGTTTGGATGATTATTAATTTGTATTGCACCTAGAACTTTTTAAATTACCGTTTGTTAATTATTTTCAAGTAAAAATACTGTCCATAAATCCAAAATTTTTTTATTTAATTTATCGTGTACGGAAAAATATTCTCTTCTTTGTTAATACTAATTTTCCAATTTTTTTACAAAGGATAAGAACACAGTGATGGGGCTAGGTTTCCAGTCAGATGTTTTTGATTCGTTTTTAAAAGATAATTAGCTCACCAATTTGCCATTTTGGAGGGAAATTCATTTTTTTAATAAAGCATTAAATAATACCAGAAAGAAAGAACTATCGTATTTGTAAAATTCCTGAATTAGCTAGTGATACATTTCAGCCGGGCCTGAATCCTTTGGCAGGTGAAAAGGAGTAAATAGCGTTATTCGATTTACTACGTCAAAATAGGAATATCAGGATTGTTAGTTCATATCAAAGGTGTTGCATGGCCAGCTGAGGAGTTACCAACAGTTGAAGATTTTAAAAACTTTAAAGTGCCTAGCACATCTAAAGAAATATTAAGAATTCGACATACAAATGGTTTCTTCTTTGAAGAAAGATGTGAGAAAAAAGGGAAGGCTGACCGTCTTTCCTCCAAAAAGGATGGACGATGATTTCAAAGTATTTGGAAATTAATTTTTAGAAATCCGTGTGTGTGCGTGTCTTTATTACACTGTTAAAAATATAGTTCAACGTTTCACCGAAATTCCGGCGCCAATTTAGCTGCAACCGGTATTTTGAAAAATATGGTGCTAAGATTCACAATTGTAGTGGTGTTTCCTCAAGCACCATTATACAGCAAAATTAATGCACACTACTAGAAGAAAAGAAAGTTCTTTTCGAGACACGAATCTGCAGTGTCCGGCTTAAATGTACGGGCGTTGACAACTAAGCCACGACTGACAATTCTTTTAGCAAAAACAAATTATATATAGCATTGTTTTATCTCAATTTGCAATACAAAAATTTCTTGTTAGAAGTAGAATGTTGAGCTCTGGTTTTTTACACGTGATTTTAGAAAACTAATTGTAACTAAAAAATATTGATGAATTATGAGCCATAATCAGTTTCTGTTCCCTTTTAAATGAATGTAGATAGCCTTTGCTGTCAAACGTGTTTAGTCGATGTCAAGGGTGGTAGCTCCTTTACACAGCCTATATTTTTTAATGAAGGCTCTTTCTTCCTTTATGAAAGATTTTTCTTTTCGAAGAATTCATGAGGCACTTTTTTCTTATTTTTCGTAATCGCCGCTAACTCCTTAACACGAGCTAACGGCGACCATGCTGGTTTACCAGAAAACCCATTTTTTCACAATTGAACAAATCTGGTTTCTATCGGTAATTGGCTTTTATAAGATATTCTCGGGTGAACCATTAATACGGTTCAACGTATATGACATTGATTGCAACTCTCTGATTTCAACGGTTATTTGGTGAAACGTTGAACTTATATTTATAACAGTGTAGTATGCAAGAATTTTATGACCACCCTTTTTTTTCTTCAAGAGGGATATAGTAAAAGGCGTTTTGACCCCTTAATCTCAATTGGAAAATCCGCTCTCATCGAGCATATACGCTCCAAGCCTCGCCTTGAAATGGCAAATCTCGTATTATTAGCTTATGTAGCTTTCGCTATTGTAAGAACAGATTTTCTCAAAGACGACATCACTTTCCAGTCTTCCAAAAACGAAAGTGTTCTGAGACGGTTGGTTTTCCAAGGCTATTCTAACATTGCAATTATAGTAATTTTCTAGCCTTAAAAACCTCTTAAGAGCCTGGAAGTGTTATCGATCTTTAAAGCTTGTATCACCTGGTTCGGCTACATCTTCTCAAAACATTGTGTTATACTAATGCCATCACCAGTATTTTTTAAAAATATATATTTGTCGTCAATTTCGTAATCCTAATTTTAGTGTTCCCACCCTCAGCCAAAATAAATATATAAATTAATAAATAAAAAAATAACTTATTCTTACTTCACAGGATTAGTCTTTTGAACTATTCGTTGAAAAGTGTAAGATAGGATTGCTCTACGAAGAATACACCTTGACCCATTTTAAACTTTGAAAACATTGAGGGAGCTACTACATTACATGTTAAGGTTCTTCATTATCGCAAATTTATAGATTGAGTACTTATTTACTTTCCATTACATTGTAATTATAGCCCGGATATTGATGACATTTGCATTTTTCAGCGTTTTTACTCTTTCAGCGCACTTTTTAGATTTTTTTAGGGTAATTTTTGAGATTTTAGGGCATAATTTTGCATTTTATGTTGGTTTGTTTTTTTGTAGGGGAAGGTGGGGGGGAAGGGTCATTCTTTTAAAGAAATGTAATAAAATTCTGAATCTCTTGTCTGTAAACAAATTTATAAATTTACTTTCAGACAGGAGACATTCTTTCACATTTGAAACTATTAAAAAGCACTTTATGATGAAATTTAATTCTGACCTCTAGTAATATCAGAAAATTCAAGTTTTGAACTGTATTAAAATTTATGGCTATACACAGAGAAAAGTCCATGTATCAATTTATGTTACCTTTCATCTTTAATGTTTTGGGATTTTAACATTTACTATTTTTCATTTTCAATATTTAGGGGATATTAATCTCAGTTTCTTTTAAAGTGTTTTATTTATTTGTCAATATATAAACAAGTTTAAATATCTTTTTTCTTTCTTTATTTTTTACTATCATATTTATTTTGAATATAAATACGTTACATCTCAGTGTTTTTAATAAATATGTATTATGCAACAAAATACATTTTTAATAAGGAATTATTTGTTTAGAAAAACTTCGTTTAATTATTAGGGGATTTTTTGCATTTTAAGGGATATAATATCTAATTATATATTAAGATTATACTTTATAATCTTTTTTATATTTCATTGCTTTATTGTCTTTTAATCTGTATTATCTCTATTTTTCAGTGGCAAGATATCACAAAGCTCCCTGAAATGGATCTTTTAAAAATGTTTTCTGATTTTGCAATAATACATAACTTAAGAGTTCTAATAAGATAATTAAAAGGCTTTTCGTCTTCTTCAGTACTACCTCCTGAATGTAGCGACATAAAAACTACTCCCCGACCAAATGTAGATTTCATAAACTACTTTAATTGCATAATAAATGAGTTACGAGAAAACAATTTATCAAAAATCGATGTACATTCAGACAAGGCTGAAAGATTTATAAGTAACCTTAATCGCGATACCTGGAACTCGCTTGAGGCTAATTTTTTTCTTCGCATCAAGGAGAAAAAATTACATTTTAGAATGTTTAGGAAAATTTACATTTAGCGTTACTTTTTCTTCTTACTTTAAAATTGGTAGCAAACTCTTCTCACCAGAAGTTTGAGAAAGAAAAATGGAGACGCGAGCTTCAGGGGGTTTCTTGTCATAAAACAAAACACTTCGTGTTATAAAAAGTATCATCCGTAAGGCTTAATGTGATTAGCCTGAGGAATTTTTCCATTAAGATAAAAATATTGTTTCTCTTCAACGAAACAAATCATTCTGATACGTGGTATCATTTATCTTGTAGCATATTATTAAATTATTTTTTTATGCTGCAGTTTTTTGTACATTATAATTTTTTTCATTACATGAAAAAAAATAATAATAATTTCTGATATGTTTTCTGTTGAGGAAAACCTATCTCGTATCACACTTTTTTTAAAAGTATGTTTTTTTTAAAGTGTAGATCAAGTGGTTATTTTTTATGGAAATGGTAGCGGGTGCAAAAACTGATATTTTTTTCCATAAACTACTTCTAATTAGGTATCATATTCACTCCAGGCATGTATGCAGGACCAACTGTATTACACCCAGCATTTTAAATCTTATTTTTAAGAAGTCAGAGTTCCTTTTTTTTAATTCTGCTTATCAAAATCAAATTTTATGAATGCTTTGAGACGACATCACTTCTTTAGACAAAAACTCTTTCAACAAAACTTAAATTTTTTCTCAAATAAGTCGACGCTTAAAATTAAATTAAAATACGGTGAAACCATAGAAATCGGCTATCTTGGTAAAAGATTTTGTGTTGAAAGAATGTTTATATCAACACGCATAGTTTCTTAAATGATATAAAATTAAGAGAACAAAAGCAATATTTCAGTTAAATAATAAAAACGTTTACAGGAATTCTTTTTTTTTTTTTTTTAGAATAATGTCAGATTTACATTATCTGTTTAGTGATTTTTAATTATTACTCCTTTAAAGCTGTTGTTTAAAAAAAAGTAACTTATATTGAATGACTTTTCATAAGAATAAAAATAAACTAATTGCAAAGGTCAAAATGTGTATTCACTAATATAGAAGTAATATAGCATTCTTAAAAAAATTCATACAAAATTTATTGAAACGATGTATGTTTAGCAAAAAATTTTTGCAAACTTCGTATTTCGTATTCTTTCCTACTTTCACAGTTTTCATTGATTAATCTTTTGTAAAAAAGAGTGTAGTACTTCTAATATAGAGACTGTTTTTCTTTCTTTTTTTAACCTTTGGCTGTATTTTGCATATCTTTCTTAAGATACATGTTTTTAAAAGACTTTAACTGCTGCAACATACAATTGAAATAATTCACAATAGTTAACATAAATAAAAACAAACAATATAAACACGATGAACATAAAAAACAAAACCTAGACCAAACCTGTTTACATAAATTTTCTTCGGCAGTACATTTTCAATATTTTATACAAAACGGTACAAAACTTCCGTAAACCATTTTAATTATTTAAAACAGCATAGTATTTTAATCTCTAGTGTTATAATAGCTTTATATGAAAACATATTCAAAGGAACTCCATACATATTTTAGACCTTTAAATGCGAACAAAACTTCTTTCCCCCGCTATTTAATAATTAATGCTAGCATACGAAAAAGAAAATTTCAAAGCACAGAAAATTAATTCTAATTTTTTTTTACTTATTAAGTACAACTTCTAAACTCAGTTTTTTTTTAAAGTAACACTCTTATTCCATATCTTCGAGCAAAATACGTTTTTCAGATGCCAGTTTCAAACAAAGCTGCTGAAGAAATTAATTATTTTTAGTTCTCTTTGAGTAGGATTACATTTCTATGTTGACATTATTTACATTTGCGTAAAAAAAGAAATCTAAATTAATATATAGTTCAAAAGAATGTGTTAATTAATAAAGCCAAAATATTAAAGTTATATGCATCTCAGAAAACTAACATTCTTTGTGATTTTTTTAATTCTTTGATGTAAGGAAGTGAAATTAATTATATATTTAATTCAACGAATCAATCCATTTTTTGTCTTTTTATGGGGGGTTTTTTGCAAACATCTCAAGAGTAATTAGAGAACATCTAAATTACTATTGAGTCTTAAATTCAAAATTTCGCTTGGCATAAAAGAAACACGGATGAAAGTAAAAGCTCTATACATTGAGGGTACGTAATAATAAGTACTAATGGTTCTGAAATGTACTCTTAACTTGATGTATAAGTGTGAAATTTAAAATTATCAAATTGCAAAAATCCGTACCAAAAACAAGAAGTCACTGTTAACCAGTGAGGAAAATATCATTCTCTTATGAAATGAACGTCTTTGAAAATGACTTATTTAATATCACTATACATCAGTTTGGAATTTCTAATGCTTTTAAACATTTTGAAGTTGACAGAATGTTAAATAAAACCAAGGTAAAATTTTACAAAAACCAAATAGTATTCGAGTGTTAATTAACAACACTAGCTTGCTTTCATAAATATATGTAGTTATGCATGAAAGTGTGCATCAAGCATCATTAAATACACTCAATTTTTTTCATTACTGAAATTTTTAAAAAAACTAATTATTTATTGCGTAAAGCAGATGTACGAAAACCAGTATGTTCAAATACCCTTTTTGCACTTGGTATAGTACCTTGACCTCAAGTTACAGTTCACCTTTAAGGCCCTCATTAATTCGCGAATATCTTAGAAGCTACTGATGCAAAAGGGATAACACGGGTTTCATGCGAGCAGCCTCTGTATGGACTTGATCTACACGATTTACACCGATCTTCAGGAGAGGGATTATGTGGGAGTTCTCATTAATTCAGTTCAGTTTGCCTAAAAGGCCTATTATTAATCGAAAAATAAACGTACTCGTAGAAAATTAAAAATAAATATGACGAAACTGGAAAAGCCTGTAACTTTTTTTAATATTCAATTCTCAAATATGCCGACAAATAAATTAAAATTCTCTGAAGCCATGGAAAGCAGTTATCTTGTTAAAAGAAGTTAAATGATTATCTTTTATATCAACTCGCATAATTTCTTAAATGACATAAAATTAAGAGAACCCAAGCAATATATTAGTTAAATAGTATGAAAATGTTTGTGGGTGGGATTTTTTTTTTTTTTAGATTTATGACAGACTTACATTATCTGCTTAGTTATTTTTAATTATTACTCTTTTAAATTTGTTGTTTTAAAAAAAGATAATTTACATCAAATGACTCCTGAATAAAAATAAACTAATTAGAAAGATTCAGGATAAAAATAAACTAATCCCTAATAAATAAACTAAACTCCTTCAGAATAAAAAAAAATAATAATTATTGCAATATATTTTTTCTTACTTTCACAGTGTTCATCTATTAATTTCTTGTAGGAAAGAATATAGTACATATAATATAGAGACTGGGTTTTTTTTCTTCATTTTTTTAACAATTGGTTCTATTTTGTGTATCGTTCTTGAGACACATGATTTTAAAAGACTAACTCCTGAAACATAAAATAGAAATAATTCACAATAGTTAACATAAATAATAAAAACAAACAATATAAACACGATAAACATAAAAACCAAACCAAGGCCAAACCTGTTTACATAAAATTTTCTTCGGCAGTACATTTTAAATACGTTGTACAAAACTTCCGTAAACATTTTTAATTATTTAAAACATCATATTATTTAAAGTTCTCGCGGCGTTATAATAGCTTTATATGAAAGCATATTAAAAGGAACTCCGTAATTACTTCAGAGCTTTAAATTCTAACAAAACTTCAACTTCTTTGCCCGCTATTTAATAATTAATGCTAACATAAGAGAAAGAAAATTCAAAGCACAGAAAATTAATTCTAATTTTTTTGGACTTATTTAAGTACAACTTATTAAGACACGTGATTTTAAAAGACTTTAACTCCTGAAACATAAAATTGAAATAATTCACAATAGTTAGCATAAATAATAAAATCAAACAATATAAACACGATAAGCATAAAAACTAAACCTAGGCCAAACCTGTTTACATAAAATTTTCTTCGGCAGTACATTTTAAATACGTTGTACAAAACTTCCGTAAACATTTTTAATTATTTAAAACATCATATTATTTAAATTTCTCGCGTTATAATAGCTTTATATGAAAGCATATTCAAAGGAACTCCATACTTACTTCAGAGCTTTAAATTCTAACAAAACTTCAACTTCTTTGCCCGCTATTTAATAATTAATGCTAGCATAAGATAAAGAAAATTCAAAGCACAGAAAATTAATTCTAATTTTTTGGACTTATTTAAGTACAACTTCTTTACTCAATTGTTTTTTAAGTAACACTCTTATTCTATATCTTCGAGCAAAATACGTTTTTCAGATGCCAGTTTCAAACAAAGATAAAGCTGCTGAAGAAATTAATTATTTTTAGTTCTCTTTGAGTAGGATTACATTTCCATGTTGACATTATTTATATTTGCGTAAAAAAATTAAATTAATATATAGTTCAAAAGAATGTGTTAATTAATAAAGCCAAAATATTAAAGTTATATGCATCTCAGAAAGCTTAATATTCTTTGTGATTTTTAAATTCTTTGATGTAAGGAACTGAAATTAATTCTATATTTAATTCAACGAATCAATCTATTTCTTGAATTTTTTTATGATTTTTTTTCCAAACATCTCATGAGTAATTAGTGAACGTCTAAATTACTATTGAGTCTGAAACTAAAAATTTCGCTTGACATAAGAAAAAAACGAATGAAAGTAAATTTTGTACCAAAAAAAGAAATCACTGTTTGCCAGAGGAAAAAAAATATTCTCTTATAAAATGAACATCTTTGAAAATGACTAATTTAATATCATTATACATTAGTTTGGAATTTCTCTAATGCTTGAGTTTTTTAAAGTTGACAGAATGTTAACTAAAAAACAAGGTTAAATTTTAGATCAGCCAAATAGTATTCGAGTGTTAATTAACAACACTAACGTGCTTTCATAAGTATATGTTGTTAATATGCATGAAAGTGTGCATCAAGCATCATTAAATAGGGTGACTCACATTTTTTTATATTTTTGAGCTGTTAAAAAAACTAATTAGTTGTTGTGGAAAGCAGATATAAGAAAACCAGTTTGTTCAAATGCTCTTTTGGTGCTTGGTGTAGCAGTTTACCGTACATGACCTCAAGTTACAGTTTAGCTTTAAGGCCTTCATTATCCACGAATATCTTAGAAGCTACTGATGCAGTAGGGATAACACGGGTTTCATGCGGCCTGTCTCTGTATGGACTTGGTCTATATGATTTACACTGATCTTCAGGTTCAGAATTATGTGGGAGCTCCCATTAATTGAGTTAAGTTGACCCAAAATGCCTTATTATTAATCGAAAAATAACGCACTCGTAGAAAATTAAAAATAAATATCGCATAAACGGAAAAGCCTGTATTTTTTTTTAGATCCGAGTTCTAATGTTTACTGGCACTTTCAATGATGATTTGTTTAACTTACAGTGTCAGTTGGAATAAATACTACCAGGGAGTAATAATAATAATGTGTTTTTCAATATAGGTATCTTTCATCATTGGTTTGAAGGTAGTTATATTGAAAAACAAAATTTTCAATAAACGGATTTGATGCTTCGGTGTGCAAAGTTATTTGGCGTAAAAGGAAAAATATTTTTTGATAGACAATTCATATTAAAAAGTGTGTCTAAAATGTATTTAAGAGCTTACGACATGTTTTTAATTTTTCTAGTATCGTTAGATATTTTTAACCCTCTGAGCATCTTGGAAATGGGGAAATAATGCAAAGTTGTTTTCACGGTAAAATTTTTAAGGAGCTTTAAAATTTTAAAAATAACGAAGTTTTGGCAAGAAAGTTTGTAATTATTTAAAAATGAGCTCCTAAATCACTTACAAGTTTTAAAATCAAAACATATTTTATGACACCTAAGTATTATAAACAATTTAAATTACAGATGCATTATAATGAAAATTGGAATGAAGTGGACGGGATTTTACGTCACAACCGCTTGGACAGTTAAATCAATGGTCATAATCAAACCACAGTTTTTTAAAAAGTGGGGTAACTCCGACCAAGCACAAACATATAGTAAAAAAAGTTATTCTGACCAGAAAAAACACATGCTTGCCTTATATCACTTAAAGACATTATGAAAAATAAACCTAAAATGTTTCATCTATTCGTTATTTTTAACTTGAAAGTAATTTATAAAATGAAAATTTTGCTATTCATTACTTTAAAATATATAAAAATTTCAAATGCTTAGAACTTACGGCCATTACCTGTGAACAGAGCCATTGGCTCTGTTCACAGGTAATGGCCTTAAGTTCTAAGCATTTGAAATTTTTATATATTTCAGAACGACATTCCAAGATATTAAATGGTATACCGCATACGAGTTTGTAATAAAATAAAGGAAACACGTAAATACAAAAAGTTCGTTTAGACCATAGTCATTTCTATAAAACAAATAGTTACTTCCTCATAATCAAATAATCATAAAAATAGACGACAGACCAAGAACATTAAAATTTATACAGATTTTATTTTTATTTCTCCATTTTGAATTTATCTTATTCTTAAAAAGGCAGGAAGTCATTACTTAAACATTGCCTAATACAATTTTTTAAAGAATTCTTTCATTCAATATTTTTCCTTTTATAAAAAAAGTGACTTTCAACACATCTTGGCAGCAAGATGCCATTTGATTAAATAAGTAAAAATTATAACTTAATTACACAATTTGTGTGAATTATTTCCGCACTTGGGGTTACTTTAATCAGTAAGAAAAACAACAACAATACTCTCAATTGCTCCAACAAAGTTGTAGGCGTAAGTATCAAAAGAAATCAAGTAGTCATAATTACAATGGCTTTCGTAATTACCCCGTTTTTTTTTTCAGTTTTGTGATTTTGTTTGGGGTAATTAGGACCCCACCACAAATTTTCTGCGAATATTTCTTTGGAAACGTAATTTTTATTAGGCCCTCTTAAAAGGTCAAAGTCTCCTCTAATTAATGTAAACAATATTTAGCCTACAGTTAAAACATATGAAAATGTGGTCATAATTATCCATCCTGAGCCTGTTCTTGACAAACAAATGTGCATAATTAATGTTGAAGAAACTTTATTTAGTGTAGTTGAGGTAAGAAATTAAATCAACGTTTACAATTAATTATAAATTACTTTAACCAATGATCACAGCTATCTTATGTGTTTTGTAATTTTTTTTGCAGAAACATTCACCTAAAGTATTTCAAAATCATCATTATCTTCCTTAAAATTTAAGATTCCTCACATGTACTTAAAATTTTGGTATATTTTTTGGTTTATTAAAAGTCGCCAAGCTTGGTGATTTTGGGCGTAATTTTTGAGGGAGGCACGTAACCGTGGTCGGACCTTTACCTAACTATAAGGTAGGACGGTATTGTTCTTGAAATGGATGAATGTCTCTAAAACTGCCATTGGCAGTTAATGTGTTGAGATTTTTTGAGTAATCCTGTATTCGACCAAAAAGCGATAAAGACGCTATTTTCGATGGAGAGATTCATTTTCTAACCTTTAACAACATATATCCCTTCTGAGTTGTTTGAAATAGCCTAGTATCCCTAAAATACGCTTTAATGAATTTCTGCCCATAGAGCGTAATGCACAAAATCTTTTGGGTGGCCGTGTAAATAAACTAACCAGTCGATCTGGACCCAAACAGGAGGTGCACAACTAGATCTTACAACAATCCTAAATATAAAGTTTCAACATCCTACGACCAATAGTTTTTTAGGTTTACGAGTTACATATATACGTTCATGCAGACGTCAGGGAAAAATTGGTCAAAATGGACTTGCGGTCCGTCAGAATGGGTTGTACTTGCATTTATATGAACATGCATACATGCGTACGATGAGATGCATCGCAAAAATTCTTAAAAGTAAATTTAGAGGTAGTCAAAATAGAACTTCAAACTCAGACTTTAGGCAACACACATTAGTAACCACTTTTACACTTAGGATTTACTCGGAAATTTTTATTTAGGGAGGACTTTGAATATATATATTTAGATAAACACTATACTACATGTGCAAATGACAATGATAAAATAATTTCAAGTGAATGCAGTTACTCTAGCAGAAGAAAGCTACATTATCAATTGCAGTAGCAAATATTTACTCCATTAATTACAAATTTAAAGGGACATTTGAAACTGCTACAGCAAAAACAACTCAAAGGCAAATAGAAAAGCCAGAAGAAAAAAAAATTCATAAATAGTCATGACTTTTGCAGAAAACTTTGCTGGATAATTACTTGTTGCATGGTTTAAGTATTAAAATAGTGGTTTTAAGTTTAAAAAGAAGAAAATATCGGAATTAAGGGACCCACTCACCTCTTTCCTGTGAAAATCAGCCCTCCGTTGAGGTCCCAAAACACTGCATGTCACCCGTGCGAAATCGGTGAAGTCTCTGCTTTATGGTAGCATTTTGCTTTATTGTACACTTTGCTCAGGTTAAATAAGCTGTTTTTTTATTAGGACCTCCCAAAACACTTTCTGTATTCGCCACTGCTGTACACCCATGTCAAATCAAATTTGGAGCATTCCAGATGTACATCAAATGATAAATTATTTAGAAATGAGACTTCAAATAATTTTTACGGGTTTTCAGCAAAACTTTGCAATTTTTTCTTACCTCTTCTGTTAAACTGAAACTTCCTAACTATTCTAGATCTTTCTGGTTTTCCTGGACATGTGACAACCCAGTATGCACCAAAAAACCTCCGAAAATTCTGAATCAGTCGTATGATCATAATCTATGCCCACGTTTCCGTAAAAACATGCAATGGGTTTTTGGTCCCCAATTTGCATTATCATTAGCACATTCAATGTTAACTGTTTTATCTTCAGCACTGTGTATGTGCTGCAGGTCTTAAAAGCCGTAACAAATGTAAGTGTCGTTTATATAAGACAAGTACGCTCCTGCTTGTAGGTATGTAAAGTACTGACTCAGGTTTCAACATTAGTATATTAAAACACGTTCACCATCCAGGCCGGGAAACAATAGATATTCATGTGTTAGTTAAAAAATATCTAAAAACGACTATAATGATCGTTAATTTTTCATCAGGGCTTCACAAATAACGGGTACGTTCTCTCCATGCACAATATAAAACAAATTCTGGAAGTCTTACTGAGTTGTGTATAATTTTGCTGAAAACTGAATATCTGTTCCCAAATTCCTGGTCTGAAATTCAAGACTCACCATTTTAATTTTCATTCATCTCTAACTAGTTCATAAAGATAGCAATAGAGAAACAGCAGTGCTATTGAATTCATTGTATCCATCCAATAAGCTTAGCCCATCTTTTTTTAATCCCTCATATATAAATAACTACAAAACATGGTTAAAGGCATCCATTTATTAAGCTGTGCCTGAAAAATTTACTGTATAGTACTATTAAACATGTATGGTGCTCCATTCACGTTGAAATATTTTTAGTAATATCTGCTGATAAATGTGGATTTACGTTACTAGTTTTAGGAGAATTCAAATGAGAATATTGAATTTCGTTGAAAAATCTTTTACTATCTCATTACATTCAAACTTTTCGCATTATGTTTTGCGTTTAATTTACTGCTTTTGCAAAATATGCAATTCAAGAAAATAATCCGATAATTACTTTATGTAAAATCTATTCAAATTCCACGTTACTTACATTTATAAACATATAGATACGTAATAGTACGGCAAAGCGCAGTTTCCTGATTAAATATGAATACTCTGAAACACAGTGACAGTATATAATTGCCAAAACTCTCATCCCCTTCCTATTAATTCAACACGCAAATTCATCGTTAACCGATAATTTTGATAATTCACTACTACGCGAGGTAACATTTCAGTGATTAATGTGTAAGAATAAATTATAAATCACCTTACTTCAGCATCAATTTTTCACTTATTCATATGACGATTTGCAAAGCAATGCAAACATGACTTGTCCAAGAAAAATTAATTGCGAAGAAACCTCCTTTATCAAGCATATTTCCTTTATACTCTTTGTTCCTATTAATTACTGGATGCCATAACTTGTAAACTGAATGCGAAAAGTGATATTGCTTTTGAAGCAGATTATTGTTCGGAAAAAGATTTGTGTATTTACAACAGATAGATATGTCTCTAATTGAATACAAATTTGTCATCTGCCTATTCAGTACTTTTTTGATAACTGACTGACTGGCTGATAGAATATGTTCTTACCGGAGTGCCCTGGGTACTAAGCCTTTAACTCCAGTAAGTAGATCTTCGGTGTGTATTTTCAATCTGGTCTCGAGTCACCAAAACATGTCGGGTTCAGTTATTTTTAAATCCCTTAACGGACGTATTTTTTTCAAAGAAAACAATATAAAAGTACATATTTTTTAATTCAAAAAGCTATTGTATAAAAATAAGTGTATGTACAATCTATGGGTTCATTTTAAGGTTTTGGACATTTCGATATTAAAAAAAAAATGTCCGTTCATAAAAATAGAAATAATCCAATCCTTTTGGCGCATAACCGTTGAACTCTTCAGCCCGGAAATACCACGAGAGCGAGACGGAAATTCGCTTTAACTTCCGTCTTAATTTCCGCAGCTGCTAATTTTTATTTTTTTTATTTTTAGTATTATTCTTCTGGCATGTTTCAATCCTACTGTTACAATTGATACCACATAAGCTTATCATGAATACTTTATGTGCATTAAATTTTGATTTTAATTTAATCAGTAGTTTTATATAGTTAGTTTTAGTCCTAATTTTCAAAATAATGACGCACAAACTTCTAATGCAGACGTATTGCTTTTCCAGGGTTAATTCTTTTAAATTTGTGTTCTCTTTTAATAAAGGGTATTTGTTTTAGAATTTTTTTTTCAATAACATTACTTCAACATCTTTCTTGGGAGTATTTTTATAAATCGGTGATCATTGAAATTTTTGTAAAAGTGTGATTATCAATATATTTAATATTCAAATCACGCATTCAATTTGCAAAAATATTTTCTAAAATTGCATTTGTTGGGAAAAAGTACTCCGATTCTCTTTCCATTATTCTTAATTATGTTATTCTTCTTTGGATTATGTTTTTGAAAAAGATTTAAAATTCATAATATCGTAGTTAAATTTACATGTATTTATACAGGCTTTCTATAAAATTCGTTATAGAATTGGTTATGGAAGAAATATAATTTTAAAAATTAAAAGAACTTCATTCTTGTATACTTAAATTATTATTTTAAAAACGAACAAGTATAGCTTATAATCTTATAGCTTCATTTTGGTACTGGTATAAGAAGTAAAAGTAAAAAATAAATAAACTGTGCAACTAAAGAAAATAGGGAATTTAATAGTGAAAACATACTTATAAGCATAACATATATTACTGAATAGATTACCATGCATAACATAGATTGTAAAAATAATGCATCTATCTTGTGTAGCATGTTAGTTCTGTTTGTAACCAGTGGTGTAGGTGATGGGAGAGGGACACGGTGGGACCCCCCCCCCGCCCCCGCCACTTTTTTTTTTCCTTTAAGAGGAAACGCTAGAGGAAATACTTTTCTCAACGTAAATTTTTATAATTGAATTTTGCATCGGTATCGAACCAAAAAAAGTCTTTTAGACCGTTAAATTCACTTAGAATGCCTTTGTACATGACAATAATTTATACGTATTCTCAGGAATAAAATGCATGTGTTATCTCGTCAGATGTACTCGTGGTCGAAGATTGCCTTTCCGAATGGCTAGAAAAGAAAAAATAATAGCTTCAGTCGCGAGAGGTCAAGTGCATATCCAAATGAACAGCTCAATCACTTTCACATTGTAAAATTAATTAAAACCTTTCTAAAATAATACACGTAAAAAGATATGTTAAAATAAATACACATTTCTTTATTTCTATCATTTTTACAAAGTTTTTAATCAATTTTATCTTTTTAACAACAGCTTTTTGTCGAGTGTTTTTGTTACTTCTACATTTCTTTTGACGATGGCAGATGGTTTAAGTTCCCTTTAAAACTGTCGTCCAATCGGCCAAACATAAATTAAAAATATATTCAAATAACCTTGTTTTTATGATGCATAATCAATCATTTATTTGTTAGACGATTGATTAGTATTAACTAACTAATAAATAAAAAATAACTGATGATTTAATTAATTTTATTTATTATTTATCATCCCACTGAACTAATTATGTCCAATAAATTTTAACTTTTTAAAAAGTGAGCGTCCCCCTACTTTTTTTCACGGGATTGCAGCATTGCTTGTAACCTACCTCCAATAAATACCCTCCTGTATACTCACCCATTTAAAGCTATTCGCATTTTCTGATGTACGTTGAATATAATCATGTGTCAATCGATGGTTTAAAATTAGAACCAATGATTAAAAGTATTCTGTTATATCCCGTTCTCGCCGCACTTAAGCTCCCAGGGATTATTACTTGATTTTTCTGACGAAAGAAGCATTTTTGTGGCATTCTCTGTTGAGCTGTTAGATTATTAAATAAGTAGACTTCTGAATTCCAAACTATCAAAATCACTTTCTACTTCAGGTAATACGTCTTCCGCGTTCGTGGATGGCAATGTGCTGTATACAACACTGAAGATTTTGTCTACAACCTGGGAAATTTTCAAGCAAATATCTGTTCCATATCACCTGAAATTAACTAAGTGCCATTATTGAACTTCTAACGGTCTCGGGAGTAGCTCAGTTTCGGAGATTCCACAAGGTATGGCTTTAAAGCTTTCCTAAAAATTTGATAAGTTGTGCAATGAAAAAAATGTTTTGTTGAATCAACAAAAATTTTGTTAAACTAACAAAATTATCCGGTTGAAATAGCGCCAACGGAATTTTTGTTAAGTTAACAAAACAATTTTGTTAAAATTATTCGGTTATTACAAAACATTTAGTCAGTTTAACCAAGCAATTTCTATAAAATAAACAACTATTTTGTTAATTTAACCGAACTGTTTGTTTAGATTGTTTATTTGGTTAAAATCGACCAAATTATTTGTTTGGATAAACAACATTTCGTTGTTAAAATTAAATGTGGGCTCACTGCTCATTTAACAAAATTATTTTGTTGATTTTACAGTTATTTTTTTAACCCAACAAACCTCTGCTTGGAAGTTTCAAAGGTAAGAAAGTTTAATTTATTTATTCATTAAAATTTACTTTTTGACGAAACATTTTGTTGATTCAAAAGGCATTTTGTTAAATCCCTTTGGTTGGATCAAACAAACTTTTGTTGAAACAACGAAATAAAACTACTTAACCTGTTTAACCAAAGAAGTTTTGTTAAATTCAACAAAATACTTTTTAGTATGTATGAATTTTGTTTGCCTATTCGTCCGTTCATTCGTCCAAGCTCTTTTTGCCTTAAATATACATCAATTTCAACGAAATTTATGCCTTAATAATAAGCAATACTATATTTCCTAAAAATAATGTTTGTTTTTACAATGTCGGTCATTTGATATCCAGGCATTAATCACTACTAATGACCATTTTATTACGAAAGCATTTAGTAATTGGCCAACTGTAATTTCCTAAACAGACAAGCCCAAGTCCGATGTTCAACTTGGAACCATGATCATGAAAGTGGGTGCAGCAAACACCGTACAGTCTGTGACGGCACTTAAAATAATGTAAGTAGCATTTACAATTCTTCTACAGAGGTACACGGAAAAAAGTCAAGGTTTCACAGAATGGGCAGTGATTGAAAAAATACTTTTGGTGACGTTAATTTTAGTTAGTCTTTTTGAATTACCTACTTGTAATTTAAGGACCCAAATCGGGCAGTGTACGCTAAAGATAAGAGGAAAGTCTCCGGCGTTGTGCTTTTGCAATAATAACTAACGAATCATTTAATTATTTTTTATTCAGTGGTACAGGGCGATTAATATAAAAGAGCATGTGTTGGTTTTTCTTATTACTCTTAAATCTTACGGATGTGGCAACTATTCTAACTTTAAAATATAACTGTTTGAACCTTGATTAAGTGTGGGAGACAATTTCCAACACTGTTGAATTCCTAGCAGAACTAAGAATGCCTTCATGAATTTCTGCTTCAAGAGAAGTTAAGAAAAGGACTGATGAGCATAACAAACTTGTGAAACATGATACAACGGCGTGAAACTACAGGAATTGTAGCACAGCAAGTAGGCTTGGGACGAAAAGCGGTGTTTGTCTGCAAAAAGTTGAAGAAATTGGAACTGTCCTCTGAATGATGAGAATTCTCGCAGCATTTCCTTTTAAACTTATAATCGTATTAAGGAACGCAATAATACAAATTAATGCTCATATTTGGTAAACAGCGGCAACATTTCCCCTGGTGGTGAATTTTGGTACATATTTTTCTCTTTAAAAATCGAAATCCCATGGTCTCTATAATGAATCTCTTTCTAAATTCTCTCATTATATTATAAATCTCTTTTATAATATAATGAGTATTTGTATTATTTGATGATTTGATTTATAGTGATATTTGTATGATTTGTTCATATACAGGGTGATCAGTTTAAAAGAGTACCCGTTGGTTTTTCTTATTACCCTTAAATCTGGAGGATGTTGCAAACTATTCTAAAACTGATGTATATAGTTTGAACATTATTTAAGTGTGGGTGACAATTTCCATTATTTTGGAACTGTTACAACTTTATTAGTGATCTAAAATAGAAATGGAGATTCATAATGTTATTTAACCCTGCGATAATTTTATTTTTTAAAAACGTAATTTAATTCAATTCAATTTTTACACTGTTATACCTTACAGCAAATACTTTAATTCATCGATGTTTGCAAGACTTCTCTGGAAGACACTATAGTACCCTCACACACACACAAAAATTCTGTGTGAGTAATAACTAATAATGGAATGATAATGTAAAAACATTTGAATTAAATTATTTGTTTTATAAAATAAACTTAGCACACGATTAAGTAACCTTGTGCTTTTTTTTTTCACTTCACAGGCTTCAGAATAATAAAAATTGCGAAATCCTTTCCTTTTATAAACATCACAAAATCATCATTTAATCACAAAAAAGAACGCGATTACGCAAATGAATGCATTTTATTCGGTAATCAACGCCAGAATTTCACCTAGTGATGACTTTTGGTACTAATACATCAAATTTGGTTATGTTTCGTCTAATACTTAATCATTAGACGGCTGTAAACACCTCACGTTACTTTATCTCCTTCCTGTATTTATTTAACTACAGGTAAATGTGATGTTTTATGCTGAGAGATCTTATCTATGCGTTGTTTTTTCTAAGCAATATTAAAAAATAAACAAAGAATACACATGTACGTAATGAGTATTAACTATTTTCTCATTATTATATCTAATCGGAAATTATTATCATATTTCATGCGCTTTAGCATTGAATTTAGTTACCATTTTTCTATTTTTACGAACTCTATTACCAGTAACATAAAAAAAGATTTTTTGGAGAAAATCTATTTTTTTTTTTCTTAAAAATTATACATCACTCCAGCACCTACTTTAAACTAAGGGAATAAGCACGTCTAGGCCTTACAGGTTAAGTAATCATACTAAATCAATAAAAAATTTCATTTACTGAATAAGAATATAATGAAAAGTTTAATATTAGAAACAGATTATTTTCAACGAAATAAAAAGAGTCTTAATCACCAGAAATACAATGAATCAAGTCACAATCACTCATCAAAAGTCATCTGTGGTTACACTGACTTTTATAAGCTAAACGATACATACTTTTTCTTGTGAACACAGTACTGAAGACAATTTTTTCCTATCCGCTTATCTTTTTAATATTGTTATTGTCTTTTTTGGCTTTCTTTTGTCCGACGAAAAGGTAAATATTGGATTTAGCTAACTTTGCTTTGTTAGATTTTTATTACATAAAAAATCTTTTGTCATAGTTTTTCATAACTCTAACAAAGGTAGTCGAGATAGGAAAAGAAAAAGCATATTGTTTCAGAGATTTGTGACGATGTAACAAAAAGTAGATAGCTAGAGTAAAAGAAATCGCAGATGAATGTTTGACTTTTTGTTCCGATCTTTATAGTTCATTAAAATTAAAAATAAAATACATCATTTAATCGTGAAATATTTTTAATCCCATTATAACGCAATTTTTATCGAATCGAATAAAAGTATAAGTAGTTCTTTATGAGTTAAAACTAATTTTAGTGTCAGATTTATTGACTGCGAAAACTTCAATTAAATTGACGCTTCTATTAGTTTGGTGACATTTTCTTGTTTCAGCATTTAGAAACCACGTGCGGCCACCAGTGGCGTAGCCAGAAAAATTTCATGGTGGGGGGGTATAAGACTACTGCTACTCACATATAGCATACATGTGTGTGATAAGGGAGTGAAGAATATACATTTTGTATGGCAAAAAATTCCTCATGGGGGGGGGGTTATGACCCTCCTACCCACCCCTTGGCTACGCCTCTGGGGGCCACTGATTTTGAAAAGGACTACATCAAACCATTTAATTAAATTTAGGGAAAATAACTACAGAATTAATAGGATTCCTAGCATAAAAAAAACATATAATCGTTGGAATTTTACTATAACAAATGGACCAATTTATTGCAAAACGTTTTTTATATCATTAGGAGGAAAGCGTAAAAGAAGTCCGCCATTTTTTACTGCTGAAGACTGGAAATTCGACGACTTACTGCTCAGATTTGCCATTTTCTTCATCACATTGATGGTGGAAGTATATATGTGCTTGTTATTCTACATACCATAAAGTTATTTGCAGTGCTTCTGCTCCATCTCTATATAATACAATGCAGGTTGCTGTCCTATCATCGATGTCAGAGTCATCGTAATCGTAAGCCACATCAGTGACAGCGCCGAAGATTTCATCATCTGACAAAATTTCTTGCTAAAGTTCCTGTCAGCGACTAAGCATTTCTACTTGTCTTCAATATCGACATCATGACACCCACTAATACATATATGAATGTCGACACAAAATTGTTTGTAAAGAAGCATTTTGCTCTACTGCAATTGTAATTTTTTTGGTAATTAAAGAAAAGCTTATTTTAATTATTGTATTTAAATCAATTACGACCGGTTATAGCGGAGATCCGGTTAAACGGAGGCTAGAGTAAACTAACCGGTAAACCTAATAAATCGGTTACTATTAAATATTTAGATTGAGATCTTCATAGAGCACATAAAAACCCTTTAGCATATGAAAAAACTTCTTCTGGCTGTAACGATGTTGAAATTCCAGATATCTTTCAACTAACAATACAAACAGTGCAGATTACGAGCTATTCTCACATAACATGTATGACACTAGCAGTATCCCTCTAAAGGATTATGCTTTAATCAAGGAAGATGAACTTAAACCTAAAGAAATGCAGTCTGTTGGGAAAATAATAAAATTAAATCAAACGGAATGCGAAGTCCTGTACGTCAGACAACTGCGTCCAAGCTTCAAATTTGTGCGTTCTTCGGAAACATACATTTTTGAAAAACCTCAAATTGTATCAAAACTCCCACCTCCTGTTCCTTCAGGTGGTACAAAAAAGAAAGCAGAAGTACTAATTTTTTAATTTGATTTAAGTAAATTTAATTAAAATGAAAAACTCTAGACTAACCTCTAATAAAAGTATTATGTTTTCATCCTAAACTATCACAGTTTAATTAAATTTGTTTTTCCTATTTACATTTCATATTTATGTCGATTAGTGTTTATTATAAATTTACATAAAACATATATGCTGAAGTTTGAATTTTGACTCCTATTATTTAAGTGTTTGTGAAGTGTTATTAAGTGTTTAATTGTACGCCGCGGTATACTGGGTACAACGAAACTCTGCCAGACATTTGCCGTTTGTAATTTTTTAAATATGAAGATGCTATTTTCAAACTTATAAAGATTCATTTAAATGGGGAAAAGACTAGTTTCAAAGTGTTCATTAATTTAATTTTTGACATGCAAATTTGTAAACAGGAAAAAAAATAGTACATTTTATTTCATTGTACCCCACCTTCCTCTATTGATAACGTCCACTTGAAATTTAAACTACTCTGTTCTGTCTGTCGTCTGTCATAATTAACTGACATGTATGTCAGTTATGTATTTTCTTCAAATGTTTATTTTTGTGTATGAATGTATTTATTTTCTTCCAAAATGTATTTTCTTCCTCTTGGTTATAATGAAATAAACTTTCCTGAAACCAGTCTTCTTCTACACATATTTTCTTCATAGATATATTAAGATTGTGAACACGTCTGCAGTTATCATTGATTAGTTATATAACGATCAATTTTCTATTTAATAAACTACTTATACATTTTAGTGAGACAAACATTCATGCACATTCAAACACTCAAAAAAAAGCGGCCAACATGAAGGGAAAATCTTCATTTTCGATTGGATAAATATTCATAAATCAAGCGAATTAATACACCGTATTGTACGAAATTGTTTGAAATGACTTATGTTATCTTGTTACTTTTTTCCGACAGAGGAAATCAGCGATATTTCTAAAGCAATCAATATAGCATTTAGTATGAAATATCGCCCATGTTATTGCAATATTAATCACAAAAGGATTCGTTTCATTATGAACTACCATATATATTGCCATGTCAATTGCAAAATATTACGAAAGGTTCTATCAAATGTTTTTATATTTTTCCTTTTAATCATCGCGTGACATGGATTCATATTTACATTTTACGCTATCGAGTTGAGAAACAGATCTATATAACTTAATATATAATGTAAACTTTCGGTAAATTTGCAAAAGTAATGCCCTGTCATACATTTTTTAGTTAGGTTTATACTAAATCTAGTTTTGTTCAATGAAATTGTGAGAGTTGGTGTTTGGCATATGAGTGGAGTTTAATGCTGTAAGGAAATTGGCAGGGACAGTACGGTGAATTTTAAATCAGTAATATATAAATAGCCTCCTCAAATGTATTAGACATGATATTTCCAAAATCAATTATGAGAATGAAAAAAAAAATTATTTTAAGTGTCTTGAACCAGTCTTATTCTACTAAAAATTAAATTATAGGAGCCAGGCTAGACTGTAAGCCTTGCTTGTAAACGAAGCTCTCACGGCTAGCTAATGACCACATTAAGAGCCTCTCTTTCAAAGGTGGTGAGAAAATCAACACATTCTGGAATATTTGGGCCTCTCCAAGGAAGAAATTTACTTCAATCCCCTCCTACTTTTTTTCCGTCAACAATCTTTTAGACAAGGTCTGACTTCGTCAGACTTTGGAAGATTAGAAACAACAACAGCAACGTGGTAACACGAAATTATCCATGTTTCTATCTACGACTGTCTGATTTTATGATTTATTACTTTATAGATAACTAGCTGAAGTACCCCTCCTTGACGGGTTAGTGAATGCAAATTTCCAAAAAGCAAGAACTTTCGCCAGCATTGTAGGAGTACACAGAATGGATGTAGTATGTTGCCAAAGTAAAGAAAGCGAAGTTATAATTTTTACGTATTTTTAAAATATTACAGGTTAGAGAGTAACTAAGTAATATCATTTCATTTGCTTTAGTCGTAAATATGTGATGCGCGAACGAATATTTACGCATATTGAAATAATTTTCGCAAAATCTCAAAATCTGATCAACATTTTTGAGAAATTGGAAGCCTAGAATTTAAGTTTAGTGACAACCTATCATGTCACCCAATTTCATTTCATTCCCTGCAGTCTTTATTTCGTGATGCTGGAACAAAATTTTAGCATTTTAAAACGATTTTCGCAAAATCTCAAAATGTAATCAAAATATGTTCAAAATTCAATGCCTATAAATTAAGATTAGCAACTACCTATCATATCACTACATTTCGTATCATTCGTATTAGTCGTTATTACGTGTTGCTTGAAGAAATATAAACGTATTCTGAGAGAATTTTCACAAAATCTTAAAATCTATTAAAAATTGGACACCTATAGTTTATGTTGAGCAACCATCTATCATGTGACCAAATTTCATATCATTCGCTTTAGTCGTTATTACGTAATGCAGGAACAAAGGTTCACTCAGTTTTAAACGATTTTCGCAAAATCTCAAAATCTGATCGATTTTTTAAAAATTAGATGCTTATAGTTTAAGGTGAGTGACCACCTATCATTTCACCAAATATAATTTTTTCACCTTTGCAGTTATTACGTGATGTGCGAACACAAATTTACGCAGTTTGAAATGATTTTCGCAAAATCTCAAAATCTAATCAAGATTTTTTTTAATTCGACGCCTATGTTTTAAGTTGAGTGAGCACCTATCATGACACCTAATTTCATATCATTCGCTTTAGTCGTTTTTACGTGATGCTTAAACAAAAAAAGCGTCACGGACAGAATGACAGAATGACAGAACGACAGAATGACAGACAGAAAAACTTTTTTGAGGGTCGCATCGTATTCCCGGGTGCTTGAAACGGATAGAAATAGCAAAATTTTTGAATTCTAAGAAATGTACAGACAAAAGTCTAATTTTATTTAAATAGATGTGATGTGGTTCAACATGTACCGAAATAAAAATTATATTTCAATTTTTTTTTTCAGCATAAACTTAAAAACTCTCTAAATGGTTCATCTTTGGTGATTTTTAATTCATTGTACGTTTATTGAAATTTTGTATTTTGATTTATTTTTTAAATTCTACGTTCAATGTTGTATATATTGAACGTATATATATATATATATATATATATATTGTGTGTGGGCGTGTGTGTCTGTGCTTGTGTGTGCGTGCGTGCTCCAATTAAAATTGGAGCTCACACATGCGTTCGAAGTTTTATTTCGTAAAAACCGTCCGTTTTATAGTAAAACTTTTAAATTATTTTCTTCTAACATTTGTTTTAAAAGAATTTTTGTACCAGATAACACTTTTTTTATTCAAAAAAATTCTTAATTTAATATAATTGCTACAAATTTTAATTGTTCTTGTTTTTCCATCTAAGTTAGTTTTAAAAGATATATTTCCAAAAATTACAAAGGTACATTTTTTAAACAATATACGTAATTTTTCCCTGATCCTTCTCTCTATTTCTCTTAAGCTTAAATTAAAACGATTTTAACAGAGCATCACAAAGTCTACATTTCATGCATAAAATTCGGTACTAGATTTTTAATTGAAAAATGCCATATCTGAGTGATGGGCCCTAGAGATTACTGCGAGATAAAATACTTTCATAATCATGATTGCTTTCTAAAAGCATTAGGAAATTATGCGCTTGTCTAGCAATTTTACAGGTAGACATTTCTTGGCTAAACCCATTAAAAGCTGTAGTTTTTATTTTCGCTTAAAAATTCGTAGATTTTTATCAATTCATTAGTTTTGATTTACGATTTCTTTTTCAGATTTGAAGCGTTGCTTGTCAGCTAAATTTATGCTTTAGATCTTGAAGAGGTTTATTTCCTTGCTAGAAGAGGCCGATCGTAAACTTACCTCCTCCTGAAAAATTTAATTTTTTTAAGTGAATATTAAAATAGCTTATCCATTGAGGATTTTTCTAAAGTTACTTGCCCCTGATGATGGCTAAAAATCTTAAATTATGTTGTGCAATAATTCGTGGTTATGTAATTCTAAGACACTATTCGTTTATAATTACGATTATTTTGGAGCCATTTTTCATCACGCAACAACAATGACCAAAACTTGAATTAAATTTAAACATCCCACTGAAATCGGAAAATCCACTGCAATGTTACATTTTATTCACTGGGACGTAGTTATGTCCATCCTCAGTATCACCATTTTGCATCTTCGCGATAATCCCCAACTAAGTCCAATTTATAAAGTTGTCGTATTTTAACTTATATTCGAAATCAAAGCATTGTGGCTTGAATATGCCCACTTCCTCTGACTGCCGTTAATCACGGTGAAGTTATGAAGAAATGAATGTAAAAAAAATTCTGTATTTGGGGAAACGACTCAATAAACTTACAAGCAATAGCATTGTAAAGCTATTTCAAACTTTATAAAGATTTTAAAAATAGACTTGAAAATAACGTTTACTCGGGTTCTTTACACACCAAATCAAAACAGTGAGTAGACGAAATAAATGAAACAAAATCTATAATTTATTTTGAAATGATTTCACAAAAGATAAGAGCAACGCTGAAGCACAACTGCTTGGACTCCTTTGTTTTTTCTGTGCAAGGGTGCATGTATAACTATGCTGCAGATGCCTTGAGGAACTAAAAAAGAAATTAGATGAAGTCCTAGGTTAATTTCAGAATTTAAGGTTTAGAGATGTTTTCCTTCACCAACAATGACATAATATCTAAAAGAGAACTATTATTAACATACACAGAATGTTATGCACTATAGTGCGAAAATAATGAATGCAAAATAAGACATAGATAATTATGAGATCAATATAACACAAATAATAGAAAATTACCTTTCTTAATGAAATGTTTATTAAATAGAATATTTTTAAATTTTTATATTTGAACTATGAAACATTTCACTATTAAGTATGACAGTTTATGATATGAAAAGTGGAATATGGTAGAGTTGAAAGTGAAAATTCACCCAGTCAAATGCCCTAGAAAGAAATCTGACCTACATTAGACGAAGATATTGCAGAATTTTCTGCCAATATTATATTTCAGAATATTTTTATACATCCAAAAAAATTTAAATTTTATTTTAAATTGTTATATGACTAGTAAAAATCATTTTTTATATTGTTAGAAAAATAATCCGTACAAAATGTTTTATTTATTAGTAGTAAATTAAAATTTAAAATTACAATCACTATCAGGAAAACTTTTCATTCGATAGAAAAGTAATATATTGGTTTTTTTTGTGCATTTTAACTATGCTTTGGAATCTAAGCCAACACTACATACACACATACTTAATTTTTTATATAGGTTTCAGAGTACATGTAGTTTCTTCTATGAACAAACTATCAACGGTTGAAAATATATTACATTTTATTCCCATTTCAGTTAGTTTTCCTTTTTTAAATCTAAAAATATTCTTCCTCCGGAAGAATTTAAATTCCAGAATTATGTTAAACGAAACAAAAACAAAACACATTCCTTTACTACTTCAAATTTACATTTCCTTACCTATGCATTGGAATTCAAATCAAAATAAACTGCTAGAAAGAAACGTCTGGTACTTCTGAAATATGTTTTTGAAATATTCAAAAGTTAGATGCGCAACAAAGTATAAAAAAGCGGCTTCTAGTTATTTTCTCATACTCTTTTTCAGAGAACAGAATATTGATTAATTTTTCGTCACAGAATTTACACGCTTATTCACGAAAACACATTCGTCTTAATGATCGCAGACAGTTTTTTAAAACTGTGAATTTCAGACATTCGCTTAAAAAAAAACATTTAGAAACCATTATCAAATTTTACTTGGTGAAATATGCTAAAGTTTTTTCATTCTGTTTAAGTTTTGTCTTTCGTGTGTAAGGAACTAAATTTTTAACCTATAGCTGATGAACAGTTATGATTTTGAGATTAAAGTAACAGCTGTTTGATTTTTATAACATAGAGAATTTTTATCGTAAATGTCAAAGTAGTAAAAATGTCCCCGTGTGCATATATGTACAATTTTTTATAAATATTGCTGAAAAACTTGCATATTAAAATCTTTTGGAAGATTTTTTTTAAAAAACTCTTTTCTTTTTAAATACTGTACGAGTAAACATTTCAAAAAAACTATTTTAAATATTTTAGTTTTACCTTTATTTATTTGTATTTTTAATTAATAAGACTTTTTTCATGTCATGGACTATATTATTCCCATCTCCATAATTCAAAAATTATGAGTACTGTTATATCAGATTGTAACGAAAGTTTTCCGCCATATCTGACTGAAAAACTAACTTCTAACTCCTTAGATACCTGTTTTTGAACTTTCAGTACCAAACCTGTACCGTGTCACATGATACAACAATAGTACTTAAAGCTGTACTCATAATTCGTTGATATTCTGTAGCTGACTTTTTGCAACACAACTGGAAGTAAATGATGGTTCTAATCCTCTAGAGTGATAGTTCCATTTGAGACACCTTGTTCTTAATGATAACTATATTTTTTACAGATTTCACAACACAGTGTCATAAAGCAAGTCTCTTTCTTTCAAATGCCAAAAATCATTTGTCAAAATATGAGCAAATACGCCAACGCAAACTGTGTGCTTCCGATGTTTGCGGTGGCGGGAAACTTTCGTTACAACCTAATAATAGCTAAAATAATTATAATAACACAACTTTTAATTGCATATCATGTTTTTTAGTGCGCGCGCTCTTTTTATATGAATGGTTGGAGTTAATTTATTTATTTTAATCATTTAATTTATTTATTTAAATATTAATTTGTTTATTTAAAAATTCATTCACAATAAAAGAAACGGTAAATTTTAAAAGCAACAAAATGTAGCATGTAGGCGAATGTTCTGCTGATAAAAGTTGCAGAATCGTTCCATTTTCCCCATACTGTCTCGAAAACCAAAACGAAGACCATAATCATATCAAAGCCTTCGACCTCAAACAGTTTTTTCCCTCGTTTCTGCGAACAATAAAAAGTACGCTTGTAGAAAAATTACATTTTAAGCCATTTATACGGAGTAAAGAGAGTAATGAAAATGAAACGCGGAGGCAATTAAATGAGGTGGAAGAAACCATCTCTCCCACTCGTATTTGAAATACAACTGAATACGATGTGAGCCTCATGCTACATAATTAATTGAGAGCCTTACACTTATAACAAATGCAAGTGGTTTCATTTCTTTAATTTACATTTTTTTTTTTTTTTTTTTTTGCCCAAGAAGAAAGCTCTAAGCTCTATTCCATATCTGTAAAAAAATTGCTTATTTTTAAAACAAGAGTAAAATAAGAAGAGGGGGAGAAAAAAAAGAGGAAAAATTAAGTTGTAAAATTTTGTGCAGCCAATTAATTAAAAAAACTGTGCTGAAGATATTAATTTGTTGTGAAAGTGGTTTGTGTGTAAGAAAAGCAAAAAACAACGCTTTGTGGATTTTAAATTTTGAAATTAATTCTACGAGACAAAATACTAGATTAAATTATTGTTCTCAAATATTGTTTTAATAAATGTTACTGTTGGTTTTGCTTGAAATTGTGTGTGTGTGTGTGTGTATGCTTGAACAAACATTTATTTCATGAATGCTTGAAATTTATACTGAAAAACTCAACTACAGGTTGTCATCCACTTACTAAGAACATAAGTTTTAAAATCAGTACAGTCTATCCTGCTTAATGGAACAGCCAATTCGTCACGAAAACTTATTCCAAAAAACGGGATGTTGCATTACCCGGGATCACATTGACTAATTATTACGTTTTGGCACATTGAAAATTTATTACAAGTGGGAAAATTCTTCAATAGATATTCCCTTAAACAGGTTCGACTATACTTTAAAAACGGAAAACCTTTCTTTATCTAAATGTGTGAAAATTAACTAATTACAAACTGCCGTTTTTTCACTTTGATGTGCATTAAAAGTTTATTTAGCTTTGTATCTTGCCAAAAAAAATTATTTGTAGAATAATTTATTCTCTTATTAAGTTAAAGCTAAATGCACGAGACTAATGCTCAACTTTATAGAAACAGTAATAAGACTTCGTGGGTTTAAGTATCACAAATCGCTTTGTACCGGAAAGCAATGTCCTTTTTTATAAACACTAATTTCAAAGAAATAAATTTTCAATAACTTTTTAATGGCAAACAAGCTGTGCCTGAATGTAGGACGCGTACTTATTAAATTTTAAAGCGAGAATTTTATATGTAATATTTTTTTTTCATGAAAGGTTGGCTACCTTCTCCCTTTTTTAACATCTACCCTCCACAGAGGACTATATTAAAGTGTACTCAAGTTAGTTTTTAGATATTCGCGAGTGTTGTATTTTACCGCAAGAATTTTATGGATAGCTCTTTTTGCACTTTGAGATCACGCAGGATAAATTAAACGTACGATCTGGGCCCCTTCCTCCCATAGGTTACGAATTTTGGATAAACTGTCTAATCTAGCACCTATGCTTTAAAAAAAAACTCATGTACATGAAAAATTTTGTATTATTAGCTTCAGTGGTGTTGGCTTGACAACGTACTGACATATGAAAAAACAGCATTACTTTCTGGTTCCACTAATGTTTATATCGACAACATACACTTTGTACGCCTTGATAATCTGTTCTGAAAACAATTATACTCATAACAATTGTTTTTTTCCTTTAAAATTTAAAATCTGTTAAGAGATTTTTTTAACAATGAAAGAAAAACAAAAAGAACTGTTCTGTTCCGCTGCACTATAGTATTTTGCTCTAAATAATTGCCCTTCGAATACTTAAGTGCATTTTAAAAATATTCTTCCCTTGGGTCAATTATATTTTTCCGAACTTTCAGAGGCTTAAGATAATAAATCAGGTAACATTTGTACTGTCTATTTCTAAGAACTGCAGTTCAGAGGCAGGAAAACTACGGCTCATTTGTTCGTGTTATTGTCATCTACTGACAGAAAAAGAGGACTCTATGGGAAATATATAAATAGGCAAAACCTGCTTAGTTCTGTCCAAATAATGGTAAGTAGTAAGTTACGCTTCAAAATGATTTGTTCCCGGACATTGCAAACAATAGTTTTTTTTTTCAGATTATTATTTTATTTATAAACCTTTTTCTATGTCGGGTGAAGAACGTTATGCTCGTATCTGAGTTTTAAAACTCTTACAGATTAAATTGTGAAATTTCAAATCGCAGGGCAGTCTGATTTGATTCTTTTTAATGTTCGCTACTTTTATGGGTAGTTGGTTGGTTGAGGTTTTATGGTGCAAGGTAATATTATTATTCGTACAGGTAGTATTATTATTCAGACAGGATATACTGCACCAGATGACAGGGAGCATCCACTTTTTTAATTGTAAATTTTCAGTAAATAGCACGCATGTATGTGTGTATATCTCCATGTATTTAATATGATTTTTTTCTCTAATTTTAAAGATTTATTTTTTATTCGCGCTTCTGTGATTCAATCTATCGCTACTATTTTTTCTGAAACAAGCTATCTTTTGTTTAAATAGTATTGTTATATTGTGTGTACTCCGATTTCAAAACGCTGTAGAATAATAAATATTACTCAAAATAACTTGAAAGATGACCGACCTATATATATTTGAAGCTATAAGATTTGTTTGACAAGAAAAATATATACTTAAAAAAGTGTACTGATACATGACGTTGTAGCTTTGATACAAGAAAATTTCCAAGCCTTAGAAGAAATGACTAGCATTTACAGTATCACAAAATGGATCTGGTAACCACGACATATTGACGATCAATATGCTACTTTGTATAAATTTAGCTTGTGATTCCCTCTCTCTATACTGAAGAATAACTAGATAATACTGTCTAATAAATGTACAGGTATATACCACAAACTATACGTTGAAATTACGTAACGTTAAAACTAATTTTAAATTTAGGGAATAAAGTGCAGATGCTGCTTTAAAAATACGCGGCGAGATTATAAACTTACACTAAAATAAGAATCAAATTCCCATCTTGCATAGATTTATTATATGAATTTTTTAAGTAAGTCACAACATGTATCAGAATTAGTTAATTCCCTGTCGACACATAACTGAAAAAACAATTTTGTGTCTTTTTACTGTGTCTGTCAATTTAATCATAAATAAATTTCCCTGTTTAAAATTTATTAAACAGTTTTGTGATACATATAGTATAAATCATTCATCAGGTTTCCTTTAAAATTATCCTCAAATTCTCGAAGTAAAAATATTTTAAACTCTAACAACCAATTTGTTATGCAAGAATAATTCATGAACTTACCATAAAATAAATATCAAAGCCGTTGTTCTAATCCCTGTGCGGTTTCCTAGAAAATATTTTAAAGTTTAGATAATTTTCTGGGGGCTTTTAAAAATTTATTGTTTTACTGCACTGTTGTTTATACGAATAATGACTCGTTTTACGAATTTTTAAAATGTTGAATATTAACTGTCCTATTATTTGAATTTTAAAAAATCCAATGATAATACAGTTCATGTGCTGCAATTTATAGAAATATTTCCCGTAAGATATTGCCAAATGAAGACTTTTTCAACAGATCATATCTTTAAATTAAGCAAATTTTAGTATGAAAAATGTTATCTTAAAAATGTGCTTCAGATGTAAATGTAATACTTCTGAAAAATCCATTTAAATTAAATCAGCATTTTAATAAACTTTAATTTACCAAACGTTTTAATTAAGGATACAATTAATAGGAACCAGTGGCGGCTTGTGACCTGTTTCAGTGGTGGGGCCCGAAAAAAAAAAAATAGTGCCTGTTAAAATCGCGAAAATATATATACATATAGAACAACCTATCCCCACGTGCACACAGCGTAAGTATTTAAAATTTCTCAAATGACAAATAATTATCAAAATTACTATACAACTTTTGCTATTTTTTTACCTAATTATGTTAAATTGAAAAGTTTACTTTATTATTAAACAAAAAGCCACATTTAATTATTTAATATTTATGTTCTTTATAGCTGCCTGTTCATAATTTTTAGATTATTTATTTTAAAATCAATATCAACATATATAAAAAAGACATTTATACATCGCTTTTCGTAAATCAAAAAAACAAAACAGAAAGATATCTGACTGCACTGCAAAAATACGATCACGCGAATGAAAAATGATTTCTTCCTAAGCGGAAAATTTCACCAATAGCTACCGATTGCCGAAATTTCCCCGTACAGTCGTGTAGATGACCATGCGAGGGCCCGAAGATCTAGGACCCGAAGACAGCGCCAAATAAGCCGTTTGGAAGCCAAGTTAATTCCGCGTCAATATGGTTTTGTTCTCGATGCCAAATATGTCAACCCGGTGAACGGAGAAAAGACGCCAAATTCAGGGCAAGCCAGCCCATGGCCCATGCATGGTTTAGATGGAGGAAAATCGTATAACTATAGCTTTTTTAAGTGTTTTTTTAATGAATAGTATTAAAATAGAGTAAAATGCGTGCATTTTTCCAATGAAGGTAAATTATTGAAAGACCTGTCTTACATAATAGGAAGATACTTTGATTTAGACGGGGGCTAGTCGGTGGGGCCAGGCCCCTCTGGCCCTTAATGACGAGCCGCCCCTGATAGGAACACTAAAATAATCTGGTGGTTTAAGGTTAAAACTAGTAAGGAACATAAATAACACACCTGTATAAAAATAAATAATACATTTGTCAATAATGAATTTGATTTTAAGGCAATCCGAGTACATTTATAGAAATCACAGCATCGATACACAAACTTAAAAACACACCGAAGTAATAAAAACATTTTGCCTTGGCTTTAAAGTTTCAAAAAGTTTATCAACAATCAGATATTAGCTCATGTCACCATGTATGTCTTTTCGGAGCTACTTACGCTTTAGTCTAAGGTAAATTATATTCCAGAATTTTGATCCTGATCCAAACGTGGGGAAACGTCTGAATATTTCCACCCTCAGGAAACAAAAAACGATTACTGAGCTTTTTCTTTTCTTTCATTTTTAGAATTACAAATTTAGTGTGCACTTATCCACATACACATTGTGATCTTCAGTGGTTGACTGGAAAGAGAACAAACTGAGTGTGCACTTCTGCAGCATGCGCTCTGTGTTCTTCACTGGTTGGTTGGAAACAGAACATTCTACCCTCCGGTTGTTAGTCCGACAACTTAATGACTAAGATAACATGTGAAATAAGCGTACCGTGGGAGGTGTAGGGGTAGTGAACAAGGTGCCCTCTGCCACCTTTGCCTAGAAAACCATTCAACTTAAAACGTTCTTTCAAAACCCTGAGGGGAGGGAGGGGGGGGACTCTGCGACTTTTATTTTTACTTTAAAATATATGTGTCCTCCAAAACTTTCGATCATGATACGCTTATGTCACGGACTAAGTGTTGAAAAATTGAAAATGTTTACTATTTGAGATGTTGCAGATGTAAATTGGATTACTTAATAAAATAAAAAACTGAAAACATTTCATAGGACTTTTTGTTTGTTTGTTTTCAATCACACACGTACACATTTCTACATGATAAAAATTAATCAATCCCTAGGACTTTCTTAGTGTAAGTTAGATTCAACAATTTCCAAATTTTCTGTTTATTCTCTTTAAATGTAATATCATTTGCAAAATTTCCATGTAAAGCAGAGTTTATGTCTTAACATATAGTTTAATTAATAAAACAAGAACGGTTTGTGACCTTAATAAATTGTATTTTTCTCCTTAAAGAGTTTTATATTTCATCAATGTTCAATCCTTATTGAATGCTGAGAAGTTCATTTCACTTCTTTTTTTTTAAAAAAAAGACGATTTTAATTTATTGCTGCAAACACATATACTCTGTAGTTTCCCTGTAGCTTTTTCTCAAATAAACATATTTTAATTAAAGCAGAAAATGTTTCAGCAAAATCTTAATGTATTTCTACGTTTATCTAAGAACTCTTTCACAAGCTTTTCGGAAAATATGTACATAATTACATGTCTTCTTTGTTGAACTCGCAGAAATTTTTAAAATATTGCTCTTTTAAGGGAGGGGGAGGGGGAGAAAAGAGAATCGAACAACTGTTCCGTCTGCAGTGAATTAGCTCGCTTCCACAATGCCAAGAACATAAAGCTGCGCTGATAATTTATGAGCTTGAAATGTAATCGCGCTTTAAAATAGCATGCTGTTTGATTCTAGAGCTGCGCGAGTGAACGAATGAGGTATAATGAAACGAAAATATTGGTTCCGCTTGACAAAAAAAAAATTCTTTCAGCCAAACCTCTTGTCCAAAAAATTAAATAAATTGCAATGCAGATTCTGGTGGAGTGTTAGCAATCACAGGCTGTATTTCACTCCTTAAAGTCGTAACGGCAATAAGAAAAAGCACTTTATTATTTCACATGTAAGAAATAACCACTGCATCAAGTCAGTGCATTGAGTAAATTTTCTTAATGAAATTGGGGTTTTTAACTGATGAAGGATTATACTTCTGCCATTTTTTGCTGAAAGTTAAAAGAATTCAAGTTGATTTAAAGTTAAAATAATGTAGAAGAAATCTTTGCTCTTTGATCTGCTTGATATAAATAACAGATACAACAAGCGAAAGATAGGAACTGTGGTGAGTAATTAGATTCTAGATATACACCCTGAAACATGCACGATATTCTGTGAAAATTGTGGACATCGTGTTCATGAATCTTTTTAAAAGGCACATACCATTTTTTTTAAACATTACGGTGTTCGGTCCATAATTGATTATGGCGTTGCTTTATGCCAAACAAAAGAATAATAGTAGGTCTTCTTTCATAATAGCAACCGAAAGAAGGTTGATTGTTGACTTGTCTCTCTTTGTCGAACGGATTATTGCTATAAAAATGAAGTATGTTAAAACATATTTAAAGGGTAGTGCGTCCTGAATCTGGATTTTTTTCAAAAATCCGCATGGTCTAAAATGCAGCGAAAAGACAAATATGGGTCAAATCACGCACAAAACATTCAAAAACAAATTAATCAGCCTTCAAATTCTGTGCTGGTGCGTCTAACGGTCTATACTCCCGTAGAGCATACAAACGCAAGCGGAGTGGTACGAATCGAAACTGCAAGCAACCACTCTCTGAATGTTTATTATTTAGATTGAGAATGGCCTGTGTAGTATGATACACTCGAAAGGACCCAGATGCTATGTATAATTGGATCCCCTAGAAATCGGAATATGTTATTGGGTTGTGCAATACCATAGTAATCTCTATTGTAATCAGCATATGTAGCAGTGATAATTCTTTTATATTAAATGAGCTACTATACTAGTAGTCTATACTAGTAGTACATTTTAGTGCATTTCAAGGACATTGTTGTTATTTTAAACAAAAGAAAATCAATACACGTTGAATTTTCTGTATTTGAAATGCCTTGGTGGAACAAGACAAATTTAAAAAGTGTATATTTCAGATACAATCAATAAAATTAATTCTAAAATTACCAACATGCAGCCCTGCAAGCAACATACAAAAACGACAGTTTGTATTGAGTGCGGAAGAAAAAAAAAAAAGCAGATTAATGAAAATTTTATAGTAATAGCGCCAAGTGTATGCCGTCGAAGTCAGCACATTCGAACTTTGTTGATTGGAACTTCGTACTTTGCTGATTTCTTAAGTTATCTCTCTATTCTAAAAAAAGTAACGGCCGCTACCGCTGTCAAATTCTTGTTCTGCTATCTCCTGCGAATCCATGGGAATTTGAGTTTCGACGTAGGTGTCCATGGATTCGGAAAATTCCGGAGAAGCCGAAAAGCTGACTTTAATTTCGAAATTCCAATTATTTTAGAAGATATTAATAAAAAACTGAAAAAATAAGCATAATGGTTCCCAGGTTTGGCAATTTTCGCCAGCATAAAATCATTCATTCCTTTGCAATAAAACAATTCCAAGTATGTAGAATAGTTTGAAATTGACTAACTTGAAATAGAATTACACCAAATTAAAAAGTATGTGATATAAATAAGTCAAAGTGTGTTGCACAAAGTTGACAATTTTCAAATAGTAAGATCTCTTAGATAACAGGAGTTCAGAATTAATTACCGATTATTCGTTTTTCCAAAACAGACTAATTAACTGTAACTGATTTAAAAAGCGCCGTTTTGGAATCAGGTACGATCTGGCAAAAGGCTATCTCTCCATGCAGGGTGAATCTAAACGACGTGTTACAAAATGTTAGCACCCAGTATCTTGAAAATGAAAAATAATTAAAATGAATATTATAGTAAAGCCAGTTACATTCAGCTTGGGTATTTGCTACCAGAGGAAATATCTGGCGACGTTAACTATACGATTATAGCAGTTTTAGTACAGCTTGGATATTTGCCAGCGTGGCGAGATGAAATATTGGTGGTACTAAATACGCCAATCTGCAAAGAAATATGTATGGATAATGGTTTTCCCGGTAACCATACATGAGCAGTAATTATCGGTTATGAGCATATGTAAATCGCCAAATAATGAAAAGTCGCCATTGGTGGCAAGCTATCCTAGCTGTTCCGTAGTTTTTATCAAAGAAAGCACATGAAGTACTGTTTCCTTAGAACTAATTATTAACTATACATATACGTAAGTCCCCAAATTATGAAAAGTTGCCATGGGTGGCAAATACGCAAGGTGTTCCATAGGTTTTACTTAATTAAAAATAGTGTGAAGTGTAGGTCGGTAACATTCTATCTGATCCAATCTTTGTGTTTTGTCTGTTGAAATTATGCCTTTTTTATGATTTATTACAGGCGCAGAATGCCTCATACGAAAAGCAAGCGTAGCGAGTCTAGGAGCTTTGGCCCCAAATAATATAAAATAACTATTTTCATATGTTTAAAAATACACGAATAATTATTACTAATGATAATTAAATGCAAATTAATTAGTAACGCTTTTTATTAACTCATCATCTTCTAGGACATAAACAAATATCTGCCGGGTTACTTACGTATACAAGGTTTGAAAAGTGTATCGAGAAGCGTTTCAGAAAAATAGATTTATTTAAGCTATTGTTGGAGTAAGTTTCAGAAAAATGGATTCATTTGAACTATTAATACAAAACCTGATAATTCTCCAAAATGCATCCTTTGGGCACTGACACTCTTTTACCAATGGCTTTTTTACGACTCGAAGACCTCTTGGTAGGCGGATTCCAGAAAGTCCTTAAGAGTACGCATGTCAAGCTACTTTCATGCCACTTAAGGTCAATGGTAGTATCCTTTGAGTTAGGATTTCTTTTAAGGCAGTAGAAGATAGTCTGCTGGTGCCAAGTTGTGGCTATAAGGGGGTCGAGAAATCCTCAAGATGCAGGTTTATTCCCAAGAAGTCGGGAGCAGCAGGTGCGTCTAGATGCATTGTCTTGATGCAATTTTCTATTTCTGCAGATGGATAGCTTCATCCGGTTGCCGCCCAGGTAGTGTCGTGGCTTAAGATCCATTCTATCATTCTTAAGAATCTTGTGCCGGGTCAAGTCTATACCTTCCCGGCGTAGGCTTGGGTGTTAAATTGTCTGTCCCTTCATGGGAGGTAGCACTGGCCGCCCATTAGGTGATCCCATAATAAAATGGCCAGTAGTTCAGTCCTTAGTTGTGGCGAAAAGGCTTGTGGCCTGTGCCTGCCCACTGGGGGAAAAAAGCTTCAACTGTTTGACCCTCAGCAGTTTACGCATACGTTGCAGTTGTTGTCGGTTCGTGACGTCGACGGCCGTCCATCCCGAGGCTCGTTTCTCACATTCTCTCGGCAATCTTTGAAGATCTTGTGCCACTTAAAAACTGCAGTTTGTGACATGTTTTGATTATTGAACACCAGGCCCAATTGCCCAACGTCTTCTTACCCGATTTTCCCAGTCGAGCACAAAATTTGGTGGCATACCGCTTTTCGATCTTTCGCTGCATTTTACGTTTGCATCAACTTATTCAACAGTGGCCCACTAAAATCACGATTTAGCCTGAAGGAACGCTCACAGGCGACTAGCATTTGACGTCTCTTAAAGGTTACATCACCCACCACGGAGCATGCGTGGTGCGAGCTCGTTTCTACGTACAGTACGTCAGAAAAAAATTCTTCCCGATAGTTTTTATGCAGACCCTGTACATTAATAAAGCTTTACTTATAAGTAAACAGTTGTTATGCGAAAGAACTGCACGATTTAAATATCTTTAAAATAATTTATTTGTAAGAACATACTCTTACTATTTATTAAAGGAGGCTAATCCGCAAAACATGATTTGTTGTGCAATGCCAGCTACTTTTTTAAAGACATTTAAAATCTATGAAGCAAAACGCTGAAACAAATATTTTCAATTCTTTACCTCATCAAATAATCATGGAGGAACATCCATCAGATTTTCATCCTTTTGCGATGAAATAACCAATAATGAAAAACATTCGATAGATTGTTCTGCTTCAGGAAAGAAAACATTAATATATTTTTTGTAGCGGAATCCTTTTTTTTCTGTATTATGATTGTGTAACCATTATTTTTTCAGCATCTGTGATGGCTTTCGATAGTTTTTCTTCAGATTCTTTTACTTAAATCTCATTTTCACAGTGTATTGCGGTTATTATTTTTTTTTACATCTCTCGAATATTAAATGAATGGATTTTACGCTTGTTTTAGTTCAGTTCCGGGGGCTTATTAGTCATGCACTGCTGTTTCTGATTTTCGACACAAAAGAAAGTTACAAAAAGCGTGTAAAATCGCTTACTTTTTTTTTTTTTTTTTTTTTTTTTTTGAAAAAGTCGTTTGAAGAATGGTTTATTTTTGCATATAAACATCATTCTAAAATGTAAAAAATCCTGCATTTTTTTCGAATCCTTCTGAAAGCTAATTATTACATTTTTTTATTATTACTCATGAATTCAGTTCAGCTTTTGTGCATTTCTTATGCTTGAAAATCACTCTTTGAAGTATCCATGTTTCTTTAAGGCACCTCCAAATTATTTCATACGATTTATGGTAAGGCATATTGGGAAATTAATGAGTGTAAATTACCATTGCTTTGTGTTCTATTTTTAATAAACCATTTATACTATTGCGTGTACAACTTTGCTTTACAACACTTTGCCGTTTTCCTCTAGATGGTTTTACCGGTAAGTAGTGGTCAAAATAAATAGATCATAGAAATCATGAAATAAATTTGGGCATCTGTCAGCATAAACCCATGGAAACATGAGTCGATTTCTGTATGTATCATTTAGTTATTCTCGTTCGAAAATATCAATTTATGAGCCAAACTATCGTCATTCGCAGGAGGTTTTAATTTTCAGCTTTTTATATCACAATGTCAGAGAGCTGGACATGAAGAATAATAAGACAAAGGAAACCATACAAAATAAAAAGTCATTGCTTCATTCGGCCTCTAGCCTCCCAATAGCGATCAACCAAGTAAGCCCCACGGAGTGCTCTGCAGCGGAGAATATGGTGACCATCCATAATAAATTTCCGCAAAGGGTCCGGGAGGACACTAGTTCTAAAGAAATGTCCAGCCAGAAAGTCTTTCTGAGTGTTTTCTTTCTTTTTTTCCAATGGGCGGATACTTGCTCACCAAGCATTTTTGGCACTACTAAGACCCGAATTACTGGCATTGTATTATGGGAGTACCCAGCGGCCGGCCAGCGTTACGCCCTATGAAGGGACGGACAAGTTAACATCCATGCCCTAGCCAGGATTCGAACCCGGACCTAAGGCGTGATAGAATGGTTCTTAAGTCACTACACTACCTGATCTGTGTCTTGCTGAGAATAAAAATTGCAATCGCTTCTGTGTGGGACCAATCAAGCGCTGTACTTTCTTCAAATTCCAGTTTCAGTAAAAAGAAGTCTGCGGCTAAAGCTCATCGAATGCTTTCAGGAACTCATGGCGAAGCAATCATTAGTGAAAGAACTTGTAGTGAGTGGTTTCAACGGTTCGAGAACGCTCATTTTCACGTAGGAAACCAGCATAGCAGAGGAAAAGAGAAGGTCTTCGAAGATGCCGAACTGGAGCAATTGCTCACTGAAGATTCGTGTCGCAGTCAAAAAGGATTGGCACAATCATTGGGAGTGACTCAACGCGCAATTTCAACTTTGAATCATAAATATATGTAACCAGTTTTTTACAATAAAACTCCGAATTCCAGGGATAAAAACCTGCGAAAACAAAGTAATACATCTAATAACAACTGTCTACCTTTCAAGGGGATTTTTTAAACATTTGAAAAATTGACCAGTTACGTGCATTACATCATAAAATAGAGCTCAAAATGTTAACAACATTTGAAAATAAGCTTCTTTCTAAATATTTTGATTTTTATGACTTAAAAAAAACGCATAAAAATCGCTATAAAATCTCACATTTTTGGAAATCAAATATCAAATTTAGATTATTTTTATTTTGTACATTTTATTTTCACGATTAACACCTCCTTGAATTAATTACCCACGCCCTTAACTTTAAGCATCTTATTTTTAAAGAAAAGTTAACTTACACGCAGAAAAATTATGAAAATGTATGACATATCTAAACTTTAAATAATTAAAAAATGGATAATAATTTCATTACATTCATAGCAGAGGTTTATTTAGGGATGGACGCGAGACGACTTTTTTGCGAGACGAGACAGAGATTTACAGCTTTTTTGCGAGACGAGACACACATTTTTAACATTACGATATAGGGAATTTTGCGAGACGAGACAAAGCTTTTAGGCCGTTTTGCGAGACGCGAGACGCCTATTTTTTGTCTCGCGTCCATCCCTAGGTTTATTCCCTAAATCAACTCTTTTAAAGTAATTTTACCGATGTTCCATAGCATTAAAATGATAGATTTTGAGTTAGGATGTTTTGAAAAAATTTTAAAGTATTTTTAGAAAGGCAGAAATCGCTCTTCAATATTTATGAAGTGATTACTACTAAAATTCCTGTGAGTCAAGTTCTGAGCAAGATAGCAACAAAATTCAAACTGATTTAGAAAGCTGAAACATCTAGGTTTAATATTAAGCCAAAAATACAGGGTTTGTCCGTAAAGTAATGAAACTGGGCCTTGTAAAAAAAATTAATTCATCGGATTGCTACATATTATTAAAAATCTTCAAAATAGTCCCCCAGGGCATCGATACACCGTTGCCAACGCGGATTTCCACGCTGCAAAGGCTCCCTTGAAGTCAGCTGCCGTAACCTCTTTCAAAGACTGTCAGACCAACGGACGTATCAGTTCGTTGGATTGCCGGAACGTTTCAAAACGGTGGCTTTCAGACTTCTTTTGAGCTTTGGAAATAGGAAAAAGTCTGCCGTACTCACATCGGGACTATACGGTGGCTGTGGCAAGGTTGCAACCGCTATCCGGGCCAGGTAGGCGGTCAGAATAAAGGCGGTGTAGGATAGAGCGTTGTCGTGGTGGAGATTCCTGGGATCAGCAATCTCCGGTCGTTCTCGTTTGACGGCTCTGTGCAGGCGTGCAAGGACATCTTTGTAGAAAACGGCGTTGACCGTTTGTCCAGGAGGTACAAATTCTTTTTAGACCATTGACAAAAAAGGCACTGTCATTGTCTTGGATTTCTACATTCTTGCTTTCTTAGGACGCGGAAAGTTCGAAGCGTGCCACTCTGAAATTTGATCCTTGGTTTCGGGGTCGAACTGAAATACTCATGATTCATTGCCTGTTATTACGTCATCTAAAAAATCCGGTTCACTTTCTAACTACTCCAATATCCCACGGGAAAACGTCAACATGTCGCTGTTTTTTTCATTACTCATCACTTTTTTTCACCAATTTCACACTAACTTGCCATATGCTCAAATTTTCCGAAATAATTTTGTGAACCGTTGTCTTGCACATGTTGAAGTCTTCGGCAATTAATTTCTCACTTAAACAACGGTCGTAGTTCAGGAGATTTTTTACTTTCACCACATTTTCATCCGAACCACTCGTTGAATGGCGTACTGATCGCTCCATGTCTTTAAGGCTGTAATTCGAAGAAAAAGAAAAACCTGTTTTTTTGTCTTGGTACACCAATTGAAACAAACTAATAGCACCATGGTCTCAAAAACACTCGGGATGATTCTTCATAAGCTGCTTTACCCCCTGTAATAAGCAAAAAAGCTGTGCCTTTCGTGAAATTTTCAGAAAAAATTCTTAAACATGGATCTGAGTTGCAAGATACTTCAAAAAGTGACACGTTTTGCAAAAATTTCCGATTTCTAAGAATTTTTTCTAAGTGTTTTGAAACTGATACAGGTTTATCGTTTATTTCAGTATGTAGTACAGATTGTAATGAGACAGTTTCAAAATTTTGAAGTGCCTGACATAATTAGTTTATTTGTATTTACGTACTAAAGTCACATGATTTTTTCGAACTGCATCATTAACAGTCTCCCGTCCGTTCTTGAACTCCCTGAACCACCGAAAAAATTGAGGATGTTCGCTTACGTAAGCCTCCTTAACTAAAGCAAGCGTTTTTGCCCATGGGAAAATAAAATTTAATGGCATAGCACTGCTCCAGCGTACGCTCCATTTTGGATGTTTTCTGCTGTCACGAAAACTCAAGAGCAGCTTTCACGCCACGCATGACCATCAATACGTCAGAACTCAGATGCGACTGTAGCCTGTTGTCTTATTTAGGCCTTTGATGAAAAATCCCATCGCGAGCAGTGCCATGCCACTAGAACGCCATGCGGCGGCCCGTCTCATTACTTTACGGACAAACCCTGTGGGCAGGCGCGTAACCAGGAAAAATTTTCGGGGGGGGGGGATATGCGCCGGAAAAAAATTTCGGGGGGGGGGGGGATATGAACTTATATGTGTATAAATAGACGGAATTTTATTACTAATCCAAAAATTTCGGGGGGGATATATCCCGATATCCCTCCCCCCTGGCTACGCCCCTGCCTGTGGGTGATCGTATTTTTGTTTGAAAGTGCATTTGAAAGGTAGGCAAGTACTCTAAGTGTTATTATACGATAAATAATAATTCATTAACCAATTATTTCTATTTTTTATCAAACACGACACCGTTTATTTATTCTTACTCATAATTTCTTAATTTGGGCATAATCTGTGGGTTGTTTAATGTCAGATTTTGTTCTAAAAACATACCCACGTGTACTCAAACTCCATTAAAATTTTTAAAAAATAATGTAGTCTTATGAACAGTCTATGGTTAATTATTCATAATCATCTATCTAACAATACTTTTAAGAGATTTTTGCGAGGTATTCTTCTTCAATCACGTTCTCCTCGGTTTATAATTTATTCTAGTTGTGTGTAAAATGCCTCAATAATTTAAAAGGTTTGTAGTTTCTTCTTTACACTATATATAGTGTGCAATCAATTAATAGAAACATTTTTCATAAATATTTAAAAAATGCAAAATTTTGAATTTTAATGTATGAGATATTTTTAAGTTTTTCGTCACTTCTTTTCAACTTTTTTCTTATACAATTGCACTTTTTTATTTTGAATCATACGTCGTAGTGAATATCTGACTGTTACTATTAGTAAATTACTTATTGTAAGCTAAATTGAAAAATTGTGAATCTTTTCAGTCTTTCAACAGCATAAATTAATTTATTGTTACCTGTGGCGAAAAGGAAATTCCAGAACTTTAACATGGATTAACTTTTAAAATTATTTTTCCCCTTTAATTAGGATCCATTCTTTCTGCACACTTGTGATGCTTAAAAATTTAAACTCCCCCCCCCCAACCTCACCCCACGCAAAAAAAGAACATTCTGAGCAGACTTCGTGTAATCATAATCGTGTAATCGTAATCGACTGTAATCGATTACATTTTCTTGTGTAATCGTAATATAATCGTAATCTGGCAATTAAATTTTTCATGTAATCGTAATCTAGTCATAATCTAGAAGTTTACTTTTTTGCGTAATCGTAGTCTAATCGTAATCTAGAAGTTTTATTTGCCAGATAGTCGTAATCGAAGAGCCTGTAATCGTAGTCGCTTTGATTACGAGACGATTACAAAATGATTACAGTTGCCCAGTTTTAGTTTTTTTTCAGCTTGCTGGGAAAATTTTCATGGGGAGGCACAAGCATGCCCCGAAGGCAGGAAGTTCCCCTGGAGCTCCGACGTTTGGAGGAAGACAGGAGCTCACTTGTATTATTTTTTTTTTCCCGGGAAAATATTTAGATGACCATTCTTTTGTAGTTGTTGTCTGTCGTCTTCTGTTCATCCAAGTCTGGACTGGTGAGAGACAAGAATGGACTTCCCAGAAGAAAGTGAGGGTTGCACGGGAGGGAATAGCTAAAACTATTTCTTGTGGTGTCAGATCTTTCCTTCATTTCTTCATTTTTATTTGCGGTCGTGAAAAAGAACATAAATGGCACCTACACAGGAAAAAGTGCAGCATGCTTTTTCAGTTTTAGAAAAGTATAAAAATAAAAATGGAAAAAGATGTGCATTTAAAAACTATGAATGTGTTGTTTGGATTAGTGGACAACAGATAAACTTTGGTTCCTTGTGTTGTTTGGATAAGCAGGTAGGAGCGCATATATTTCCGTTAAAACTTAGTATATCTTTGTGCTATTAATAAGAATGTAATTGCATAAGAATGTAATAATTTTATAATGTATAAAGACCTTTAGAAATATCAATATTTTTTAATGATCGATAAATTTCTGGATAAATGGGTAAAGAGTAGGGAACATAGACAATGATCTACAAAATCCCTTTTTCCCCTTTAATAGAATTAACATTTTTTTTCCTTCAATAGAATATGATGGTGAGTAAAAATGCGTAAAAATACATAATGAAGTATTAAAAATCAATTTTGTCTTATTTTCGACTTGATTGGCTGCCTTGACTTATCTGAAAGTTTAACGGATAAATAATTTATTTTCATTTATGCCAGTGTTAGTGATTAGTCCCAGAAAACAGTTCATTTTTAAAAAAATATGATTCACAAAGTATTCATACTTCGTTTTTTTCACTGATGAGTGTGAAAATTATTTAAAATATTTTGTTTTTATCTAATTTGTACTGTACACATATTATATTAAAACATAGTACGTCTTTCGAACTTGAATTGTTGGCATCTATTTATTATCAATTTGGAATTAAACTGGAGACTAATTATATATAACTTTTCTATTGTGTGTATTATAAGCTTTTATAATGTCTCCGAGAATTCGCATTAAACAACATAGGCGTAGGACGGGGGACAACATGTTCCGCTTGCCGTCTACTTTGTTTAAAATACCATCGATTCAAAAGTCTTTTCCTCACGCAAACCTTATAAAAATTTCACTATTTCCACTCTTGAATATATTATATACACACATCCCTCCCCCCCTATCCGCAAATCTTTGACATCTCTACGTCTATATTAATCTATTTTCTATCTCTCATAAAAATGTTAGCTCCTTTATACCACATTCAAAAGTTTAAACAACTTTTGGCACTATACTATTTTCATTAAATTTCAAATGCATGTATGTGTATATTAAATATTCAATATGTAAAAGGAATTCTTGACCGGAGACAAAAATGTGTGTCAGTTCTTTAGCATATATAACAGCTAATTGCTTAGAAAGTGAGCATCTTTGAACGATTAATTATTTATAAAATAGTTTTACAGTAAATTCGTGCCTTTTTTATTGTAATTGGCATTACGTTGGGTTTTACCATTCACACCGCCAATATCACTGTCCAGTTTTGTTTATTACGTCGTACCAGCACCAATACACTATATATGACCCACCACACTTTTAAGTATGTTTAGAGATATCTTTAGACATCTCCATTCTGCTATTCTTAAGTAATTCTTATTAGTAGTATTCTTAAGTCTTTCTTCAATGCATGTAGTTTTGAGTTAATAGTTAGTTTTGAATTTTTAAAACGGCGTGTGTATTCTAGAAATTAAAAGTTTGTTTGTTCAGCAGGCCCGGTTTTAGATATTTAATGCCCATATACGTGTTATGAAAGTATAAAAAAAGAAGTTAAACTGTGCGTGAAGTTTTCTGTGAAATAATAACTGCAATATACGTCCAGCGTCATCTATTCAGATTCAGGCTAATGGTTATTGTGGAGAAAACAATGCATTTGTCGAGAGCCCCTGTTTTTAGCATTTTACTCGATGCATTACAAAATATTAAACTTTGGTTTAATATGTTCGCGCACATCGTTGCAAGATCGTAATGACAGAGGTTCCTCCTTCGCGGCTGAATAGGAACCACGGCTAACTTTTCATGCGTCTGCCAGTACTCTTTCGAAACCAGAACATAGGCAAGGAAGCAACGCCGATCATAGAAGGGATCAAATATCAATTTTTGTATACTAATTTTTGCTTGATTAGGATAAACCTGGGTTCATTTCAAAGATGTGTTAAACCACCAAGCCTGTCCCCCCCCTCCCACCCCACACGCACACTGCAAATGACATATGTTTAAGTTAAAATCGGAAAATGCCATGTTCAAATAGAGGTTCGTATGCATTAAAAAACTTTTCACAAGTGGGCCTAGGAAATCAACCAGGTTCGTCTAATAGTATGGAAGTTCTTGCTGTATGGCATTCTTGTAATTTAGCTCCCTGAACAGATGGACCCATTATTTTGTTCTTGAGTTAAAATTGTAAAATTTAGACATTATAATATCAATGCCAGAAGGGTAAAAAGAAAAGTTTTGTAATCGTAATGTAATCGTAATCGGACTCAAATGTAACCATAATCGAATGCCCTAATAGATTACATAATCGTAATCTAATCGTAATCGGAAATTGGGTTTTATATGATAATCGTAATCTAACCATAATCTGGAATTACACTTTCTCCGGTAATCGTAATCCTGGTCTAAAAGTGAAAATTAATCGTAATCGTAATCGATTACACGTCTGTGTAATCGGCACGAAGTCTGATTCTGAGTAAGCACAATGTTTTTGAATTTTTCACCAACGATTGTTCCAGCTTATAAGAAGCAAAAGTATCGCCATGCATATAAAATCTGCTGTAAACATGAAATAAATATTTAGAAACGTCGCCCTTCTTTAATTTACACATTTCAGAAGGACGAACGACATCTACACACATAATTCAACCTCTCAAAAGAAGAACAGTGGTGTAGGCAGTGATATTTAAAGGGGGGACGGAATACTGGTGCGCTGCTGTGTTAGAACGCCCCCAACCCTCTCCGTCTCTTACAATAAAGAATATTATTGAAATGGAGAGCGTAAAAGTCGACAAGAATGTCTCGATAAGCACTTGGAAAGGGGGCAATTTGAATATCAAAGGATATCGGGAAGTCTTTGGGAAAATTGATGAAGCCCTTGAATATTTCTGCATCACTGACTTCTTTATGACCGTGCAGCGGAAGCCAGATGGAAAGAGAAAGATATAGTGTGGCCCACTATGCAGAGAGGGCAGAACTTGGGGAAGAAATTTCAAGCAGAGAAAACTGTGCGGGAGGACTTCATTGAAATTTCAAGTGACAATAAGAACAAGATAATGTTTACGCATTCGAAGGCATTCTTAACCCTTTAAACGCGCAGTGTTGGCGCTCTGGGAACGCCAAACTCTGACGTTTTGACTGTTGCCAGTCACGAAGAATAGATTTGATTCCTATAAAAATAGTTGCGGGTGACGTAGCTCCACTAGAATCCTTTACTTTTGAGCACGTCATTTCCCATCAAAAAATGGTCACGATTATTTTTAACAGCACTGACATCTGCCGAAAAATGGAAGAATGCGAGAACAGCTAGATAGATTGCCCAGTGCTGAAAAAAGGGCAGCCGTTGCCATCGCTCGACTTAACTACCAGCAAGATGGCGGACGATCGAAACGTTCATCGCATGCCACAGATCTAGAGACCCTTTTTTGACGCAGCTGGCTGTGCTCTCTAGATCTGTGGCACGCGATGAATGTTTCGATCGTCCGCCATCTAGCTGGTAGCTAAGTCGAGCGATGGCAACGGCTGCCCTTTTTTCAGCATTGGGAAAGGGTTGCGTCTCAAAGGGTTAAAGAAAGAAAAAAAAAGTTTGCTTTAATTGATTTAGTGCTGATTCTGCGAATTCTATTTCAGTTCAAGATTTTCTCCTGCAGTTAAAATAAACCAGATTTGTTAAGATGTTTAAAGGGGGGGATTTTATCATACGTTTAATGTTCATTGATAGTGTGTGTGCGGTTGCACGGCAGGGAGGGGATATCATATTATTTTACCATACGTAATTTGATGGTCGTGTGGATAAGACACTGAACATTGGCAGATAGGATTAAGTGTGAAAATCCAGGGTTCTAGTCTACTGCGCGGCTGTCGATCTAACAGTCTGGAGTTTTTGGCCAGTTTTCTCTATCTGTAACATGAAAGCGCATTATAAGCCCTTAAAAATCCTGCGTACAAAGCATCCCCCACATAAGCAGATAACCCTCGCATATTTTTGCCTTATCCACAAACAAACAAACTTACATAATTTGTAAATTCTCTAAATGCTTTAAAAATTATATTTACGGCTCATGTACAAGATAGCTAAACTTATAAATCTCAAAGATATAATTTCATTACAAGCTGAAATGGTTTATGCATTAAATAAAATGATGGATGCTTAAGAGTTCTGCAGAGATCTGAAAATAAACCTTTTATTTTCCAGACTCTTTGATAATATCTCCTCTTATTTTTAAATAAGTGCATTTTTAAACTACAAACAATCCCTTGAATATTGACTTTTAACTTTTACGTTAGCGTAAAACTAAAATAATTTATGAACTATTAAAATATTTTTGAGATGCCATAAACTTAAAACCGTAACATAAGACTCTTTACACAAAATATAAACTCCTCAGAACTATTTGTGCAGGTTTAAGAAAAGTCAATTTAATTCAAATCTGTTTCGCATAAAAAGTATAAATTGTTAAAGAAGCCGCTGCATTATTAATTTCTTTTTTTCGAAAATGTCGGCCTTGGGTTTATTGCGTTAATGTAAGTATAACATTTTTTTTTTTTTTTTCGTGATGGTACTATTAAGCGTGCAGTTACGGTAATATTACTTTTCTTGTGTTATTGCATATACAGATAAACTACTACGGTGATAAAATAAGGCGTCTTCTCACTTTAGGCACCTCGAAAATAGGCTATTTTCGCGATTTTTTTTCGAGGATTTTTGCAAACAATTATGGGATAAAATGGATCCTATATAATAAACACATCTTTCAAGTACAAGAAGAAAAAATTTTTTTATTTTTTTTTGAACAATTATTATAATAAAACAGTAGCATCGAAAAACCCGTGTATAAATGTAATGTTCGTGGCTTGTTGATGGTACCTCCGAGACAGGTCATCTGAAACAAAAAAATAAAACAGTTTTAGATTCAGTATGTCAGTGGCTATAGCGCATATCATCAGATTTTTTATATTCGCGAAAATAACAAAATGGCACACGTTTTTCGAAAAAGTAAAAAAAAAAGCGTTTTTTTGCAGTTTTTTGTAAAAAAAAAAAAAAAAAAAAAAAAAAAAATACTTCAAATCAAAATTTCAAAAATCTGATAATATGGGCTATAGCCATAACTATGAAGAATATGTCATTCAAATTTCATGACAATCGGCCGGATAGTTTCCGAAACTTCATCAACAAGGCACTGAAAAACCTTGTTTTGAGATAAACGCGTTTAAAGTTTTGTTTGCAGAAAAATCATGAAAAAAACCTTACCTCGGGTTAATCAGCGATGCCTACTCCATACAATGGACCTTCCGATTCTTCGTAGAAGTTGTGCTCGTCCAAAATAGCTTCCCTTCGTCTCGACCTAGCAGGCACGTGCGAACAGGGGGGGCAGGGGGGTTTATCGCCCCCTCGGTAAATGAGTAGAAGGGGCGAACTATATAATTCGCCCCCTCTGTATTTTAGCCCCCCTCAATAGTTTGCTTACAATAGTTTTCTTCTTCACGATGGGGGAAGCAATTTTTCCAGCCCTTCCCCTCAAGAAAACGGTCGTTTAAACAAACTAATGAGGCATAAATGAAAATTTTGCTAGCTCAAACGGAAGGAGCAAACTATTGAGATTAAAAAATATATAATAATAAAAATAAATCGGTAAATTAGTTTGCATGAAACTGATACAGGAAATTTGGCTTACACTCGAATACTTTTTTTGAGAGGGTGTACAGACGAGTTTAAAAAAGATTGAAGCCGATTATTTATAAAAATTGGCGGGGGGAGGGGCAAAATAGCTGCCCCGTCCCTGAAGAAAATGATTATTGTAATTGAGCTATAGAAGTACAAACAAAAATTTTCCTGGTACCAAGGTTGACACCTTTTATTTTAAAAACATTTGTTGGTGGATGGGAGGGGGGGGGGGTTATGAGGGGCTGTTGAAATGACTGCCCCCCCTACCGATGTCGGAAAAAATCGTTCGCCCTCCCACTTTCCAAGACGTTGGCACGTCCCTGCAACCTAGTCTCTTTTGAAGCGTTAGAGCTGCGGCGGTTCCCTACGCGTACGCGATCACTGTCGCGTTTCTCGGCGTATTGAGCGGCGATAGGGCCAAGTTTGACACCCATCACCTCCAAAATTTTTCAAACAGGTTGTAGCCCTTCGTTATAAATGCATGCTGTTGTTTGACAAGCAAAGGCGTCAAAGGAATCAGCCGGTTGCTCTCAGGTAGTCACCTAACGGTCGCCCAAAAATGTAGTTAGACTCGTCCGATCTTTATGAAATTTTGATATAACATTTTTGATGATATGTACTTTCAAAATTTAAAAAAAAAAATTCGATTTTTTTTAATTTTCAAAGTGAGAATACGCCTTAAGTAAAACCCTGTAAAATACCTTGTTTAAAACGTACTTATCACTCTGTACCAGAGGCGTAGCCAAGGTGGGGTCATAACCATGAGGAATTTTTTGCCATACAAAATGTATATTCTTCACTCCCTTATCACACACACCTATACATATATATGGGTTGAAGTAGTCGTAATCATCCCCATGAAAAATTTCTAGCTACGCCTCTGGTCTAGACACATGGTTCAGGAGAAAATTTTTCGACCTTTTCAGCTGGAGCCCACGCACAGTGCAACAGAAGAGTGGGGGACTGAAAAGTAAACAACAAGAAAAGCTGTGAGTAAGTTTCTTTATTCTTCAGTCGAGATTAAGCAGTTTGTCTCTGATAAGCATTAATGTTAAACAAACGACTTTCACTTTTAATGGTTCGTTCTATAAACAAACAGAGGGTCTTGCTACGGATAGTCCTCTCTCACCTCTTTTACGTGTTATTTATGTGCATTATTTTGAAAAGAAGCTCTAATATTAGTGTAGTGGAACTTCCAACGATGGAGGTTCCGACGCTCATAAAAATTGTGCGATTTCCGACTGGGGGAGTTAGCGATGGCCCAACCCGCTGTTGTTTTTCCGATTCTCACCCAGACAGCACAGCAAACTTGCATCAAAGTTGCAGCAAGCTTAATTTATCAAGTCAGTAAACTTGAATTAAGCTTGAAAATTTCGAGCGTGTAAGCTTGATGCAAGCTTGAATCAAGTGTTCTAGTTTACACTTGCCCAACTTCCATTAAGCTTGACATTTCAAGCTTAAATCAAGCTTGACATAGCAAGTTTAATTTCAAGCTTAAAAAAATTTCCTAATTACACGGGGCGCCAGTCGGCGAACTCGCCCCACATATTTTATTTTGCCACGCATTTTCCCCTCTACGCCGAAATTTCAATTTAGTTTAATCTGTTTCCATCAAGATTCCGCGGCTAGAATAGAACCCGGGACCTTTTGGTTTGGGAGGAAAGCGTCCTAACCGTTGCGCCACTCTCAGTCGGGCCGATATGACTAAAGTTTGAAGTGACTGTTAGGGTGTTATCACGCCGTTTTCTGGCCAGATTGATAAGTGGCCGATGTGTTATTTGTTTCTTTTATTTTTCCATGGGATGCATCAAAATTAAAATAATGTTAAGTGTGATTTAGAGACTCTACTAATAGGGAAATAAACATAATATAAACTTAACAGCAGCACACGTTTTAAAACTTTCAAAATCGAGACAAACGGCTGATTTTGAAATCAATTTCGTAGTATAATTGTATTTTATTTTGAAGAATTTCTATATTTGGAAATATAGAATCATTTTTATTAATTCTATGGTCAAGTACATTTATGACTGATGATAAATTATTTTGTAGCGGCCGGAAACCGCCTCATTGAGGGGGCTACCACCCATATTCTACCACCCATAAAGTGAAGTATATTAGCTAACTAAATTGTGTTACTTATATTAAAATTTATTTTTAGGGCTAGTTAATTAGTTAATGGAATTACTAATGTTAATTAGATGTAAATAAAACTAAAACTCCCCTCGTGTTACACTTCAGAGGGGCTTATCCCATTCATTCCTTCCCCTTAGACTTTTCAATGTCCATTCTCCTTCTCGCCTACAGCGGCAGATGGCGCCATCAGCGCAATAATCAAGCTAATGGATTGAAATGTCAAGCTTGTATTAATACGTCAAATTCAAGTCAATGTCAAGCTTGATTTAAGCTTATGTGCTGTCTGGGCACAAAGGGCCAGAATTAGGGTTACCCACATTTTCCAGGGGGCCCCCTACAGCGATGGCCGGACCCACTGTTGTTTTTTGGTTCTCGCAAAGGGCCAGTGGTAGCATATTTTCCAGGGGCCCCCTTATAGCGATGGCTGGATTCACTGATGTTTTTTTTGGGGGGGTCTCGCAAAGGGCCATCGGTAGCAAATATTCGAGGGGCCCCAGCAGTGATGGTCGGACCCACTGTAGTTTTTTTTAAGTCTCGCACAGAGCCAGCGGTAGCATATTTTCGAGGTAGGTCCCCTACAGCAATGACCCACTGATGTTTTTTTGGGTCTCGCAAAGAGCCATTGGTAGCATATTTTCGATGGGTCCCCGTACAGAAATGGCCGGACTCACTGATGTTTTTTTATGTCTCGTAAACGGTCATCGGTAGCATATTTTCGAGGGGAGCCCCTATAGCGATGGCCGGACCCACTGATGCGTTTTTGGGTCTTGCAAAGGGCCAGCATAGCATGCTTTCGAAGGGGCCCTCTAAAGCGATGGCCGGACCCACTGGTTTTTGAGGGGGGATCTCTCAAAGGGCCAGCGGTAGCATATTTTCGAGGGGGAGCCCTACAGCTATGGCCGTCGAAAATCCCACGCGTTGAAACTCCCACCGTCGGAAGTTCCACGTAACCCTTTATATTATACGGGTAACTCTCTCTTCGCTTTTATTGTTTGTTTAATTTTCGGCCCGCACTCTTCTGTGGTACTGAGTATGACTTCTGCTGAAGAAGGGCGAAAATCTTCTCGGCCGAAAGTGCGTCCAGATTGATTAGTACCTTTTATACTTGTTATTTTACAATGTTTTAATTCTTTCATCTTTTAATCACCAGTTTCTTTTGAGTGTTTTTTGTTACTACGGTGATAGTGTTTTGCATTAGAGTAATGTATGCAACATGCATGGTGATGACAATATGCCAAAAATTGCTCTTGTAAAACAGCGATGCAGTTAATTCGAATCGATCAATCAATGTTTCGCTTTAATACATTTGATTGACAGCAAAAATTTGTACTAGTGCAAAGAACAACAAAATTTTCTGAACACAAAACAAAATAAAATTTAAAATGTTTGTATGACAGGACAACTTCCGGGAATCAATTTATTTTGGAAGAGAAAGAAGCTGAATTTTTTTTTTTTATGAATTCGGCTTAAAATTCATATTATTAATCATCCTCAATGGCATTCCTCAAAAACTTGAATAATTTGCACTGATCTTGAGTACTTTTGACGTGAAAATTAAAAAAAAAAACTAAAAATTGAAAAAGGTGTATAATTTAACAGTTTTCCTTCCGCTTGTTGCTCAAAGATATCACACATTTTCCAGAACGTATCCGGTGTTGCAAAATTCTGTTCGAAAGCGGGGGGAATGCAAAATTTTCAATTAATAAACGAAGTGCGTAAAATGCTTTTGATTTTGAGAACGATGCATCTGAAAAGTTTTTGCTCGAAGCAATGCGAAAAATTCTATGCTGCGAAGTTCCCAAAGAATTGATTCAAAAGTTTAATTTAATTGCTTTCCAGAAAATGTACGAATGGCGTTTTGGTTTATTTCGATTTTCGGAACTTGAAATGGATAATCTTTACAGCTGAATATTTTAAATATTTTTTTTTTTTCTTGGGGAAGTGGAAGGTTTGTGGATAGAAGTCTTTTTTATCAAGACAGGAGATATTTTAAATTGTTCGGACGCACTCAGAGATATGACTTTAAAAGTTTTGTGCCAATTCCATTTCAGTTAATAGAATTTTTAGTCTTCTTCGTTTCTTTGAAAAGTATTTAAAAATCAAAAAGAATCGTTAATTGTAGTTTCATGAGTCCGCACAACTGTTCAAATAATTTTGTATGCTGACGAGCGAACCTTTAGTAGCCTTACATGAATCAACAAATGTAAAGAGTGGTCTAACACCCTTCTCCATATTAGTGTCCCTCCCATATTAGTGCCCCTGCTTACGTTTTATACGCACTCATACTGCGATATGTGATTGCATGCACGAATATACCGGAATACCTATGGATTACCGGGAACCTATCATACCGGAAATTTGTTGGTTAATAGTAGGATAGAAATGAGAGTTCACCTCATGCGGTGCCATGTTAATTCTGCGGTGCTGCCCGGTGCGTTCCCCTGGGTTGTGCGGGGAAGGGGGGCGTGGTCGGACCGGATGTGGGGAGCGGATGCTAAGACCGGATGTTCAAAGGATTGATAAGATTTTTTTTTTCTCAAATAAGAGGACTTGGGAAAAATTATCAGATTGCGATGCATTCTCTCATGAAAAATAAGGGACTTTGACATAATTTTAAATAAGCTATACTTTATGAATTAAACCTGAAATAAAAATATTATTATAAAATGAGGACCCACCAGCCGCCCGGTAGAACTCGTCTACCGCCTCATTTCAAATAAAAATTCTTACTGTGCCTTTCCCCATCACGCTAGCCTCGCATGAATGGAGACAGGGCGTAGCACAGAGGATGCGTTGTTGTTTTTGTTTCTTTAAATAATAATTAACTATGTGGAGCAAAGAAATGAACAACATCCCCAGGAGGCCTACGAACTTTAATTTTAAGTTAATAATTAATTTTACAACAAATATTTTTTAATCAAGAGTAATTTATTTTTATTATTATTTTTTTAACCAACAGTTTTAATTTTAAGTTAAATAATTTTACAACAAATATTTTTTTAATTAATTTTACAACAAATATTTTTTTTAATCAAGAGTTAATTTATTTTTTATTTATTTTTACCAAGTTTTAATTTTAAGTTAAATAATTTTACAACAAATACATTTCTAATCACGAGTTAATTTATTTTTACTTTTTTAAACCAAGTTTTAATTTTAAGTTAATAATTAATTTTACAACAAATATTTTTTAATCAAGTGTTTTTAATTTATCAAGAAAAAAAAATTTAACCAAGAGTTTTAATTTTTAGCTAATTTTTTGTATATCCTATTTTTGTTAAGTAGCCGTTTAACATTAAAGTAAGGTTTAGGATACCCATACATTTTCTACAAATTTAATCTACTGTTAGGCAAGTGAGAAAATTATACCATAGAAAGATTTTACAAATAATGATTTGGATATAGTCTTATATTCTATTGCGAGAAAACCACTTTAGCCATATATCCCAAAAAACTCAAGTTTTTGTATACGAAATGCATGAATACGCGTTAGATCCCCTTAGAAAGTCTTCCTACCAAGGCACCCCTCATCCTAGGCAGATACCCCCGCGTGCAGGTTTGCCTTAAAGCACAAACAAACAAAGTATTTATCTAAACATTTTTTCTTACCAACACAGTTTTGATAAATTTTAGGCAGCGATTATACTAGTTTATATTTTCTATAGATCAATTAGAGAAAAAATTACATTTTTAGTAATCCTACAAATCATTTTAACTGTATATCCCAAGTAGTATAACTTGATTAATAGAATTTCAATACGAAACGAGTTAGATTGTTTATGTGCAACACTAAGTTCAGTTTGACTATGAAAGCATAATTTTATACATGAATCAACCTTTTGAGGGGTCTTTTATTGATGCACTTAACCTATTTTATAGAAAGGTGAGCATAACTAGCATAAACTTTTAGACTGGGTAATACTATTGTTAGAAAGTTGAACTATTGAAGATAAAAATTGAAGATTCGTTTTAGTATACTGCATGTACATAAAATATCTTTCAATACTTAGATAAAATGATAGTTTTAATCGCAAATCATTACTTGAACTAAAAAAAAAAAAAAAAAAAAAAAAATTCAATGTTTTTACTTACGTGAAGCCACATCTTGCGAAATCTTCTAGTCTCTGGACAAAGTACCAACATCTATACGGCTAGCAAGACCGGAAAATCGAGTAATGATTTAAAATACATTATCCCTAATTCCCGGTCCAACTAGCACATGTTCATTACTTCTTTTTGTCTTCATATGCTGAAATAGGTATATTATTTTGACACTAATAAAATAACACATTTGAAGATATTAAACGCTTTAAAAGTAATTTTTTTCTTATAACAATTTACCAGATTCACAATACTATTTTATGTAGGATAAAATTAGTTAGCAAGCGAAAATTTAATCTTAGTTAGAATTTACTGAAATACAAATACCATGCATGCCTTATTTTCTATTAGGAGAAAGCCCTCAAACCCCAGTTTTTTGTATACAAACTGCGTAAAGTACTTCTACCGATAATGCTATTAATATTAATTACACTGGATTACCAACTTAAAATTTCGCAAAACACCAAAATACAGAAAAACATACATTAACAATAACAAAAAAATCACACTTAAAAGTACAACACATCAAAAGTGCAACTATAAGAACCACATACTTATTTTCAATTAAAGCACATTGAAAAAATGTAAGAAAGAGCTAATATGATTGAAGCCTTAAGTATATCAGACAAATCAAATTAGAATTGTGGTATCCTCCTATATGTAACTAAAATAATAGAAAATATTACACTTACCCTGTACTTGTACACGCGAAATAATAATAATAATAAAAATACTTAAGTAATTCACAAATATATCCACAGCATAAGTAAAGCACGTGCATGCGATATTGCCGAAGTCGTTGCTGATAACAGAAATTGAGATAAGAAGTGCGTTCATATCGGGAAACCGGTACATTATCGCTAGGCTTGTTTACCGATAAACCCGAGGAGTTAGGGGAATACAAGACAGAATTGGGGACACGTGTTTCATTCTGCGTTCAAAAATGGGGACTTATGGATTAAGATCATGTTAGATTAAAGCCATTTCAATAAAAATCTATCCTTTTTGTAAACATGGGCATTATATCCTAAATTAAAATATCAAAGTTAAGCTACAACGATTAATATATTTTACGTAGTTTAGGAAACTAATGAATCATTAAATTAATTTCTGTGAAACAATTAGCAAAGAGCATTATACTAAAGCATTAAAGCAAATTATTTTTGTTAAGTTTTCATAAATAACAGTAATAAATTATAGGCATTGCAGATGAATGAGTATTCACGTATAAAATAGGTATTAAAATTATTGTTTAAAACAATTTTTAGAATAATAAACTAAAATTTTTATTTAATAAAGTCATAAACTAAAATTATTAATTAAAACTTGTTAATAAATTAAACATATCAAAATTTTTACACTAAATTTTTTGTATACTTAAATTTTACATAGACATCCTTTTAATAAATTCATAAACTAAACTTATTGTTTAAAACAATTTTTACAATAATAAACTAAAATTTTTATTTAATAAAGTCATAAACTAAAATTATTAATGAAAACTTGTTGATAAATTAAACATATCAAAATTTTTACACTCAGTTTTTTTATATACTTAAATTTTACAAAGATATCCTTTTAATAAAGTCATAAACTGAAATTATTAATGAAAACCTGTTAATAAATTAAACTGATTACTCTAAAAGATAGCTAATCACAACATATATCGGAAAAAATATAAGCAATTATAATACCTGAAAAATACCGGACAACACTCTTGTTACATGCGGACAAAACATCTGTTTGCTCGGCTAAAGAATTCTTAGGTACCCGTTGCAGGAGAACTTACCTACGCCCAACCTACAAACTCTACAAATTTAACGGCAACTAAAAACTGGTTTTCTCTTATCAGGTATCACAGATCAGATAAGAGATAAGGAAGTGACATGCGCAGAAGACACCTGATAGTGACGTGTGCAAATCTGTGATGAATCAATATCCGCTAGGTTTGTTGGCAGGATGTACATTGAGTGGCAACTCTCTGTAACAGGCTAAGACAAGTTAGATGATGCAATATCTACTGGGTTGAGAAAGTTTTAAGGTAGAGGGCGCTTGGGTAATCACGTGATTTTTTAAAGAACCAGTAAAGACATTTTAGTTAGATAAAGTGGTCAGGTGTGTGTTGCGAGACTCCCTTTACACTGTGTGCGCCTATACTTAAGACGTGTGTTTTAATTGATTTTTCGCCGAGTTTCAAAAATGTCTTTGCTTGAATCGATCGAAAATAACTTTAACATTGAATACACTCCCGAGTTTTATACTCAAAGTGATGCGGATGTGTTGCTGCAAGAAATAATACAATTGCCTTTAGATGTAAAGCCTCTGCAAAGTATTGAAAAGGAAATTTCCCCCGAGTTTTGTACTGAAAGTGATGTTGATGTGCTACAGCAAGAATTGTTTCAATTACCCCTGCAAAGTAGTGAAAAGAAAATTTCCTCGACCCGTAAAGTAATTACTTTTGCTGATGAAGGAATCAATTACAGTTTACCTGGAGCAACAGTCTCTGTTTACTCTTGGATACCCATTTTGCAAAAAATACGTGAAGATCTACAGAAAGTGACAAATTATGAATTTAATATGGTGCAAGTGAACTTTGGCTCTGAAGAACAACCTAAAATTGAAGACGGCAACTACGAAGATTTTAATCTAGACCTATCATCAGGTGTATGCATTCTAAGTTTTGGATCTAAACGAACTTTGGATTTTAAACCAGCGAACTGTGAAACCGCTACCATTAAATTAGAACATGGCTCAATGTGTAAGATATATCCCCCAACCAACAAACTTTTAACGCATGGTATTCCTTCTGAACCTTATGTGACAGACCCGCACATTAACCTTACATTTGCCAAAATGTACATTTATGAGCCTTCCCCGAAAAGGGCAAAGTTGGACAATTGGACGGACGATCTTTACCATAGCTTATATGCTTCTGTAAATAGTACATGGCACTTGGAAAGACTTATCTACGTTTCACTTCACGATGAAAGAACTGACTTGAAGATCCATATTAGACAATTTATTCAGAACGCCCAATTAGACTATATACCAACCGGTGAGGGAGTCGTGATGAACCCTTCCACATGGATCGAATTTATTGTAAAACTATTAGATTTTAATATAGGTCATAGCAATAGCTCTTTTATTTGTAATAATCAATTATCTGTATTTAATGATGATGGAAAATGCATCTTACAACAAATTTACAAAACCGGAGATTCATTCACGTTAAATCCAATTTCCTTAATACTTTTAAATGATCAAGTAAAAAAACTTTGCGAAATGAGAAATGAAATATTGGAATGCATTTTAAAAACGCTATATACGACGACCCTACCCCATTTAATTTTAAAATTAAAGCCGCAAAAATGTAACCGCGAACCCCATTGTACTTATGATGAGGCTAAACAACAATTAATGGATATAGTACATCAGGAAATTTTTAAAAACATAGGCCGGGTTCAGGATCATCCTTCGCAAAGGATACATGCTTGCTCGAATAGAACACATGTTGATGAGAGAGAGGGTCTTATAAGTAGTAAAGCATGGTTTATGGTCGACATGTCGTATATTGCAAGAGAGATATGCGAGAACAAATGTACTTGTCATTATGACGGAGAATTTTTTTCAAACATTTTCATTGAAGACTATATGAAGTATCTTCAAAATGTGCTATTTAATACATTTTTTCAACCGTTTTCAGATTTTACTAATTTCAAGGATGGCAAAACATGTGTAATTATGTGATGTTATTGGTGTATAACTAGTATTGCGATTGTAAAAAATATATTAAAACCATTGTGATTATGTAGAAAAGGTATGCTTGCTTCTACAACAGTAAGATTTTACTCACTTGTGCATGCTTAGTTATAGAATACTCATTGAAAAGTTATTATTTTCTTAATTGTGTAAATAGTTTGTGTAATTTAAAATATATTTTTGTAAATAAATAAGTTTAAATACGAAAACTTTTCTGTGTTTTCTTTATGTGTACGTGTGTGTTGATTACTTGCAAAATAAAAATCTATAAAATTTTACTGCAGCAAAAAGTGGTAAAGGTAGACATGTTTTAAGATTCTCGTGTTATACTTATCTTTTTATACACTACAAGGTAAAAAGTTACAAATTTAACAAAATTTATTGAAGCATGTATTATGGATCATGAATCTAACTACACAGAAATAAAATGTTCTGATTAAAATCATAAACTTAAGTGTGATAGGTAAAACTGCGTTACCTGAGAATTCACAAAGTACTAATTTTTTATAAAATGAACTTAGCTAAAAAAGTTTGTCTGCATAATTTTATAACTTAATCGATTTTACAGGTTTTTCAAAAAACAGTTAAGTGAGATAAAGAAACTTAGTATTTTTAAATAAAGATTTTTTGAGGTGTTCTTTAATGTAAAGATCTTACCACATTTTACTTGAAGTAACAGAATATTTTAAATCAGACACTATGTTTTTAAAACATCAGAGTATTAACTTAGCATATTTTTGTAATTTTTATTAAGTAATGGGCTTGAATATTTTTATAAGAAATATCAACTAAGTGCACATGTTACACATTTTACTGATTAAGATGGTTATGCTTACAAATTTTAAATAAATATGCTCTTACTTTTATACATGTTACTTGTTCAAACTAAGTATACTTTTGATTTGCATACGTTTATGAGTTCTCATAAGTTATGAAATTATTTCTCGAAAGGAACTTAGCTATTAGAACTTTGTAAATTTTGTAGAAGTAGTATGCTTAACATGTTTTTGATAAAATGGATTTAAATTTGGTATAGAAATAATCAGTTATTTTAGCATAGATGTATAAACTTATCTTTATGTAAACCTTAACTAATTAAAAGTAATATAATTTATGTCTATACAAAGTGAGGGACTTAGACTATTTTTCAGAATTATCAAGTAAAGGATTTTACAAAATACTTAGTAAACTGCATTAATAGATTGTAAGTTGTAATTTTTTTTCTTTTAGAAGTTTTGCACATTGGTATATTTTATGTTCTGATAAGTCGTTGAATATGTTCTTTAAATAAACTAACAGATCTGTACTTTGAAAATTTTATTGAAGTGTTGAACTTTGGTATTTTTCGAATGTTACGAACTTGATACATTTTTTCTGAAGTGCTAGATATGTGAAATTGTCTTTTTAGAAACATTGAATTATTCAACTTAGTACATTTCAGTTACTCTTTCAAGATAACGGACTTAGAATTTTTTACAAATAGCAAGCTAGTAACTTGCTAAACATGCTTGCAAATATTTTTAAATACTTTTAATAATTTAAGTTGTAATTACTTTTTAGTAGTTACAACTTTGATAATTTTTAAGAACGGTATTTAAAAATATTTGCAAGCATGTTTAGCAAGTTACTAGCTTGCTATTTGTAAAAAATTCTAAGTCCGTTATCTTGAAAGAGTAACTGAAATGTACTAAGTTGAATAATTCAATGTTTCTAAAAAGACAATTTCACATATCTAGCACTTCAGAAAAAATGTATCAAGTTCGTAACATTCGAAAAATACCAAAGTTCAACACTTCAATAAAATTTTCAAAGTACAGATCTGTTAGTTTATTTAAAGAACATATTCAACGACTTATCAGAACATAAAATATACCAATGTGCAAAACTTCTAAAAGAAAAAAAATTACAACTTACAATCTATTAATGCAGTTTACTAAGTATTTTGTAAAATCCTTTACTTGATAATTCTGAAAAATAGTCTAAGTCCCTCACTTTGTATAGACATAAATTATATTACTTTTAATTAGTTAAGGTTTACATAAAGATAAGTTTATACATCTATGCTAAAATAACTGATTATTTCTATACCAAATTTAAATCCATTTTATCAAAAACATGTTAAGCATACTACTTCTACAAAATTTACAAAGTTCTAATAGCTAAGTTCCTTTCGAGAAATAATTTCATAACTTATGAGAACTCATAAACGTATGCAAATCAAAAGTATACTTAGTTTGAACAAGTAACATGTATAAAAGTAAGAGCATATTTATTTAAAATTTGTAAGCATAACCATCTTAATCAGTAAAATGTGTAACATGTGCACTTAGTTGATATTTCTTATAAAAATATTCAAGCCCATTACTTAATAAAAATTACAAAAATATGCTAAGTTAATACTCTGATGTTTTAAAAACATAGTGTCTGATTTAAAATATTCTGTTACTTCAAGTAAAATGTGGTAAGATCTTTACATTAAAGAACACCTCAAAAAATCTTTATTTAAAAATACTAAGTTTCTTTATCTTACTTAACTGTTTTTGAAAAACCTGTAAAATCGATTAAGTTATAAAATTATGCAGACAAACTTTTTTAGCTAAGTTCATTTTATAAAAAATTAGTACTTTGTGAATTCTCAGGTAACGCAGTTTTACCTATCACACTTAAGTTTATGATTTTAATCAGAACATTTTATTTCTGTGTAGTTAGATTCATGATCCATAATACATGCTTCAATAAATTTTGTTAAATTTGTAACTTTTTACCTTGTAGTGTATAAAAAAGATAAGTATAACACGAGAATCTTAAAACATGTCTACCTTTACCACTTTTTGCTGCAGTAAAATTTTATAGATTTTTATTTTGCAAGTAATCAACACACACGTACACATAAAGAAAACACAGAAAAGTTTTCGTATTTAAACTTATTTATTTACAAAAATATATTTTAAATTACACAAACTATTTACACAATTAAGAAAATAATAACTTTTCAATGAGTATTCTATAACTAAGCATGCACAAGTGAGTAAAATCTTACTGTTGTAGAAGCAAGCATACCTTTTCTACATAATCACAATGGTTTTAATATATTTTTTACAATCGCAATACTAGTTATACACCAATAACATCACATAATTACACATGTTTTGCCATCCTTGAAATTAGTAAAATCTGAAAACGGTTGAAAAAATGTATTAAATAGCACATTTTGAAGATACTTCATATAGTCTTCAATGAAAATGTTTGAAAAAAATTCTCCGTCATAATGACAAGTACATTTGTTCTCGCATATCTCTCTTGCAATATATGACATGTCGACCATAAACCATGCTTTACTACTTATAAGACCCTCTCTCTCATCAACATGTGTTCTATTCGAGCAAGCATGTATCCTTTGCGAAGGATGATCCTGAACCCGGCCTATGTTTTTAAAAATTTCCTGATGTACTATATCCATTAATTGTTGTTTAGCCTCATCATAAGTACAATGGGGTTCGCGGTTACATTTTTGCGGCTTTAATTTTAAAATTAAATGGGGTAGGGTCGTCGTATATAGCGTTTTTAAAATGCATTCCAATATTTCATTTCTCATTTCGCAAAGTTTTTTTACTTGATCATTTAAAAGTATTAAGGAAATTGGATTTAACGTGAATGAATCTCCGGTTTTGTAAATTTGTTGTAAGATGCATTTTCCATCATCATTAAATACAGATAATTGATTATTACAAATAAAAGAGCTATTGCTATGACCTATATTAAAATCTAATAGTTTTACAATAAATTCGATCCATGTGGAAGGGTTTGTAAAGAAGGTTATTTGGTTGAGCTGATTTAAATTTAAAGACTGCGTTGTGATACATGATAATCCAGGTTCGATGCACTTATGTTGCAATAAAAAAAAGAGACGTTAAATACTTGAAACTATTTTATTAAACATATACTATTGAAACATTATTATAACGGCGGTGGTGGCTCAGCGAAAATAAAAATACGTCCTATATGGACAGTGCAATTAAGATGGAATGATTTAAAAATTACGCCAGCACAGAATTACACATTGGCGAGAACAATAACTTGGCTGAGATTAATAGCGCCAATTCCAGAGCAACCCTAACAGTTAATCCAATAAAATTACAATGACGTAATCGCGAGCAAATAATTTTAAAGACGTTGCAGGGGAACAACTAAATAACTTACGCCAGCAGGATGCCAAGAGGAAACTCAAAAAGGCCGTTGATTTTGCAAACGGACGCAATATAATCTATTTTTAGCACACCGGTCTGAAGAGACGAAACAATTAAGAACAAAAAGAAAAAGAATAGTGCATACGGGAAAAGCGAAAATACAGATTTAAAAGACGAAATGACAGGAAAATGAAAACAGAAGTGATTTAGAATTCTTGAATTTTGGATAGATTACATTAAAGAAAGCCAAAGTAAATGATTTTTAAATTAGATATGTGATCTTCATCACATATATACTCCCCTCAACCAGGAAAAAAAATTTTGAAGAAATTTTTTTTTATTAGTTACAATTAATGTCTTTAAAAAAATTTTAATTAAATGCTCTGTTTGGCTGGCATAAACAATTAAGAAAATCTTAAACATATTCAGACAAAATTATACAATTGCAAAATTACTGCTGACCACCACCTAATAAATGTTTAGAGAAGAAAAAAAAATGTCATGACACAGTAAAAATAATAACTGCTAGCAATACAAAAGTAAATGTCGACAAAATAAAAAGGGAGCATTTAGCTCACAATACAAAGGGGCATTTTAGCTTATCCTTTTTTTTTTTTAAATAAGGGGCATTTCAGCACACCCTTTTCTCTTTAATTGAGCATCTCAAGCTCATGTGCACATCAAAGATATACTGCTTAAACTTGCAGTGAGTACTCAAAATTATAATTATAAACCAGCGCTGTTGAATGGTTTACATATATATATATATATCAATAAGGCCTTCAAATATCAGAATTATGCATCAAAAATACTTCACTCAATTGACAAAATAAAACAATACATTCAAATTATAATATGATACTAAAAAAATTTTTTGTTTGTTTGATGGTAATTTTTCATACAGTTCTGTACCATCAGAATTGTAATAATGTTGTAAATAGTACATGACATAACAGTATCTTGACATACATATCTGTATATCATAAGAAAAATAAGCACATTCAATTGAAAAAATTATACTTGCACAAAATGACAATGAAAAAAAAAATTAAGGAAATTGAATATCAATCTGTACAATACCATCAACGAACATCAATCTAAGTACAATTAAAAAAGGATCTCAGTAAAAGGTTTAAGTGTTATTGGACACTCACATATGGATTTATTTATTTTAAATTTTCAAGTTAGAGATAATACTAAATGAATCATTTAATTTTATTATTAATTATTATTTTATGACTGTGTAATTATTTACTTTAGAAGTCATCATTTAATAAGTGTTAAGTTTTAAGAACATTATTGAAGAAATGATATATTGACAGACACAGCATGAAATTCAAATACACAAGTGAAAACTGCGAACCAGCCAGGCAGTACACAAAAGCAATTATACCTCCAAGCTTGTGGGCGCCTCACAAACAAGGAAAGAAGCATTCAACTCCTGCACACAATAATATATCAGTGGATGTAAAATAAACAAATTTTTATTTATGTGGAGGTAATAGAAAAAAAATTAAGTTATAAAAGAATGAAATTAGTTAACTTGCAAGTCTTGAAAATGTAGGTTTAAACTTGGTAACAAGTACGTAAAATATTAGTTATAGCTTAAAAAGAAAATTTAAGGCAATTGTGGTCATACGGTAAAAATAACAAAATTAATGATTTTTTTTTGTTTGTTTGTTCAAGAAAGGAATGTTGTTGTGTCACTTTACTAACACACTAATATTTTCAAAAGTGACAAAATTGGGAAAGAATAGCACAACAAAAGTACAAATAAAAATACACTAAAAGGCAATTACTAAACTATACAATATACTGATACTCTGAAATTATATACCATCAAATTTCACTTATTAAAGTCTTGAGTTAATCTGATCACTACATATATATTTTATTATGAGCTTAACTAAACAACACATATTTCACAAAATAATCACTAAGATAAGAATAAACATAATTCTAAATAATAAATTAACTATACAGCACTCTGAAAATGTAAATCAATGTAATTTTTTTTTTATAACTCAGTGAGTACTTGATACCTTAAAGTTGTATTAAATTTATAGGTAAGGTACAGAAGAGATTTAAATATCTCATAGTATAGAAAAAAATTTCAAAATAAAATGTTATGTTTGTGTATGTGAACACAAAAGAGTGACAAAACATATACAATGTGTTTAAAATATTTTTGAAATGCACTACTGTACACCATAGTGAAAATGTGGGAGAAAAAATGTAAACAAATATTCAAAAATTTGTGTGTAGCAAAATGTGGAAGGACAAGCACAATGAACTCAATGAGCAGAACATCAGTCGTGAACATGTTTGTGAGTGTGAACATATAAGACATAAAACACAAGTGTGATGGAAAAAAAAATCAAGTATGTGAAAACGCTGTCGAGAGTCAGTAAGTGTAAGCAATGTAAATAAAAAACAACAACATGAAAAAAGAGTGTAATTGTGGACAAACACAGACTTCAAAGATCAGTGACTATTCAAGTATGAATCTTATTTGAAGTACAACAAACAATGTATGATATAGTGTATTTGTGAAAAGAAAAAAAGGTAAATCGAATGAATACCACTATTACTCTTCCAAAGAATGCATGTATTAAACAGAGGCATATCAATGGCAGGAAAGAAAACAATAAAACGGTGTATCTAAAAAAATGTAAAAAAGTGTGAACTGTACAACCTGTTTGTGAACTGTACAACTGTTTAAATCTGTATTTTCGCTTTTCCCGTATGCACTATTCTTTTTCTTTTTGTTCTTAATTGTTTCGTCTCTTCAGACCGGTGTGCTAAAAATAGATTATATTGCGTCCGTTTGCAAAATCAACGGCCTTTTTGAGTTTCCTCTTGGCATCCTGCTGCGTAAGTTATTTAGTTGTTCCCCTGCAACGTCTTTAAAATTATTTGCTCGCGATTACGTCATTGTAATTTTATTGGATTAACTGTTAGGGTTGCTCTGGAATTGGCGCTATTAATCTCAGCCAAGTTATTGTTCTCGCCAATGTGTAATTCTGTGCTGGCGTAATTTTTAAATCATTCCATCTTAATTGCACTGTCCATATAGGACGTATTTTTATTTTCGCTGAGCCACCACCGCCTGTTATAATAATGTTTCAATAGTATATGTTTAATAAAATAGTTTCAAGTATTTAACGTCTCTTTTTTTTATTGCAACATAAGTGCATCGAACCTGGATTATCATGTATCACAACGCAGTCTTTAAATTTAAATCAGCTCAACCAAATAACCTTCTTTACAAACCCTTCCACATGGATCGAATTTATTGTAAAACTATTAGATTTTAATATAGGTCATAGCAATAGCTCTTTTATTTGTAATAATCAATTATCTGTATTTAATGATGATGGAAAATGCATCTTACAACAAATTTACAAAACCGGAGATTCATTCACGTTAAATCCAATTTCCTTAATACTTTTAAATGATCAAGTAAAAAAACTAAGTAAAAAAACTAAGTAAAAAGTGTAAATACCGTTCTTAAAAATTATCAAAGTTGTAACTACTAAAAAGAAATAAACAAATTAATATATTATTTAAAAATATTTGCAAGCATGTTTAGCAAGTTACTAGCTTGCTATTTGTAAAAAATTCTAAGTCCGTTATCTTGAAAGAGTAACTGAAATGTACTAAGTTGAATAATTCAATGTTTCTAAAAAGACAATTTCACATATCTAGCACTTCAGAAAAAATGTATCAAGTTCGTAACATTCGAAAAATACCAAAGTTCAACACTTCAATAAAATTTTCAAAGTACAGATCTGTTAGTTTATTTAAAGAACATATTCAACGACTTATCAGAACATAAAATATACCAATGTGCAAAACTTCTAAAAGAAAAAAAATTACAACTTACAATCTATTAATGCAGTTTACTAAGTATTTTGTAAAATCCTTTACTTGATAATTCTGAAAAATAGTCTAAGTCCCTCACTTTGTATAGACATAAATTATATTACTTTTAATTAGTTAAGGTTTACATAAAGATAAGTTTATACATCTATGCTAAAATAACTGATTATTTCTATACCAAATTTAAATCCATTTTATCAAAAACATGTTAAGCATACTACTTCTACAAAATTTACAAAGTTCTAATAGCTAAGTTCCTTTCGAGAAATAATTTCATAACTTATGAGAACTCATAAACGTATGCAAATCAAAAGTATACTTAGTTTGAACAAGTAACATGTATAAAAGTAAGAGCATATTTATTTAAAATTTGTAAGCATAACCATCTTAATCAGTAAAATGTGTAACATGTGCACTTAGTTGATATTTCTTATAAAAATATTCAAGCCCATTACTTAATAAAAATTACAAAAATATGCTAAGTTAATACTCTGATGTTTTAAAAACATAGTGTCTGATTTAAAATATTCTGTTACTTCAAGTAAAATGTGGTAAGATCTTTACATTAAAGAACACCTCAAAAAATCTTTATTTAAAAATACTAAGTTTCTTTATCTCACTTAACTTTATTTTGAAAAACCTGTAAAATCGATTAAGTTATAAAATTATGGAAGACTAACTTTTTTAGCTAAGTTCATTTTATAAAAAATTAGTACTTTGTGAATTCTCATGTAACGCAATTTTACCTATCACACTTAAGTTTATGATTTTAATCAGAACATTTTATTTCTATGTAGTTAGATTCATGATTCCATAATACATGCTTCAATAAATTTTGTTAAATTTGTAACTTTTTACCTTGTAGTGTATAAAAAGATAAGTATAAACACACGAGAACCTTAAACTGACAGTATGTTAACTTTACCACTTTTTGCTGCAGTAAAATTTTATAGATTTTTATTTTGCAAGTAATCAACACACACGTACACATAAAGAAAACACAGAAAAGTTTTCGTATTTAAACTTATTTATTTACAAAAATATATTTTAAATTACACAAACTATTTACACAATTAAGAAAATAATAACTTTTCAATGAGTATTCTATAACTAAGCATGCACAAGTGAGTAAAATCTTACTGTTGTAGAAGCAAGCATACCTTTTCTACATAATCACAATGGTTTTAATATATTTTTTACAATCGCAATACTAGTTATACACAATAACATCACATAATTACACATGTTTTGCCATCCTTGAAATTAGTAAAATCTGAAAACGGTTGAAAAAATGTATTAAATAGCACATTTTGAAGATACTTCATATAGTCTTCAATGAAAATGTTTGAAAAAAATTCTCCGTCATAATGACAAGTACATTTGTTCTCGCATATCTCTCTTGCAATATATGACATGTCGACCATAAACCATGCTTTACTACTTATAAGACCCTCTCTCTCATCAACATGTGTTCTATTCGAGCAAGCATGTATCCTTTGCGAAGGATGATCTTGAACCCGGCCTATGTTTTTAAAAATTTCCTGATGTACTATATCCATTAATTGTTGTTTAGCCTCATCATAAGTGCAATGGGGTTCGCGGTTACATTTTTGCGGCTTTAATTTTAAAATTAAATGGGGTAGGGTCGTCGTATATAGCGTTTTTAAAATGCATTCCAATATTTCATTTCTCATTTCGCAAAGTTTTTTTACTTGATCATTTAAAAGTATTAAGGAAATTGGATTTAACGTGAATGAATCTCCGGTTTTGTAAATTTGTTGTAAGATGCATTTTCCATCATCATTAAATACAGATAATTGATTATTACAAATAAAAGAGCTATTGCTATGACCTATATTAAAATCTAATAGTTTTACAATAAATTCGATCCATGTGGAAGGGTTCATCACGACTCCCACACCGGTTGGTATATAGTCTAATTGGGCGTGCTGAATAAATTGTCTAATATGGATCTTCAAGTCAGTTCTTTCATCGTGAAGTGAAACGTAGATAAGTCTTTCCAAGTGCCATGTACTATTTACAGAAGCATATAAGCTATGGTAAAGATCGTCCGTCCAATTGTCCAACTTTGCCCTTTTCGAGGAAGGCTCATAAATGTACATTTTGGCAAATGTAAGGTTAATGTGCGGGTCTGTCACATAAGGTTCAGAAGGAATAGCATGCGTTAAAAGTTTGTTGGTTGGGGGATATATCTTACACATTGAGCCATGTTCTAATTTAATGGTAGCGGTTTCACAGTTCGCTGGTTTAAAATCCAAAGTTCGTTTAGATCCAAAACTTAGAATGCATACACCTGATGATAGGTCTAGATTAAAATCTTCGTAGTTGCCGTCTTCAATTTTAGGTTGTTCTTCAGAGCCAAAGTTCACTTGCACCATATTAAATTCATAATTTGTCACTTTCTGTAGATCTTCACGTATTTTTTGCAAAATGGGTATCCAAGAGTAAACAGAGACTGTTGCTCCAGGTAAACTGTAATTGATTCCTTCATCAGCAAAAGTAATTACTTTACGGGTCGAGGAAATTTTCTTTTCACTACTTTGCAGGGGTAATTGAAACAATTCTTGCTGTAGCACATCAACATCACTTTCAGTACAAAACTCGGGGGAAATTTCCTTTTCAATACTTTGCAGAGGCTTTACATCTAAAGGCAATTGTATTATTTCTTGCAGCAACACATCCGCATCACTTTGAGTATAAAACTCGGGAGTGCATTCAATGTTAAAGTTATTTTCGATCGATTCAAGCAAAGACATTTTTGAAACTCGGCGAAAAATCAGTTAAAACACACGTCTTAAGTATAGGCGCACACAGTGTAAAGGGAGTCTCGCAACACACACCTGACCACTTTATCTAACTAAAATGTCTTTACTGGTTCTTTAAAAAATCACGTGATTACCCAAGCGCCCTCTACCTTAAAACTTTCTCAACCCAGTAGATATTGCATCATCTAACTTGTCTTAGCCTGTTACAGAGAGTTGCCACTCAATGTACATCCTGCCAACAAACCTAGCGGATATTGATTCATCACAGATTTGCCCACGTCACTATCAGGTGTCTTCTGCGCATGTCACTTCCTTATCTCTTATCTGATCTGTGATACCTGATAAGAGAAAACCAGTTTTTAGTTGCCGTTAAATTTGTAGAGTTTGTAGGTTGGGCGTAGGTAAGTTCTCCTGCAACGGGTACCTAAGAATTCTTTAGCCGAGCAAACAGATGTTTTGTCCGCATGTAACAAGAGTGTTGTCCGGTATTTTTCAGGTATTATAATTGCTTATATTTTTTCCGATATATGTTGTGATTAGCTATCTTTTAGAGTAATCAGTTTAATTTATTAACAGGTTTTCATTAATAATTTCAGTTTATGACTTTATTAAAAGGATATCTTTGTAAAATTTAAGTATATAAAAAAACTGAGTGTAAAAATTTTGATATGTTTAATTTATTAACAAGTTTTCATTAATAATTTTAGTTTATGACTTTATTAAATAAAAATTTTAGTTTATTATTGTAAAAATTGTTTTAAACAATAAGTTTAGTTTATGAATTTATTAAAAGGATGTCTATGTAAAATTTAAGTATATAAAAAATTGAGTGTAAAAATTTTGATATGTTTAATTTATTAACAAGTTTTAATTAATAATTTTAGTTTATGACTTTATTAAATAAAAATTTTAGTTTATTATTCTAAAAATTGTTTTAAACAATAATTTTAATACCTATTTTATACGTGAATACTCATTCATCTGCAATGCCTATAATTTATTACTGTTATTTATCAAAACTTAACAAAAATATTTTGCTTTAATGCTTTAGTATAATGCTCTTTGCTAATTGTTTCACAGAAATTAATTTAATGATTCATTAGTTTCCTAAACTACGTAAAATATATTAATCGTTGTAGCTTAACTTTGATATTTTAATTTAGGATATAATGCCCATGTTTACAAAAAGGATAGATTTTTATTGAAATGGCTTTAATCTAACATGATCTTAATCCATAAGTCCCCATTTTTGAACGCAGAATGAAACACGTGTCCCCAATTCTGTCTTGTATTCCCCTAACTCCTCGGGTTTATCGGTAAACAAGCCTAGCGATAATGTACCGGTTTCCCGATATGAACGCACTTCTTATCTCAATTTCTGTTATCAGCAACGACTTCGGCAATATCGCATGCACGTGCTTTACTTATGCTGTGGATATATTTGTGAATTACTTAAGTATTTTTATTATTATTATTATTTCGCGTGTACAAGTACAGGGTAAGTGTAATATTTTCTATTATTTTAGTTACATATAGGAGGATACCACAATTCTAATTTGATTTGTCTGATATACTTAAGGCTTCAATCATATTAGCTCTTTCTTACATTTTTTCAATGTGCTTTAATTGAAAATAATTATGTGGTTCTTATAGTTGCACTTTTGATGTGTTGTACTTTTAAGTGTGATTTTTTTGTTATTGTTAATGTATGTTTTTCTGTATTTTGGTGTTTTGCGAAATTTTAAGTTGGTAATCCAGTGTAATTAATATTAATAGCATTATCGGTAGAAGTACTTTACGCAGTTTGTATACAAAAAACTGAGGTTTGAGGGCTTTCTCCTAATAGAAAATAAGGCATGCATGGTATTTGTATTTCAGTAAATTCTAACTAAGATTAAATTTTCGCTTGCTAACTAATTTTATCCTACATAAAATAGTATTGTGAATCTGGTAAATTGTTATAAGAAAAAAATTACTTTTAAAGCGTTTAATATCTTCAAATGTGTTATTTTATTAGTGTCAAAATAATATACCTATTTCAGCATATGAAGACAAAAAGAAGTAATGAACATGTGCTAGTTGGACCGGGAATTAGGGATAATGTATTTTAAATCATTACTCGATTTTCCGGTCTTGCTAGCCGTATAGATGTTGGTACTTTGTCCAGAGACTAGAAGATTTCGCAAGATGTGGCTTCACGTAAGTAAAAACCTTGTATTTTTTTATTTTTTTTTTAGTTCAAATAATGATTTGCGATTAAAACTATCATTTTATCTAAGTATTGAATGATATTTTATGTACATGCAGTATACTAAAACGAATCTTCAATTTTTATCTTCAATAGTTCAACATTCTAACAATAGTATTACCCAGTCTAAAAGTTTATGCTAGTTATGCTCACCTTTCTATAAAATAGGTTGAGTGCATCAATAAAAGACCCCTCAAAAGGTTGATTCATGTATAAAATTATGCTTTCATAGTCAAACTGAACTTAGTGTTGCACATAAACAATCTAACTCGTTTCGTATTGAAATTCTATTAATCAAGTTATACTACTTGGGATATACAGTTAAAATGATTTGTAGGATTACTAAAAATGTAATTTTTTCTCTAATTGATCTATAGAAAATATAAACTAGTATAATCGCTGCCTAAAATTTATCAAAACTGTGTTGGTAAGAAAAAATGTTTAGATAAATATTTTGTTTGTTTGTGCTTTAAGGCAAACCTGCACGCGGGGGTATCTGCCTAGGATGAGGGGTGCTTTGGTAGGAAGACTTTCTAAGGGGATCTAACGCGTATTCATGCATTTCGTATACAAAAACTTGAGTTTTTTGGGATATATGGCTAAAGTGGTTTTCTCGCAATAGAATATAAGACTATATACAAATTATTTGTAAAATCTTTCTATGGTATAATTTTCTCACTTGCCTAACAGTAGATTAAATTTGTAGAAAATGTATGGGTATCCTAAACCTTACTTTAATGTTAAACGGCTACTTAACAAAAATAGGATATACAAAAAATTAGCTAAAAATTAAAACTCTTGGTTAAATTTTTTTTCTTGATAAATTAAAAACACTTGATTAAAAAATATTTGTTGTAATATTAATTATTAACTTAAAATTAAAACTTGGTTTAAAAAAATAAAAATAAATTAACTCGTGATTAGAAATGTATTTGTTGTAAAATTATTTAACTTAAAATTAAAACTTGGTAAAAATAAATAAAAAATAAATTAACTCTTGATTAAAAAAAATATTTGTTGTAAAATTAATTTAAAAAATATTTGTTGTAAAATTATTTATTTTAAAATTAAAACTGTTGGTTAAAAAAATAATAATAAAAATAAATTACTCTTGATTAAAAATATTTGTTGTAAAATTAATTATTAACTTAAAATTAAAGTTCGTAGGCCTCCTGGGGATGTTGTTCATTTCTTTGCTCCACATAGTTAATTATTATTTAAAGAAACAAAAACAACAACGCATCCTCTGTGCTACGCCCTGTCTCCATTCATGCGAGGCTAGCGTGATGGGGAAAGGCACAGTAAGAATTTTTATTTGAAATGAGGCGGTAGACGAGTTCTACCGGGCGGCTGGTGGGTCCTCATTTTATAATAATATTTTTTATTTCAGGTTTAATTCATAAAGTATAGCTTATTTAAAATTATGTCAAAGTCCCTTATTTTTCATGAGAGAATGCATCGCAATCTGAAATTTTTTTCCAAGTCCTCTTATTTGAGAAAATTGTTAAAGTCTGAAAATTTTCCCAAGTCCCCTTATTTGAAAAATATGTCACAATCTGAAAAAATTACAAGTCCCCTTATTTGAGAAAAAAAAAAATCTTATCAATCCTTTGAACATCCGGTCTTGGCATCCGCTCCCCACATCCGGTCCGACCACGCCTCTCTTCCCCGCTCAACCCAGGGGAACGCACCGGTCAGCACCGCAGAATTAACATGGCACCGCATGAGGTGAACTCTCCTTTCTTCCCTACTGTTAATCTTCATGGATTGAAAAAAAAAGTGTGTGCGTGTAATCTTTACGTGCGATTGAAGTAAAACTTCTTGACGTTTACGACACGTATCACTGAAATGATTAAACTTTAACTTAAAATAAATATCATAATTTAATTATATTTATTATTCGTGTACTTTACAAAAATTATATAAATGTTATATTCATATTATTCGTTGGAAATAGGTACTTGAATGTCATCATAATTTTTTATGTATGAAATTATAGGTTTGTGGTAACTATATAATGTGAAACATAAATTTTACTCTCTAAATTTTCTAATTTTCTTGACAATACAGCATCTATCGTTGTACCGAAATGCGTTGCTGATTGAAGTCGAGAAGTATTCATTGTTAGATCAAATTTTTCTTTTAAAAAATCAACTGACGGCTGAGATTCTTGATAGCGAAAATTAACATTAAAATCTCCAGTAAGAATCATCGGTAATTCATGATAATTATTTAGAATCCAGGAAGTGTCCATGTTGTAGTATTATTCTTTGACTGTTTGCTTATACCATTGTTCAAACTGGAGTTTGGGTTTGAATGGGGGGGGGGGGGAGGATGTCCATAGTCTAGGATTATACTTTAACTGTGTTCTTTAACTGATGTTTTCCTCTGTTTGTTGGGTTCGAATGCAGGTAGTGTAAAAAAAAATTTGTGTGTTTTTCTATCACAGTGTTCTTAAGCGTTGATTACGTCTGCTGGTAGGTTTCGAATTATTATTCTGTATCCGTGTTTTTAAACTGCAGGCTCTATCTATTGTTTGGGATTGATTGCAGATAGGGTCCGTTCTTTGTAGTGTTCCATCCCCGTGTTAAACCGTTGCTCCGTCTTGAGGTTGGGTTAGAATCCACGGAGTATCGATTTGTTATTTTTTTATTTTGTTCTTAAACCCTTTGCAGCCAGAGTTTGTTTCTTTGTGGTGTTACATACCCGTGTTCTTAAACCGTTGTTCCGTCTGGATATCGGGTTAGCATTCAGGAAGTGTCCGTGTTGAACTATTATTCTTTCACTGTTTTCTTAAAACGTTTTCCCGTAGGGTTTGAATCAGGAGAATGTCTATGTTGTGGTATTTTTCTTTAACTGTGTTCTTAAACTGGTGTTTTCTTCTGTCGGTTGGTATCGAATGCACGTAGGGCCTATTATTGCGTTTTTCTATGGCAGTGTTCTTAAACCTTTGTTTTCCTCTTCTGGTTTTGCTCGAAGTATTATTCTGTTTGAAAATTTACATTTTGCCCATTATTATAAATAACTCAAAAACACATGAGCAATATTAAAAGATTACATACTATTTAAGTACAGACAAACAATATTTAAGTATCATGGCAACCAATCATGTTTGTAACTTTTAACTCATAATTCCATTAAATATTGTAAATATTGACATTGAAAACATGTGCGTAAAGCAACGGAGCTTGGACCACGGAATGTACCATTGTGCCACTTTCTGTATTCGGTGCGTAGGCCTTGTTTATCGGAGGTGACGGGTTGGGTCGCCGCCTGTAGCAACAGTGAGAGACAGACATGGGCACCCATAGAAGAAGGGGCAAACTTCAAAAAAAAATTTCTAGAGGGCGTCAAATTTCACACTTGTAACAGTTTGAGTTCCGATTTCGCTTTGTAATGCATGTTTGTTTACATTATAACACAATATGCTAAATCTCCAGGGGGGGCAAGCCCCCCCCTGGAGATTTAGCCCCATCTTGCAATGCAGGACAGACAGCAGGATCGCCGCCTGTTTAGCGAAAGGCTTTCCACAGTGGCTCTAACGAGAGCAGGTTCACTTATCTATTGAACAGTGTCATCAAACAAGATCTTGCTTCAAAACAGGTAGGGAGTAATGTCGACGCGCAGGGAGCACAGTCGACATTCGCAGGAACGAACGCCCGAGAGCTGTTCCGCAAATGAAGAAATCAACTGTTCTCAGTTAAGGGAAGCATATTCTTAAACCATTTTTAATCGTACATTTTGGTTTTATTTGCATATAAATAAACATTGTAAACAGTAAGCTATTTCGTATGTTAAAAAATTAATGAGAATTGTTGAAAAAAATATTTCAGTTTCATTAAAAAAGCTTTTGTTAAATACTGTCTCAGCACCAGGCTTACAGACTTCTAAGAGGGGTAATGTACACTTAGATAACTCGAAATCATACTGGAATTCAGGGTCACAAATGTCGTTTACCAGCACCTATGAATAGCCACATGAATAGTAGTGATGAAGTATCAGTCATATGTCTAGACTACATTGGGTTTGTGCTTCTGCTATTGCAACATTAAAATAAAAATTAATTCTTGAATTATAAATTACAGGAAAAAGTTTTTATAAGAAATCAGTTTATCTCTTTAAACTATAGAAGGAATTTGGCCTGTTACATCAACACTATTTTCAATGTGATTATTAATTGATGCATAAAGACTACGTTTGCTCCTATACGTTATGAACTCCTATGTAGTTATGGAGCCATCTAGGTGTATCCTACCACCACTCATAGATGTTTGAAGTCCAGGTTCTTAGAGACCCTGTATACATCAAGCAAGTGAATTTGCCTTGAAACTGTTTAGAACATTTTAAATTCAGTAAAACATATTATTTAAAAGTGTATTTTAGGGTAAAAAATTAATAGGAGAAGATATAAATAAATTAGAAGACATGAATCAAAGATATCTGCCGAACTGCTCCATTTGAAAATCGGTTTCCCGATTTTTTATTTTTGTTTTCCCTCTTTTGATTATATTTTTTTCTAGAACTCTCGCACTTCATTGGCGATTACAAATTAAGTTAACTAAGATTACCCGTAAATCAAATAAAATATTTTTTTTCTTCACGATAACTATTTTAGTAGAACATTTTCAAACTACAAAATAAATGTTCCGTCTGCTTGTAAAAGAGAACTGCATAACTGAATAAAACGTACTTAAATCCTCTGTGAAAAATAAATAACTAAATAAAATATATATATTTGTTTCCTAGATTTTTTTTCATTGCTTTTTATTTATATCATAATGTTCTTTTTCTTAGTATATTTCATAGCTATTGAAGTCGTAATCGGCCATGGAAAACAAAATATCATAGGAGTTTACTTTGACTCAAATTGCATCACAAATGGCGCCTGATGTTCATTTTCAGAAGCTTAACACTAAGTCCCTAAAATCGCATTTTTTCCAGCTCACTGGAAACTTCGATGCCGTAGGGAAAATGTTTGGCGATATTCTTGGGTGATTCTTTATGGTACCTATGCATATTATTGTGGACAAAAGAAAAACCTCATTCTTTTTTTTAAAACAGATACTGAACGAGTTCCTGTTTTTCTGTGTGGTTTCTAGAGTTTTAAATAGCTTTAAGTGAAATAAAAAATGTTTGTCTTATTCTAATTCTATATGTTGCTTAATGCACGATTTGAAATAAAATTTGATTTGAAATTTCCCCCTTTTGAAATAAAAATTATTACTCATTTTACCCCTAAAAATATAATGATTTTATTTTGGAAATAAAAAAGAAAGAAGCTCTAAAACGTACTAAATTTGTTCAAGTATCATATTTTCATATTTTGAATCTGTCGTTTCAAAAATCCCTAAAGTCAAATTTTTTCATGAATTAAATATATATATCGAGAGGTATCTGCCTAGGTGGTGTGCTTTCGGCGGAGGACTTTTTAAGGGGTTCTAATGCCTATGCGTGTTACATCTACAGGAAACCTCCAAAATCTCTAGACAATAAATCGACAGCCGCGCTGTAGGCCAGAACCCTGAACCTTCAGCCATCTACCATATCCAGTGTTTTATCCACTCGGCCGTGGTAGGGCCCTATGTTTACTGTTGAGACTCTTAAAACAAATCTTCTTTTGCCCTGGAGTACACTTTAATTGCCAAAGATTGTTGTATCTTTATACATCTTTCATATCATGTCGTCTTCATTTGATGCCATGAAGTATAATTTAATGCTTAAGTCGTCATTTTAAATATGTGTTTTGACAATTTATTTTTCAAGAGCCTTAAACCAGTTTAAGTTCCTTTTCTGGTACATTTGTTGTTGTTGTGGTTGTTCTTTTTCCCTAGTCTGTTAGCCTCATTTTTTAAATCCTCGACTCAAAGCATCCCCTCTCCTTAGGCAGATAGCCCTCTTGTAGTTTTGCTCTAGCCACAAATAAATAAAAAATAAATAACCACAATTTTAATTCAAAAAGTGCATAAATAACTGCCTACCTGAACCAGGATGACTGTGATTGGCCACTTCGTCACTTCCAATTTACATAAATAACTGAAAAGTGCGAATAAGGGCGCATCAAACGGCTAAAGCACAATATGATCGAGTGTATTTTTTTTCCTCTATTGCAGAAATCTATTAGTTCAATGCCGTTGATATGCCCGAAATGATTGTCTAGAATCAAAAGATCAAACTCCTTTGTAGAGTGATGCGAGAATGCGGAAGAGGAGATTTTCTTTAGGTGCCGAAACTATAAATATCCTTGTAATAAAATTGCCTTTTGCATGAATAATATTGAGTATTTTACTCAATAAAGAAAAACCATTTCTGTTTTACATTGTAAAAAAAAAAAAAAAAAAAAAAAAAACTCCAATCGGGCACAACAATATTTTGTCCAGTTGAGAAAATCCGGTTTTATCCGACAACGTTATTTAACCCTTTGAGGCGCAACCCTTTCTCAATGCTGAAAAAAGGGCAGCCGTTGCCATCGCTCGACTTAACTACCAGCAAGATGGCGGAAGATCGAAACGTTCATCGCGTGCCACAGATCTAAAGACCCCTTTTTTTGACGAAGCTGGCTGTGCCGCACAATATCTAAAAGAATTGTTATTGGCTGTTTAAGTTACCTGAAATAAATCTTAAGCAAATTAAAACTGCATAGAAAAATAAATAGAATAAAAACCAAGACTCTTCCCTTCGAATTTTTCTAAAAATCGGCATCGGCAAATAAATAACTTGCATTTTGTTTTACGCGGTTCAAAATAGCATTGAATCACTCTGCAACCAGATCAAGCTTTTATAAGATATTTTCAGCAGTAGCCTAGCTGTCGAGCCCCGGGTTTCTTAACCACCTACCCAATTATGGACTACACTTTCCCCTACAATGCACAAATACAGTACACTCCCTATTATCCGTATAAATCCCCAGGAGAGGTCGCATGGACGATACAAGAACACCGATAATCCGAAAACTCCATGAAAGAAAATATCAACATCTGTACAAAAATATAAAAATTACTTACATTTGCATGCTGTATAGCATCAAACTACGAATTTTCCTTCATTACTTACTGCTTTGAAAAATTTGTAATGCGTCTTTTATTGTCTTTGATTTTGCTTGTACATCTCTTGTCGTGCATTGTCTGTAGTAATGCCATCATAATCAAAGCCTCTTTGTCCATGTAATCTAACAAAGTTTCCACACATTGTACAGCAGCAGAATGAGAAATTGTACTTCCTCCTTTTGTCCATCTTCTGTATCACTACTATCATTCATCACTAATTTATTTAACAATACAGTCAGTAACAATATCTTCATCTACCAAATACCAAACGGCAGGCTCACATGCATCACTTAGAAACCAATCTTCTAATTTTTCTTCATCAAGATTTTCGAAACCTTCATATTATTTTGCCTATTCAAAAAAATTCTTATCATTTTCTTCTTGAATATCTGAAGAAGATGTTCATATAGCATCCGATTTAACCTGAATGCATTTCACAATGCTGTCAGCTAAACCGGACAAGATTCAGATCATCACATCGATTTTACATGCATGATAAGATCGAAAATGTTTCTCTTTACTTTTTATTTATTTATTTTGAGTCCGTAAGATCGAAAATGTTTCTCTTTACTTTTTATTTATTTATTTTGAGTCCGTAAGATCGAAAGTCTTTCCCTTTACTTTTTATTTATTTATTTTGAGTCCGTAAGGTCGAAAATCTTTCTCTTTACTTTTTATTTAGAGTCCGTAATGAGCCGGTATAATCCGCACACGGATAATCGAGAGTATTCTCCATGCGGATTTTCAAGTTTTCAAGAACTTGTTTGGGTTCATTACAGCGATCACACACACACACACACAGGCTTTAAATAATGCAATATTTTCATTTTATTAACGTTCATATAAAAATATGATGATCAATTTTAAAAACTATATTTGAGTTTCAGAAAATTACAACTACGTGGTTTTTGAAGTAACCGTTTGAAAGGGCAATATCATCACTCACAAAAAGTTTAGCCTATTCTCATTCTGTATTCATGATTAATTCACTTTAACGTATTCTCTGTCTGTACAAGAGGAATTTATTCAAAGTATTCATAATGTTTTCGTAAAAGAGGAATTTTTTTAAATTAACTCTTTTTATAGGTTTTTTTAATTACGGGCGGGCACATCTCCATTAGGCATTCACCACTACAACGGCCAGAAGATATTGTCCATTCTATTATGGGAACGCCCAGTGGGTGTTACTCCCTATGAAGGGACGCACGAGTTAGCACCCAAAACCAGGAATCACCCCAGACCTAAGGCGTGATAGAATGGTTCTTTAGCCACTACACTACCCGGGCGGCCTTTTTATACGGCAGAATATAATTAAGCTCATCAGTCTCAGTTAGGAATCAGTTTCCTACTTTATAAAAAAAAAAGACCTAAATATTCAATTTTATTTCGAAGCATTTCTCAAACTGCTGTTGTGATATCGAATTACATCTGCTTTGAATATCGGTAAATCTATTAAAATCACCTTTATTTTCTCAATAACTATATAAAAGGAAAACATCTTTTCGACAGAAAAATAAAACTCCTAATTATTTATAAATGAGAACTCCAACTGAATAAAACATGATTTAAACCTCTTCAAAAATAATGCTCGAAGAAAGGAAAAGATTGCCCTGAATAAAAGGACCTTTTGCTGTTTAGTATCATGATCTTTCTCCTTTCAGATATATTATAGAAGGTCGTAATCGGCCGTGAAAGACAAAATATTGTACGAGTTTACTTTGACTGAAATTGCATCACAAATGACGCCTGATGTTCGTTTTCAAAAGCTTACCACTAAGCTTCTAAAATCGCATTTTTTTTCCAGCTCACTGGAAATTTCATTGCCGTTGGGAAAATGTATGGCCAAATTCTTGGATGCTTCTTTATGGTATCTTATAGATTTTCTTCGTTGACAAACAAAGCACCGCATTTTCTTACACAAATTGAATAAATTTTCTGTTTTTCTACCGTATGGTTTCTGATGTCGTAGGTAGCTTTAGGAGTTTTTTTTTAAAGAAATACGTGTGTTTACTTTGACATACGTATAACGTACTTTTCTCTGCCAACACCAACACTACTGAAGCGTGAACGGTCATGCATATAAGCCGGTTTACAAACTGGAATTACCAAATTTTTTTCCCAATGTCTTGTATTGACAAAATGCATATTAATTTTCTGAAATAAAATAAAAAAAATGCTTATTAAATTGAACTTTAAAACATTTCTGTCAATTTTCGATTATATCGCAATTCTTCTGTTTATCCTTATAAAAGAACTATCAGTGCTACGCTCGCCATTTTTTTAAGACCGAAGCCTTAACAGTAAATAATATGCCACTCTTCGTATCGTCAGGATAAAATATTTCGCACAATACTCAATTCTATTAATGTTTCACGGTTATATCTTCAACAGTCATAAATGCAAAATATCAACGACCAACAATAATTTCTAATATATATATATATATATATATATATATATATATATATATTCAATATTGTCGGACACAGAAAAGAGAAAACAAACTAATTTTTAGATGCCTTAGTAATCGACATATTATATACCACTTATAAACTAACTTGAATTTTACTGTTAGAAACATGCATGTTATTCAGTGGTGTTCAAGAAATACTTCTTTTGCAAAACTCAAATTTTCACATTGATTTATTACAGATTTTTTTGATTTATTACAGATTAACATATTAGCATCAAATGTAAAAAATAATGAAGCCAAAATGATTTGCGCTTACTATAATAAATCTTCTGGATTGATAGCTAGCTATATTAATAAGATAGAATAGAATTATAATAGATTGTAAAAAGCAGGTTAAGAAAACTATCTGACATCTGGAATTGAAATGTAACTAGATTGAAAACACCCTTCCATAATTTAGATTTTTAGTGAATAGAAGCACTAGAATGTGAAGAATTAAATTTGCTCTACCTTCAAAGCTGTTTGTATTTTGCGATAAACAACCTGGAACACAACTTCATGCAAATACTGATACTGACAAAAAATGAGAAAAAACTATTCAAATTTTTATTTTTTAAAAAATCATTGCAAATGTTTAAATATAAGTGTGTGCGTTTATGTGTGTGCCTAATATTTTCCCAAAAAATACATATTTCGCCAGTTTGAACCAGAAAGTAAGCTATACTCAAAGTAGATACATCGGCTGGGAATTTCCGATAAATAAAATTTAAAACTTAAAAATCAATTGAAAAATAACAAAAGATGTTCGAATATATCCAATAAAGTAAATAAAGTATTATAGAAAACCGATTTTTACTATCTCAATGAAAATGTTTTTTCTTCCCTAATGAAAATTTCATTTGTGTTGTTATTTCCTTTCTCAAAAGCGATAGCATTTATTACGAGACGTATTTGTGCAGGTAAAAATTCCTTTGGGGCATGCTACGTATTTGCTCTTTTTTTCCCATTTAAAGAAGGAACATATCCTCTGAATTAAAATTTGTGATAGGACCTTTCATTTTTACTTCATTATTATTTCTTTTTAATTCCGAAGTTCTTTTACATTTTTAAATCGAAAAAATAATGTGCATTGATAATTTTTTGGCAAACTAAAAGTATGTATCAGTACCAAAATAGACAGAGAGGTATATTAAATTTTCAGCTGAAATGTATCTGCACACATTACCTTGACGGAAAACAAACATGCATGTAGTTCTGCATTGTTCTGTTTTAATGAATTTTTCTAAAGCCACACTTTGGCTGTTAGACTAATTTATTTAATACTGAAAGATAACAAATTTTTTCAACTTTTCCCTGAACCAGACATAGACATAGAATTAAATAAATCTTCAATACAGTTACTTTTCGTATGAGCGAAAATACATGATCCGGATCCGTCTGATAGAAAAAAGAATTAATCAGATCCCTATCCGGATTCCCCCCTTCATACAGTTACCTTCCACCCATGATGATAAAAGAAATGTTCCGAAACTTCAGTCCCCTTAATAATTTACCTTTAAATAAATAATGATGATAATAATGTGATAATAAAAAAAATCTGAAACACCTTCATATTTTAAATTTGTATTAAAATACTATATATTAAAAGCATATCATTATCCTTGCGTCGGCCTTTCTTGTGTCCTTGTTTCATTACGCTGGGAAATGTACCATAGTCCATGTCTCGAAAATCGAAACATCATGTGTTTTCGTGTACTGTAAGATCAAAAATCATTAATACTTATTTGTAGATACCATTGGCGTAACTAGGTGTGGACTAAACCTAAAAGGATTTTAGCTAGCTTCCTCTACGAAAGTTAGAATTATTGTTGTAAGAATAAGAGATGGAGCGCATTAGTGCTGGGGGAGGGGGGGGGGTAATAAAGCCCACCACGTAGAAACTGTTTAAAAGTTTATCAAATTACGCCAATAGTAAATACACGCTAATTACTTTAAATTACTAATGCTAATTTAAGAGAGGTCTTTTGTGCTGAACAAGAAGATTCCACTTAAACATAATAAACAATAATTATCAAGTTTTAGATAATAAAATTTATGTTTAATTACGAAATAAAATTATTAATAGCAGGATGATTTAGTTTTTTCATTTCGTTCACTATCCTGAAAACCCATTATAAGATCCGTCGAAGATCCGCTGAAGAAAAAGCAAATCCGGATAGGGATCTGGTTAATTCTTTTTTCTATCAAACGGATCCGGATCATGTATTTTCGCTCATACGGATACCAATATGAATACGGGCCTTTATTTTCTACAAATATCCGTAGATACAGATTTCCAGCACGCCTCTACTTTTAATGATCTTCAGGAAACCCAGCGATTGCTCAAGCACTCTACGACTTTTCAATGATGAGAGCAAGCAGGCGATACCTGGGTTCAAGACTTAAAATAAATGGAAAAAGAAAGAATGCATCACGTGCGATAAAATAATTATCCCTATTTTTCGCCCTGGAAACTTATCTGAATCCGTGACCCTACATAATACCACAGTACACACTTATCCCGCATCTGCTTTTCAAATAATTAACCGAAAATATTACATTCTGCTAACTTTCGTTCTGCATCCCCGAATTGAATTGTGACAAACACCATGCTTGTTTATTGCTGTTGACAAGCCTGGTGACTAATAGAGCAGAACAGTAATTAATGTCGAACGCCTGCGGATTCTCACGCTGTTAATGATCGGAAGGCATCTGGAGAAGATGAAAAGTTCCAACTTAACTGATCATGGACTGCTCCTCTTATTATCCATTTCATATTCATTTCCGTTTGCTGTCACACAGATTTCGGAAGGCAAATTTTTTTCAGGAATTTCCTCATTACAAACTTTTATTTAACAGTTGCTGCATGTCTGGGTCAAATCTTGTAATCAATCTTTTGCTGACAATCTCCAGTCGAGTTGAAATTTTTCATACTATTATTCTTAACTAATAATGCTTGAAGCAATTTTTTAAAAAAATTCAAGCTTTAAATTATCCCACAATGGATGTCTGGGTCAAATCTTGCAATCGATTTTTCGCTGACTAATGGAGTCTAATGGAGTAAAATTTGCATTCTACTGTAATTTAGCAATACAGATTGCTTTAGTACCAGGACATTCAGACAACCGACTGTAGCTGGTTTACGGTTTTTAATGTTCGCAACTTAACTGCTGTCTACTATCTTGTACCTTAAGAAGGTATCCTGTCAAAATCTTTTTCAGAAGAGAAAGTCCTAATTTGTTTAAATTAACGTTTTCTGTTCTTTATTTTCTTCTTTCTCATTTTCTTCACAGAGCTCGACAGAACTAGTTTTACATAATTTCATCATAAAAGTTTTAATTTAAGGTTTAATTTTTATATCACTTCATACAGATCATTTGATTTCTACTATAATTAAACCTGCTTAACAATTGGTGAGTACCATGATTCCTACTGCCTAGCAGTATTGACATCATGCCTTCCGAGACTTGAGTCCCCGTTCCATTTTATTTTTTTCTGGAAAAAAAAATGGTAAATTTTGTTCGCGACTGCCCCGCAATTTAGCTGAATTAACAAAAAAATACTTTTCCTCATCACGTATCTGAATATAAATAAATGCCATAATTAAATCAGAGTTGACAACTGCTCCGGAATATAATTAACCACTTTTTGTATAAGTAGTATTTTTTTTTAATATTTTTTCGAAATGCAAATCAACCCACACATCTAGTTCGAAATTTCGATACAATTTAAGTCAAAATTTATTGTTTTAAAAGGTGGTTAATTATATTCCAGAGCAGTCGGGAATTCTGATTAAATTAATATTTGCAAATTCTTCAGACTTCTGCAGAATTCTATCGAAAAATTATAGTGCTATTCTAATGAAAGGGTCATCGAGATAAGAGGCTATAATTCGGAATTAAAGGGCTAAAATAGTGAATTAAAAATACGTAAAAAAATTAAAAGCACATTTTTGTTTAATTACTAATTAAAGAGAATGAAATAACTTTATTTTCTGATACCTGGAAAAGTTATGACTAAAAGTAAATGCGATGGGGCGCCCATAGTACATCTATATTTATTTCACGTCGTACGCACCCCATACTTTGATTTATAGTCATTAATAAATTTCGGAGTTCTCGAGCATCAAAAGAGAAAATTATTTTTTGAATTTGTTTTAAAATAAAAGTTTGTTTATAAAAAGTTTTTTTAGCACTAGATTTCTATTAATTTCAGACAAGTAAAATATGTGGACAGTGTTGAGTTTCGCTTTTTCAATTTTTATTTGAATTCTCCATTCAGTTCTGTACTAACAAAATATGGTCAACTTATGAAATATGCTGCACTTTCCAACATAATGAAGCGGGGAAGGCAGACAGGGCCTCCTCGTGGATTATGATGCAATTTCCAACAAACTGAAACAATAAAAACAAGTAGTGCTGACAAATGGATTATGATACACTTCCCAACAAAATATAACAAGAAATATATATAGAACCCATGCATGGATTGATACATTTTCCAGAATAATGAAACCAGGAACACAAATACGGGACTCAAGTAAGAATTATGATGCACTATTCAATATGATGAAAAAAGAAATAAATAAATAGGACCGACAAGAGTGGATAATGATACGCTTCCGTATAAACTGAAACAATAAAGACAAATGGTGCCACGCACAGATTATGGTATATTTTCAAACATAATGATCCAACAACCATCGTAGCCACGTCAGAAGGATATAAAGAAAACCTCTGTGGCCGTATTCACCAAGTACTTGACACTCGTGTTAACCCCTTCAGGCGTTAAATAGACATCAAATATACATCTATTCGACATCTGAATCTCGTTTTGGTGGATTAACACTGGTCGTGTCAAGTAATTGATGAATACGGCCGCTGGTAATGTATTTCAGTGAGAGAAATTGTTTTATTTGCATGAATTGAGAATTTTTTCTTGAGGATTCTGACTGCAATCTTGAAGATGGTCTTGTACCCCTGAATATCCGTTTGACATTTATTGGTTCCAAATAACATTTATTAACAATCATAGAAGAACACTACAGAAGTACAAACACAAATGAAGGGGAGGGGGTGGACAACCATGCGTTAACGGGATTCGAACCCGTGACCTCATCGCTCGCAGGCGGCTAGCAATGATGGGTGCGCAAACCCACACAGCCATGGGGTCCCCGAGAGAAATTGTTGCTGTGTATTGTGTGTAACACATTTAATTCGGATTCGTGTGCTTAGCTCAAAGGCCGCTTATACATCCACGTCAGAAGGACAACACAAAGGGGGGGTGGCCCTCCGTGGGGTCTTTCTAAAGGGTCCTAACCCGTATTTACACAAGTTTCGGAGAAAACCACAGGAGACTCCGTACGGTTAGATCGGCGGACGCAACCTGGTTTTGAACCAGGCACCTTCTATCTAAAATATCGAGTTACATAATCACTCAGCCATGGTGAGACCGAGAGAAATTGTTGTTCGTGTTGCATTTGGAACATTTTATTTTCGGACTTGTTTGCTTGATTCCAAGCATCCACTATAAATCCTCGTAGAATAATGTGAAAAACACAATTACAGTTTTTGCTAACAGAGAGAAAGGAAATTTACAGTTCAGAGGAGAGATACAAACAACCAGAGAATGAGTGGGAACCGAACCCACGACGGTACTCTTAAGGAATTAGCGAAGAGGGAGAAAGGCTCATGACCTATCAGCCACTGGCTTCCCCAGAGGAATACAATTTTGGACATCAAGAAAGGGTATTGAATTGAACTGTGATCATAAAGGATTGAGTTTGATAAGCAAACCTATGATTTTGATTTTTCATCAGCACATTATTTCTTGGAGCGATAAAGGTAATGTCAGTTGATATTTTAAACATCGCTTGTGTTAAAGGGTTTAAGACAATAGAAAAGCACAGAATCTGCGTTAAAGGATTGTCACTCAAGCGACGTACGTGCAAGTTCAAAATCGTCTGCATAACAATTGATAACTCAATTCTAGGTAAACATAATCATTTTATCTTTGAACTAAAAGACAAAGTCCGTTGGGGTGGCAATTGCAATCAGCGCTAGAAAAATCATTTGACAAAAGTATGTGTACACGCAATATATTTGATTTTCGTCCACCTAAAATAAATAAGTTCGTATTCAATTTTTATTATAGGCCCAAATCGAATTTCATGCTCTTCTGGAAACGCGCGAAAACTTTTAGCATTCGAAACTTATTTCGTTTTGTGTAGCCCCTCTTAAATCAATGCTTCAGGCAGACGATTATTTTAATGAAAAAAAAAATTAAACTATGTTATCTGAAAAAACTTTTAACCGAACTGACTTCCATTCAAAGGTGGATGACCGGGACTTCAAATATGACGTCATTCTCGATTCGAATTATATAATAAAGCACTAATTCCAAAAAAAGACCCAATATTTTATCGCAAAGTCTGCAGACATGGATGAGAAAGAGAGGAAAAAAAATTAATAACGTACACCATTGTGTTTAATACATTTGATGTCGACTAAAACCACTTTCGATCTGAGAGGTATCTCCTTTCACAGGAAGTGAAAAATTTTAATTAATTGACTACATCATTTCCATGCTTCCTTGTTGCTTGTAGCAAATTAGAGGTTTTTTGCCCGGGGAAATGAGATAAGAGAATGGGTTTTCAAAAAAAAAGAATTTTTTTTTTTTATGAAGCATCGAAAATTGTCTCAAAATATAATGAAGCGCTCAACTTCCCAAATTAATTCCGGGGTACTCGGTGACTTTGGCAACGGAACTGGTGTCTTCAGTGTAATCCAGTGCTGCAAATCTCAAACCGTGATTTCAGACTGAAGCTTTATATGTAGCTTATGGAGTTCAATGACTACGGTTTTATTCATCATTTATTTCGTTGTCTTTTCTATTTTTTTTTTCTTTCTTGTTAGAGCTTCTAGTTTTTTATTTTAAGAGTAAAAACGGTAACATGGCTGACTTACATTTAACTTGCTGAGCTTCATTCGCTCTATAGCCACGGATGGAAAGGTACGAGTATATTCTGTTGAATAGATTGAGAAATCGTTTAGCACGATAATGTTGAACGAGATTATGAAATATTCGAATAAATTAATACCTTGCTATTTTTTTTCTACATTTTATTTTTCAATACCTTTTCATTTGGGAAAAAAAAAAAATTCCGTCTCTAACGACAAAGCATATTAAGTTCGCAGTTGAAAGCATAAGTCATTCACGTTATTTTACTATTTTTTTAATAAATTTATATATAAATTTTTTTTAAGAAGACTAATTTCCAAAACTAAAGCTAATACAAGATGGTTATAATTAAAGTTCCACTTTGAAACTGTCAGAAAAGGAAAACTACAGGACTGAATGTTATCAAACTTGGTAATCGTATAAAGGAGCTTGGTAATCGTATAAAGGAGGTCATCGGAATTTATTATCCGCGAAGAAAAAAAGTTCGGAAACTCACCGCGAAGGAGGAAAATGGCGCTGTATGCAATATTGCTAAACGAAATAAAACACTGAAGGCATCGGTTTAAACTGTGCTTAATCGTTTCTGAAATGTCTTACGAAACATGTGCAATGTGGCGTCCCCCATTGTCTGAAAGCAAGTTGAATCGTATTGCGGCATTATCAACAGCAGCTCTAAGCATATCAATAAGAATGCTTCGGACATGTTGGTGTACCGCATCTTTCAATTCCGCCAAGTTCTTAAGATTATCACTATAAACAGTGCTTTTCAGATAACCCCATAGCCAAAAGTCACAGGGGTTCAGGTCTGGTGACCGGGGGGGCCAAGAAATTGCACTTCTTCAATCAATCAAATCTCAAATTAATCTTCACTGCCATATGTGAGGAAAAAACGAACGATACAAAATCATTCTTTCTTCGCTGCCTTTAATCTATGGAACTTATTTTGTTTGGAGCCTGTACTCTATCTGCACCTATGATACCAAATGTTTGAAATAAATGAACGTCCTAAAATGCTCATTATATAGGTACTACTCATAACCATATAAGCATTGGAATTATTTTGTGCGCTTGTATTAAAAAAACAAACTATTATCAATGCTATATGCGCGTTTTTAATAATATGTTTTTAAATAAAATTAGACTTTGTCAGTACATTACTTGGAATTCAAAAATTTTGCGATTTCTATCCATTTCAAGTAGGAATAGACACGAGACAAAAAATTGGCGTCTCGCAAACCAGCCGAAAAGCTTTGTCTCGTCTCGCAAAAGTCCCTATGTCATAATGTTAAAAATGTTTGTCTCGTCTCGCAAAAATCCCTATATCATAATGTTAAAAATGTTTGTCTCGTCTCGCAAAAATCCCTTTATCATAATGTTAAAAATGTTGTCTCGTCTCGCAAAAAAAGCTTTAAATCTCTGTCTCGTCTCGCAAAAAGTCGTCTCGCGTCCATCCCTAATTTCAAGTACCTGGGAACTTAGTACAAACGTCAAAAAAAAGTTTGTCTGCCATTCTGTCATTCTGTCCGTTTTTTGTTGTTGTTGTTGGTGGTGGTTGGTTCGTTTTGTTTTGTTTTGTTTTTTCGCGCATCATGTAAAAACGACTGAAGCGAATGAAATTAAATTTAGTGACATGATATGCAGTCACTCAACTTAAACTACAGATGTCGAATTTTTAAAAAATTTTGATTGAATTTGGAGATTTTGCGAAAATTGTTTTAAAATGCGTAACTCTTTGTTCGCGCATCACGTAATAACAACTAAAGTGACTGTCATTCTGTCTAGATTTTTTTTTTGTTGTTGTTTGTTTGTTTGTTTGTTTGTTTGCGCATCACTTAAAAAATGATTGAAGCGAATGAAATTAAATTTGGTGACGTAATAGGCGGTCACTCATCTTAAACTATAGATGTCGATTTTTTTTTTAATGTGATTTAATTTGCGATAATTGTTATAATTGTTATAAAATACATAAACTTTTGTTCGCGCATCACATAACGACTAAAGCGAATGAATTGAAATTTGGTGATATGGTAGGTGGTAATTTAACTTAAACTATTGGTGTCTTCTTTTTTTTTTTTTTTTTTTTTTTTTTCTTAGTTTGTTTAGATTCTGAAGTTTTGAGGAAATCATTTCAAACTTCGTAAATTTTTCTTCACACTTTCCATAACAACGACTAAAGGGAATGAAATGAGATTTCATGACATGGTCACTCAATTCAAGCTGTAAGCATCGAATTTTTTTTCCATAAAATTCCGAGATTTAGGAAAAATTTATTCAAAATGTTAAAACATCTGTCCATCACGTATAAACCTCTTAAACGAATGCAATAAAATTTAGTATCGCCCTAAGTGGCCTGTGATTTTAGACCTGTAATTTTGAAGTGTCAAAGTACTTCAAAATTTTTTATAGATTTTCAGATTTGTGAAAATGAAGTACATGTTTGTTCCATTCCTGAAAACTGGCAGTGGAACAGAATAAAATTTGGAATTATGTTAGATGGCCAGCTAATTTAAACTACAGCTGTCAAAATGGTGTTAAATATTTTACAGTTTTAGCGATTACGTGAAAATCGTAGAAATGTTTGTTCTCGCGTTGTTTTGTGTTTGTGTTGTGGGATAAGAACCAATTAGCTACACGTAGGATCTAGGATGAGGGTTGGGGTGCCCTACGTGGGGGTCTTTCTAAGAGGTCCTAACCCGTATTTACGCTAAGTTTCGGAGGAAATCACGGTACTCCGAACGATTAGGTTGGCATGGTTTTGAACCAGGCACCAGTTCAAAGTATCAGAGTGCTACTATATGCTCTCGCCCACTCGTGTAGCGTTTGTTCTCGATTTTGTAACAGGATCAGCCACGATTAAAACTATAAAAGTTGGAATTTTTTGAAAAATTTGAATAAATTTATAACTTTTTTATTATTTGCTTTTTTTAAACTTCGTGAAAATTGTGTAAAATTTTCTATAAGGCATAATTTAAAATTTCTACAGCGAATCAAACAAACTTTAATTACAGGTTAGGAATGACCTCTTGACTTTAAAATCTCATTCAACCAGAATAAAACTTAATTTTGAAAGTAAATTTTTTTCTTTACAGACAATTTCCCTCATCACTCTGTTAGTCTCTAACCTGTAATCTTTTAACAATACACAGAAGTTATAACTTTGCTTTCAATACTTTTACCAATATGCTAATTCCATTCTTTGTACTCCTACAATGCTGACAAAAATTCAGGCCTTTGTTAAATCTGCATTACATGCTAAACTGTCAACAACGGGTACTTCAGCTAGTAATATTGTAATACAGCTGCGGGGAAAAAAGGCTCACTTCCGCTTTATCTAGCCACCGTTTGTTGTACAGCAATGTTACATATACAAATCATTTAAGAATAAAGTACAGTTTAATTAACTATACCTAAAATTTGCATAATGGACATCTTCATATTAAAATACAAACCAACTTTGTTTTTCCGATAGCAACACCTACATTTCACTTCATATTGCAAAACTTTTCTCATTTTAACCCCGGGTGCCAATTATTAATACATTTGAACTAAAAATGAATGAGTTATGAGCAAAATTTCCAATTTTTACTTTCAGTAGTTAATTTTATATTAATTAAAATGTCTTCTTTTGACGTGATATGGAGCCGTATACCTTTTATACAATTGTAATTTTTCGAAAGTTACCTTTAAAATACATATACATTTATATATAACGTTAGATTTATTTTGTACATAGTAAATATTAGAAGGATAAACAATAGCAAATTTTGTGACCAAAAAATTACAGATTTGTAAAATTTGAAGGTGTTGTAGTCATCTTAATTTTGTTTCGCAGATATATTACCTTTCTCAGAAAGTAACATTCAAAACTCTTCTTTTGTGTTTATTACATGAACACTATCTATACTCATCTCCCTGTTTTACATGAAATCATTTTTCAACTTCGGCTATTGCTAAGTTAACTTTCATCCTCGTATTGATCAGGTAAGCATGAAGCAACCTGACCAATTATATTTTCTATTGGCGATGTTTCTGGCAATATTTCATTCGTCTAAGAAAACCTTTAAAATACTCGATAACAATTTCAAAATAAATTAGAAAGTGTTCATATGTACGAGAGAAAGTTTTATAAGAAAAGTTAGGCCATTTACAGAAATACCACTGTTATTACTTAAAAATCAATAATGTTATCGTTAAAGCAAGCTAAATTAGGATGAAAAATCTCAATATATGTTAATAAAACTATAAGATACTTAGTGGTTTATTAGCACGGTGTAACAACAATATTTTGTTTTGTTACTCTGTGTCATCCATTTTAATATTATAAGATGTAAGCCTGAATGCCAGTTGATTAGAACACCGTCAAATAAAATAGAAATAGAATTTTTTTTAATTGTAAATAGCCATAAAAACGTTCTTTTAAGTAAACTAAATTGAAACTATAATTCCAAATTGATATTTTAGGCTCGTGATATATTTAACAACTTAATACAAATTGCCAAAATCATTATTTAAAACATTAAATTCCTCAAAAAATAATTTTTTCTCAAAAGTTATCATTAAAAGGAAGCTTGTTTATTATACAATAATCCATAATGCATTGTTTTACTTGTTTTAAAAATTCATATCTTAAATTGCCGATTCGAAGTTAGACAGAAGAATAAATGACATTATTTTTTACATTTTCAATACAAAAAATACTTAGACTAGAAACTTTGCTTTAGTTGTAAATAATATGTATTTTTATTTCCGAAAACGAACTTGTTTATGGGCGAAAATTTCGGAATCCTTATTTACTGCTCTAAATTTTGAGATAACCACTTAAAACCGTGCAAAGTCCGCGCAAAACTCCTTAAAATCCGCAGCTAAACATACTAATAACATACAAAGTATCTTACCAATCGGTACTTATTTATAGCAGGTGGAGCTTAGAGCATTGAGGGACCCGACGAACAGATAAATTGAAATCATAAAAGCTTCAGTCTTTTCGAAAATTTCAAAAATAAACTGTAATAGTTTTATTTTATAAAAGCTGAGACCAATGTATAAATCTTAATAATTATTTTTAACAGGTGTTGAAACTTGTACATTCATAATCACATTTCTAACATTCAAATAATAATTTTTCAATTCACAGGCGAATTATTTTTGCTGGGTGAAATGTTGTGAAAAAAAATTTTATAATTGTACTTGTTTTTTTTTTACAGATAACCTGATTTTTTTCCCTTCACTCAACCGTTAATAACTTTTAGAACCACTTCGGTCATTCCATTCTGATTTCTTTCAATTACTTATCAAACATTATAAGTAATTATTAAAGCAAAATTCTTAACTTTGCTTCCCGTCTTAAATTTTATTAATTGTTTTGCAAGATAATGATTTTGTTTTCCTTTTAAGAGCTTAGTTAACACATTTTTCAGTGTCTAATTTGACCAAATATTTGCTTCATAATTTTAATTTAATATTTTTTGTTAATTGTTATAAACGTCAATGATTTTTTTTTCTTTCTGTAGAAACATACATTAATTAACAGGGAGGTAGCCCTGCAATAATTTGCCAAACTATTTTGCAGAAATGTTTTTAATAAATAGAACATTTGATAAAAGTAGTATTTCTTTTTATCAGCAAGTTATTATGTAACAACATAAAAACTATTACACATTAAAAACATCTTTTTGCAAATTATTTATCATCACATTTTTCTTCTTTTTAGAAAAAATTTGTTTATCTTAAAATAGTATAGAATTTTCTTTCACATCATAATACTAAAACTACAACAAATTGATATAAATTAATAAACAAAGGTGGATGAATGCAAATTTTTGGGAAATAAAATCCATTATTTAAAATCTACAAACCATTCTTATTCTTAAAGAAATTAGATAACTAAATTATAACTAGAAGCATTTTAAACTAGAACAACATACATTGTTGGAAAAAATACTTAAAAATCAGTACTATAATATACTCGTACTTTTTAAATACAGTTGCATCATAAACAAGTACATGGCGTGTGTAAATGTAAATTACAATTCAAGAAGTAAGTACATGTGTTTCTTAAATTTAAGGGTAAAGTACTCGGAGCTATTACAAGATAACAAAGTACTCAGAAATGAGTACATTTGTGATATTTCTAAGTAACTTGATTTTACAGTGTAATATCAGTGTAAACGAAAAATAAATGCCCTAAAATGACAAAAAATAGGAAAGAAAAATACATCAAAAGGGGAAAAGAAGACGCAAAGAGTATGTGATATAAAAACTTTAAATTTGTGGATATTTTCTTCGTCTTTCTCTCTGTAGCCATGATAGCAAAATTCTATTTTTAACCGACTTCAAAAAAACAAGAGCCTGTATATTCAACGCAATCTTTTTAAAATGTTTTGTTCTTCGATTTCTCGGGAACGGCTGAATTGATTTGGATAATTTAAACTGTATTCCATTTGGGTGGACTTCGAAGAGGTCTCATATAGACCACCTATAATAGACAGTCTAGAGAGTCCGATATTTTTGTACACTGTATGAATGAATGTAAAATATTTTAAAAAGCTTAGTTGTAATGAATGCGAATGAAAATAAATACACATAAATGCAAAAATAAAACTGTATTTCCCACATATTTTTCAATGACGTGAAACATGCCTTCCGAAAATAGGGGAAATCTTGCTTATAAGTTTGTCATCCATGTAAGATTTTCATGGATTTAGTGTTTGTTTTTTTATTCCCTTTATTGTTCTTTCTTTAAGCCGGTTCAATGTTTTGTTTACTTTGTTAGTTCATATGAAAATATGTTCTATTAGTTAAATACTGTAATACAAATAAATTCAATTAACCTCCAAATTTTTCAAACGTCTTCCCCTTGCAACTTTAATTTCTGAGTTTAGGCTGTGTTGATATATATATTTATTTATTTATTTATCGAGCATGAGCACAAAAGTTTCAAGAATTCAATCGAGATTCTCTTGTCATGTGCATCTGAGAATATCTGAAACAAATTTCAGATTATTACAATTGACAGTGAACGTTTACAAAATGACTTTTTATAATATTTAAAGACTTTTTTTAATTAAATGATTTCCTGAATTTCTTAAGAAGTGTCTTCCTTAATAGTCCGTTTCCTTATTCTTCAGAATACTACCAATGCGACAGAGTGGCAGTTTTATGAAAACTAACAGAAGTAGTGATCGAATCCATAATAATAGTTGCTATTAGTGACAGATAACTGTTGTGCCAAATGAGCTCTTAAGAAATAAATTTTAAATTAAAATCGGGAAATACATATATATCTTCATTCACGCATAAATGTGATTCAGAAAAGTCGTCCCTGGTTCCCCATGCAATATTCCTCGGATTACCTAACATACAAGAAGCAAGTCTCTTAGTGCTTACTGATCACTAGATAGAAGATTGCCTTGATATCTTATGATAATTTTTTTCCAGTTAATAATAATATATAAAGCCATACCTTACAAAAGATTAAGATCCTTTACTGTCGTACATACGGATGACAATCAGAACTATGTTTGCAGTTGTATGCTCTATTAAATGAATGTTGTTTAAGGAATCGTGGTATGTAGACTGAATTTTAAATCCTGATTAACTGAAAATTAATTGTTTGATCATTTAAGACTTAAGTGAATGTCTATGCGGATTATTCAACTGATTTAGAAATGAATGCTAAACAAGTTCGGTATTTTATTTCAAAACAAATTGTAAAACACTAATATGCAGTCATTTTGGGATCTAAGTCGATCTTAGATATTACAGTCAATGGTAAGATGGTAAGAAAAGAAAGGGTAACCGCAGACTAGCCTATGGCGTCTTTTTTTTTTTTTTTTTTTTTTTCAGTTACCAGAACTGATAGTAACACAAACTGAGTCTTATCCCCTCATCCCACATTTATTGAACTGCTACAAGCCTGACTAAAAAACTTTCGATTTCTCTAAAGACAACCGAATTTCTCTGTTGGTAACACTGCACACCATACGATGTCGGATCCAAAGTAACTGCGCACATCCCAGATCTGCAAAAATCGAACATTCTTGACACCAAGCATTTGGTTGTCACTCCTTCCTCAAGCAGATCCAGGCGTAATGCTAGATCACTGCCGTTCTAAATGCTCTGGCATAAAATATTACCCGGATTCAAGTCTACGTTAGTTCATTAAAACCCTTTTTCGGATCAATATTTATTATTCTTCCTAGAGAAATACCGCCAGCGGCGACAACTTCTAAGCCCTTGCGGAGAGGTAAAACTTTTATTAGGCCGTCCCCTTTGACCTGGAAGGTATGTAAAGAGAAAGGGGGAATTTATATCTATATACACTGTGTAGTACGTACGTAACACGGTGTTCCTTTTTTTATTACATCACTACTGACTCAATGGCGCGAAACAGTCTTTGTTCGCTCAAAACTAAATGAGGCGAACTCTCTTTTCCTGGCGGGGAGAATCCAATACGTCTTTTGTATCAGTTAGCCTGGAGTCTGAGAGTGACGTAAGGGAGATTTTGACTCATAAATCCAGACACATGCTGCTTTCTCATGGTCTGCAGAGTCATTTTTATCGGGGAACTTCGAGAGAAAAGTTTTCGAAATTAGGGAATTCCGAGCCGCTCGGTGATTATTCGTGATGCGCTGTTCTTTTGCTTCTCGGCACACACACACACGCACATACTTGTGTGAATGTACCCAGGTTTGGGCAGAAAAGTGTAAGAAGAAAGAGATGGGAATGTGGAATAAAATGCACTTATTGAAAATTTTGTATATGGATAGACTATTACTCTTGATTAAAATCCGAGACATCATGGTTTATGAACAGCATTTAATAAAAATAAACTAAACTAAACAGCACACGGGTGCTCCAAGGCCTGAGATGAGCATCCACGCCTTCGCGAACATTAGGTTTCGGATGCGAAAGCTAATGCTCCGGCCTGATAGTCAGCCTGACGCAGAGCCCCCAGTGCTTAGTCCCGAAATAAGCTTGGTCCTCATTTTATGGACCTACTGAACAGTTGAAAGCAGTCAATCTTCCGTAGGCTCAGCCGAAAGTCGAAACCCGAAACTGTGTCACGGCAGCACATAATCAGTATACCACTGTCCTTCTCGGCATTTAAAAAGCGCACATAAATACACACAAGCAAAAATTAAATAAAATATTAGAGAAGCCGCATAAAAAAGATTTTTTAACCTGTACGTTCGAGTACTTTTCCGAATTTAATGTGTACTAGAGATTTTCAATCTGAAGAGTTACAAAGAATTTTACCATTTTATAGCTTACCAAAAACAAAAATCCTCTTGATAACAGCAATAATAATGTTATAATAATGTTATATCTTTCATAACTACTACATTTTTCTGTAAGGCATTATTTCTAACTGAAAAAAGTATAAGCAAACTGCAGTAGATAATCGTCACATGTCATACATAATTTTAGTCAATTAAAAATTTTGAATAGATACTCCAACCAAATAAGTAATAACGTTATCATTGTGCAGAATGTCTGACTTTCTTACTATAAATATGTAGTTTTAGAGAAAAGTACTTCATAAAACCAATGACAAATAACTTAGTTTGTTGAACATGAATTAATATTATAAATGTTTCGGAAAATAAAATAACTTTTACTTGTTAAAACAGGAATTTTTGACAGCAAAACATTGAAGCATTAATTCCAGTTACATTAACAGTTAAATGTGCTACACCATCTTTTGATGTGTTACATTTTGTTAAATTGTAAAGAAAATGGTTATCATTTTTGAAAATCCATACTAGATACCTTTACAGGGCAAGAAACGTGACCATTTCGATTTCATTCCTAAATGAGAGAACGTTTTTCGAAGTGTTCTCTTTTGAGAACAGATAACGTTAATTGACTTCCCTAATGGGGTTATCACACTAACTTTAAAATCGGAGCAACTTTTTGCTGGAACAACTTTTCCGCCGGACTTGAAGGCGGGGTTATCTTTAAGGGTTGCAAAAGTAAACAATCTTTCTCCGACGCCAAATAGTCATCGCATGTTAAGTTATCGCTGCTTTAGCGTTTAATTAGTATCGTGACTCCGCATCTAGCATAACCCTTTCGCCGGTATATTTACATCGCATCGGCGGAGATTTGTTAATGATTGTGATAGTTAAATTGATTAGTTACCCGGGAGAATTATGGGTCAAAAACAACATCTTAATTTTTTCTGAAGGATGAAAAATAAATTTAATTTGGCATGGAGTAAATTTAACAATTATTTACATAATAACTTTATTTAAATTTGAATTATTATTCGTATTATTTAAGTTTTAGAGTGACCAGGAATTACCTCGGATTCGGGAAATTATGAATCACGTATGAGGTAAATATGACCTAGTTTTAATAGTAAAGCCTGACAACATTAAATAAATATTTTCAATTATCATTACTTAGCACACAAAAACATGTTTTAATTATCTAAATATTGTATTTAAGAAAAAATACATTGATTTTTAAATGTAGTAAGGTTTCTTTTTAAGACCCTGTTACAATGTGCTTCTGCTCAAAGCTCATTGTAACTCAAGCTCAAAGCTCATAATTCCGGACAAAATTTCTTATTTGTGTGCTATGTTTATTCTGTTGTGATCAACAACAAAGCGATTATTTCTATTTAATTTAATATCTACTTGTTTGAATTACTTCCAAAACATCTCACTTGGGCTAGGAAAAATTTCTTGCACTTTGTTCCAGAAATTTCATTTCTACTTTTTTGTCCAAAATTTTGCTTATTTTCCCAAAGTAAAATGGATCATTATCAAAAAACACAGCAAAATATTTATGCTCTTCAAATACAGAATGCATTGTAGCACCTTCTTAATATCTCCCAAAGAGGATTTTTTTCGCAACTTCTTCCACCTTATTTTAATTGTAATTTGACAGTTCTTCATCGCTGTTACATCAAAGTTACAGTTAAAAGTATAATATAATATTACAGAAAAATATAACAGTTAAAGTAAATGCAAATATGATTTAAACAGAAATAAATGAAATAACACCTAAAACCATCACTGACAAAGAATTATCACAGTAAACTGAGGGATAAACCAATATACTTAAAAAGTTAATTTAAAAATAATGAAGAAAAAATGGGTATGAAAATAGACATGAAAAAATAGGTATGTAGGTATGAAAAGTTTAGAGCATTTTCTATTTAAAAACAGCACCAACAAATTTGTTTTTTCAAAAATGTTTCACTGGTATGAATCTTTGAAAAAAAAATCATAATTTTCAGAGACAATTTCTTTAAAGATGTTTTTCTGGAAGTATAAAAAGTTTGTTGTTTTTTTTTCTCTTATTACCTGCACATGTACATTGTTTTTGAACTCGATATATGAAAGTAGAATGTATAAAAGGATGACTTGGCGTAATTTAGTCTTTTTTTAATCATTTTAATGCTGTAAAGTTATTTACCCCTAAAAAAGAGTGACTCAGAATTCCCCTATGTGACCCTACATTTATCAAAATAGTGATCAAAGTAATAATTAATAATTTAAATCTAAGCACTTACACCAAAACATACATTATAAAGAAATTTGTTAATTGAATGTAACTTTGATATTTAGAGATTGGTTTGAAAGTTTGAAAGTTCCAATTGATTCTGCAAATTATCATTTTAGTGATAGATGTCTGTAAGAATAGGTTTGAATACGAAAACTTCAGCTTTTAAAGTATTTCAGAAAATGAGTTATTTTAAGTTCAATATAAATTGTTACAAATCTATTAAATTACAATGGAAATTCTTATATTTTTAATAAATCCATTTCATTGTTCGTTTGATCTCATAACCAATATATAATAATATGTGGTTTCAGTTTAGAGCCTGGTTATCGATATATATGCATGGCGCTTTCATTGCAGATGTTTAGTAGCTGTGTGGTCGATTCAGAATGCTCCTGGAACATTCTGATGTCACGGGAAGCGAATTATCATTTGTAAAGCTTGTGAACACGTACAACTGCCACATTAAGATTGCATAAAATCTTCATTAGGGCCTAAATAATCGGATACCTTCACCAAAAGTGACGGAAGTGTGTAGATTTTCAAAATAGTTTATTCTTAGGTCCTCATTTCTTCTAAGAATTGTTATACTAACATGTCAATAGACTTCCGGCAGGTAGTAAAGAGCATTCCCAATAAAGGTCTCTATTCTGAACTAGAAATAAAATACTCCTTTGGAAAAATCACTTTTATGCAGGATAGAACTCCTCATGAATAATGACAGTAGACAGTTTTCATAAGTAAAAATCCTCATCTCTTCCAATCCATACCTACTCTGCACGATCCAGAGACCTAAAAAGCATTATTGCCAAGATACAATTAGGGAGTAATTATTTATTAAAATGAAGTATTAATTTTGCTCTTGATCAGTATTTAGCTTTTCCTGTAATCTTCTGTTTATACTGCGCTGCATTTTTCACATTAGTCACAGAGCACTAATGCATTGGTCATGAAATATTCATGTAAAAAATCATATGATTGGTGCTAAATAAAAACAAAGAAAAAGAATCCAAAAGTTATTTTACGCTAGTCATAAAAATATAAGTTGTTTTTAACATTACACTAAGCACGTTTTATATACACTATACAATAAAACATACTGAATGACCTGAAATTCTAAAGTTTTGTAAGCTACAAGTGTACCACCCGTCTTCTCCTCTCTTACATATGATATACGTATATGTATATATTATGTGTATTTTTAATTGACACATAATTTTCATAAACACATATTTGAAAAGGTAGGAGGCAAATGAACATAAGGAAAAACAATAATGAAGCTTTATTTAAAAAACAAATGAATTTTTAAAATGGCATTATTGGCAGAACTTTATAATAAAGAGTAATTATGAAATAATTGAAATGCTCTGTATCCTGTAACAAAGTATTGGACGAAACATAACCAAATTTCATGAACAATTGCATCTTATTCAGTAAACAGCGCCAATATTTCCCCTGGTATCGACTTTTTCATTAAAATTCGAAATCCCATTTTCCACTGTGCACGCCCATCAAATTTAGTTATGTTCCGTCCAATACTTTACTCGCTAGAGGGCTCTGAACACCTCACTCTATTTTATAACCACATTATACCTTTTACCACTGGTGTTCACCATTCGACGGATTTCAGTATTTGATTTCATCATGTTATAGCGGAAAAGAACATTTCTAGAGACAAAATGTATACATAAATATTTTAATGATTAATGAAATGATTCAAAGCTTCATATTCCTTCTGAGATTTTTTTTTTTTTTTCGGAATTGTAAAATTTGCAAAATGTTTTTTGGGAGTTCTTTTACGATTTGAACAACATTTTTAAAATAACACAGCTAATTTTATCGAAATTTGAAGAACTTACAGAAATCCAAAATTTCTACATTGTTTCAATGAAGATCATATTTTTTTTCTTCGTGACATCTGATGTGTGTTTATTAAGCCAAAACTACACGAAGGATATCTGCCCTTGAGAGATACCTCGAGCGGACGACTTTGTAAAGGGTTCTAACGTGTACCAACATTACATCAGGAGAAAACCATCCAAAACTCCAGACCGTTAGATCGACAGCTAGGCAGTAGGTCTGTACCCCGGACCTTCACATTTCAGCAGTCTACCAATGTTCAATCATCCACTCGGCCATTGGTGGGACTTTATGACAGCACAAAAACATCCAAGAGTTACACAGAAATCGAACAAAAATCTGTTGCATTTCAATCATTTCAATATCATTCGCTTTTACTATCTCAACCACGTTGCTAATGATGCTGTACCTGAAGACCTAATGAGAAAGGATATTTTCAGCGTGGAATGGCAACTGACGATGTCATTGGTTTATCAGTATCATGTGGTTATGAAATGGTTTTTCTAAATGCAGCAAAAGTGCTTGAAATCTCATTATGCTTTTCTACATGTGTGATGTAGTAATCACATAGAAAAATGAAGCGCAAGGTGATTGAACGCATGTTTACTGCACCTGTTATGTAGAAATTATAGCAAGAAGTGCAGCAATTCTCTAATGCAACAAAATTTTCACAATATTGCATGGTTGTTTTTCAGACGTAAACAAAAACCCTTAAAAAAATCATAAATACAGAAAGATTTTTAAATATTTTATTATTAAATATTTTATTATTAAATATTTTATTTGAGCTCTTCGTGATCCCTATTGATTATTTTTATTTAAAATCTCCACGAACCCTATTGATTAGTTTTATTTATTTATTTTAATTACTGTGTCATTTTATTTCTCACTTTATTGAAATTGTCCGGAAAATGCACCATAAAAAAGCGACATAAAAGTATGCGACATAATTTTACATATATTTAAATACTATTAGTTCGCAACAGCTTTAATCTATTGTTACAATATTTTGTAAGCTGTAGAATATGCATCACATGTATTTTTCTATAAATAGATTACAATCATAAAAATTTTAACACAGGGTTACCAGGCGAAATACACGAAAGGCGATAGAGATAAAATGATATAGTCAATTAATATCGTTTTAATATGGCAGTAATAAAACTAAAAAATTAGGGGAATTCAGGAGGTCCCCCCTGACGAGGCTCGAACAGCCCAGTTTATTTATTTATTTCGATTCGTGTTTACAGCATATGTTATGTAGAAATTATAGCAAGAAGTGCAGCCCTTCTTATGAAAGAAAACTTTCACAATATTGTATATTTGTTTTTCAGACACAAATAAAAAGCATTGAAAAATCATAAATGTTGAAATACTCTTACATTTAATATTTCTATTTAAACTCTCCGCGATCCCTCATGTGATTAGTTCTTTATTTTTATTTTTTCTTAGTCTGTGTTTACTGCATGTATTATGGAAAAATTAGAGCAAGAAGTGCAAAACAAAATTTTCACGACATCGTATGTTTGTTTTTCTGACACAAACAAAAACCATTTAAAAAAATAAAAAACTGAAAGACTCTTAAATTAAATACTTTTATTTAAACTCTCTGCGATCCCTATTGATTACTTTTTTTTTCAATCTATTAAAGTTTTGATACCAAAGTTTGATTACTAATTAAACAAAAATGAGCGTGCCTTACTACATCAATTATATAGATCCATCACAACCGTAAACATCAATTACATCAGTTTCAGGCCACATCATTAATTTCATAGAGTAACCCATAAAAATGTTTTTAATGGAACTTTTTAATCGAAACTATTGGTGAACATAAAAAAATAGAAAGGCTTACCCCCATGAGCAAATAAACGAGCACGCAGTTTATTGATCCAGACTTCAAAGGCATGTCAGACTTTTTATTTAAAGTTTTCCTAAAAAGGATTTTTTTTATCCCTCTTAAAAATTTTAGATTTTTTTCCACTAGGCAATATACTCATGCATTTACTTTATTAAATAAAAGAGAGGGGGGGCTGAAATGTCCGTTGCAGATGACTTTCTCCAGTTAGAAAATGCAGTTTTTTACGTAAAATATGTATTTTAGAGGGTGATACATAGTTATCTTTTTTACTAAACAGTTATTTTTTTAACTGTTTTCCCATTTTATTATTTATTGTTTTTCTGAGTCTAAATTATATTAGTTTTCGAGCCATAGATAATTGTTTCAAGTAAAATGTATTAAATTTAAAATACTCTCCTTCAGTTAGTTTGTCGAACAATTATGATCGGTAAAAGAATTGCCGTTGAGTTATGATAAAAACACAGACTGTTCAGACACCCATGCCAAAAAAAGCAGATAAGTTTTTTTAATTAACTTTTTAACATTAACTATAATATAGCCAATAATTAAAGCAAAAAATAAAAGGAATTCAGTGGAGTATCTCATTAAATTAAATGGAAAAGTCGTAATTTATTGGAATTTTTATGCCCTTGTGAAAGAGCTATAAAGTCTGTGTAGCATTTATAATTAGGGTTTGTCTGCACTAAACGTCAATAACATATCATGTTTAAAGAAGTTACAATATAGAAGGGCAAGATCTAAGACACTTTAAGGCTTAGTATATTTTGGGGGACCCTATAAAATTCAACGCTTATAAACTTAAACACTCATCTGCAACAAATATAATCTGCGACTTAAAAGTAGATTTTTTTAAAATAATTGTTGTTTATAAAAATGCTCTTCAGCAGAAAATAGAGTAAAACAATTACAGCTCTTTTATATGGCCGAAATGATATGCAAATTTGGCGGGGTATATTCCCCGATGACCCACCTACATGTCTGGGATTCGACGAGAGGATGCATTAATTCCCCGATACGAACAAATCAGAAACTCCAGCCAATGATGTAAGAGGGGGTAAGAAAAAAGGAAACAGCCCCGTGAGAGAAGAAAAAAAGACGACAGAACGAGTGTGCTAGAAAAAAGAAGCAGAAGAGAGTTTGGTAAAGGTGTGAACGGGCTTAAAAAATCAGTGTGTGCTTCGAATCAATATGATCAAGTTGTGTTCAAAAAAGAAACATGGAATCGGTGGCTTGATGATGGCTTAAGAGAAAGAAAGCGGTTCCAATAGTGCACGCGTCGATCGTGTCCTGTGTAAAGATGGCTACCTCATCATAATGGTGAATATCCCAAGTAATTTATTTATTATTTGTGTTTCAAACCTTTTGTGGATACCCCTTATCCTCCAAAACCACATCTCCCCCAGACATGTTTTTAAGTTTAAAATTATGTCAATATCGTCTTTTAATTAATATTAGTGGAATGACTAAGAATAAATGGAATTTATTTGTAATTCATAGAGTCTTTAGTTTTTTTTAGTGTTTTGGTGTATGTCAATCATTTTTCATTTTTTCAGCGTAATCCTAGGAGTACTTGCCAGGCAGGTTATGCGCGGCATAATACCACTGTACGATCATCTTAGGCTTTAGTTTTCATCAAATTTTAACCATAACAAATTAATCCACCACACATATCATGTTTAAAGAAGTTACAATATAGAAGGGCAAGATTTAAGACACTTTAAGGCTTAGTATATTTTGGGGGACCCTATAAAATTCAACGCTTATAAACTTAAACACTCATCTGCAACAAATATAATCTGCGACTTAAAAGTAGATTTTTTTTAAATAACTGTTGTTTATAAAAATGCTCTTCAGCAGAAAATAGAGTAAAACAATTACAGCTCTTTTACATCACACAACTCCCCCCCCCCCCACAAAAAAAAAAAAATAAGGCGGGGGTTTAAAGAAAACTTAGGGCTGTCTCACAAAAGGACTGGCTTAGGACTGTCCCACAAAATTTAGGGGGGCAATATCTTTTAATTTCTAATTTTATAATTTTGTATTCTTAAAGAGGATAGTTTTTACATAGAAATTTTAGAAATGCTTCATAAATAACTTCGTTTTCTTATTGTAAATATGAAACAGAATAAACAGCTACTGTACTTGTGTAATTAGTCTTGTTCATCAGTGCTCGTATGACTTGAAAATTTTAGAGACAACCCGCAAGAAGCCAAGAGGCCATATTTTAGCGACGGGAAAATGCTCTTCAAAACACCGATGATATCTCAGATCCCTCAGTGAACAAGGTGAAGGATTCGATGCTAAAGGCAGGGCAAATTCATCAGAACCACCCTCCTCCTTATTTCTGCTGCCTTTATTTTTGCTTTCGGGTCGTAACCAGATCGGGGACTATGGGGGCTGAGCAGGCGCGTAGCCAGGAAAATTTTTCGGGGGGGGGTGATATATCCCGATATCCCCCCCCCCCTGGCTACGCCCCTGGGGCTGAGCCTTACCCAACAGTCTCTCAGTCATCCTAACATCTTCAAATTTTTTGGTAAATTTACTGATAAATACAAAAGTTTAGAAACGAGTGTTTTTTAACAATGGTAGAATTTTAAATCATTTAGCATACCCATTTTGAGGCGAATTTCTCATCACAATTGCCATCAGTGGCGTACACAAGGGGGGATTCAACCCGACGCCCCCTCCTTTGGTCAAAATTTTTTTGACAAAATGTCCAAAACTTTTGAATTTTTAGCCTAAATATTATACATTTTAACACAAAGTTATGTATATAACCTCCCCCTCTTGAAGGAAGTGTGCATACGCCACTGATTGACATAGTTCTATTAATGGATGTGTGGTTAATTATTTTACTGCCCTTGGATGCATGCAGTTTCAGATCTTGAATTTGTCTAAAATGGGGTGAAAAAACTCTTCCTTTCAGCTCCTTAAGGCTTACCTTCAAAATAATGTTACAATATTTTTCATTGATTCTCAATGAAAGAAGTATTAACGGAATAACTGATAAATATTTTTAAAATACGGCATTTGGTCTAGGTCAGTTTTTCTCAACTCCGGGTTCGTGAACCGGTGCCGGTCCATGTATATAAAATGCATTAAAAAGTAATCAACAGCAAATGACATTCTAATTAAAAATATATTTGAATGACACTTGTTTTTATAAATAAAATATATGTTTATATAAACTTTATTATTTTTGACTTGTGCTGCAACGAATTTTTTTTCTTTTTCTACAGAATGTACAGCTGCGGAAAAAAAAAAGTCCCACTTGTACATCTTTTGGCCATCGTTCGTCGCACAGCAAAGTTACAGATACCAATCGTTTACTATTGACGCACACTTTAATTTGCTATGCATAAAAATTGCATAAGGGGCCATCTACATATTAAAATTCGCACCAACTTTTTTTTTTCACAATAGCAACCCCTAGATTTCACTTCATATTTCAAAAATTTAGCTCATTTTAACCCCGAACACCAATTTTCAATAAATTTGGACTGAAAATGAGTGAGTTATGAGCACCCAAAATCCCCCTCCCCCTATGTTAAAATATTTTTTCATACTTCAATTCATATCTCATATAATATTGGTCGTAAGAAGCTGATTTTTATTCGTACTTTTAGAACTAAACGACCCAAACATAATTTAATGTTATTATGATTTTTAATAAATTATTAATATGAATTATGAATTATTAAATTAATATTCAAAAAAATTATGAATAGCGACCTAGCCAAATTTCGATGGAAATAGATGCAGAAATTAATATTACGTGGCTGTGCAAAATTTCAAATTTTTACGTGCAGTAGTTTAATTTATATTAAATAAAATGTGTTATTTTCATGAGTTAAGGGACCATATATAAATTTATTAAGTGAAAATTTTTTGAAAATTGCATAAAATAAATAGAAATTAGATTTATTTTGTGCAAAAACACAATAAAAGATACCAGTATTAAAAATATAAAATTTTGAAGCAAATAAATTAGAGGTTTTTACAGTTTGATGGGGATTCTATAAAGCATGTATTGTTGCGTCCGCTACCATATTCCCCCAAATAAAATATTTTCCAGCTATAGAATTAGATGCAGTAGATGTATGTCTTCTAATACAACGTCCTGTTTCTGAAAAACTAACATCCTCAACTTTCCAGGCATGAATGTGACCTTTTTTAATATCGGAAACATTAGGTCTTTGGACTTCCCCATACTTTATCAAACATTCAAAATCACGTTTTTTTGTAAAAAATTTTCGTCTAACTATAAATTAAAATACCGCCAAAAGTCTTAAGAATATTGCACATTGCAGACGATAGTATTAAATGAAGAAAGTGAAATAACAAACACAGTGATAATATTGGTTTGGCAAAAAAGTAATTGCGTTTTTTACATGAAATTCAAACAAATAAATTTTCTATCAGGAAATCATTCTTCAAGTTCTGAGAAGAAGCTGAGTAATATTCAAGTATGTAGTCAGAAGAGCTGAGAGCAGCCTCTAACTCCTGCCAACATTTCACCTGTCTAAAAGAACCATCAACGGAAATACTCAATAACAATTTCAAAATTACAAAGATTTTCAAAATCGTGAGCAGTCATTTTGCATTTTTCCCTTAAATCATGTGTACGAACCAAGGAAGTTATGAACTCACGGGTCATTTGGACCACAGACTAAATATTCTATTCTACCCTTGATATTCTCAGTACAAAAAACTTTGGACTGGATGAGAGATGGAAATAATAATGGAGTTGAGATGGAAACAATATTTTCCTTGAAAATAATATTAATTTCTTTTAATTATCGCGAGCAAAATTAATGAAAGGCGAAAAGTTCGGAACCTACAAATAGCGTTTTTCAACTTGCAGAAAGTCCCTTAAAAACGCGCAAAAATGAATTCGCAATATCTCCGGAAATTATCGTAGAAAATTGGTGAAAATTTTATATTTAGGGTAATTTGAAGGTTTTCTTTCGTTTAATAAAGTCAAAATATGGGGTTGCCATTGAGAAAAACGAAGTTGATACAGAATTAAATATGAAGGCAGCCCCTTATGCAAATTAAATTAATAGTAAATTAAAGTACGCGTTATTTGCAAACGAATAGTATATATAATTTTGCTGAACGACGAACGACGGCGAAATAAAGAGCAAGTGGGACTTTTTTTTTTCCGCAGCTGTACAAAGGACACTGCTCTAGGAAAAAAAATTATGCAATGAAAAACACTCTCCCCACCCACTAATACTTTCAGCCTCCAATCTAGATCCAAAGCCCTACTTAGCCTTTCACCTTCGTTGCGGTTGGTTGATTGGTTGGTTGTGGTTTAATGACGCAAGCTCCACAACAGGACATAAAGTACCAAGCACTTGATGATATTTAAACAAAGACAAGAAGGGAAAATATGGTCCAGCACTATATTGTCAATATAGATTTAAAAGGGATCATCTTCGTTACAGCCCACCCTGGAACATACTATCAGGTTGTAACGAAAGTTTTCCGCCAACAAAAAGTTAATGCGGGTAGTAATCACCACCCACATCTATGATTTTCTGCCAACTTTTTGGTAGTTTTTCAAAGCCTTCGGCCCAGAAACATGGGGGCGCGAGACCAAAAACGTAACTTTCAAATGCCGAAAATCGTTTGACAAAATATGAAGAAGCAGGCCATCGCAAACTGTTTGCTGAGATCATATCTGCGGTGGCGGGAAACTTTCGTTACGACTTAATACAAACTAGTGATTTTTGCATCGCACCAGATGGTTTGATAGCGTGCGTAGAAAAAGACTTAAGACTGTTAGGGTTGAAAACTGTTGCGCCAGATAGGGTCAGGTTGGGGAAAGCTTGGAGAGGCAGCCTTCGCCTGTAACAGGCTGTAGAAGGCTTAAGAAGAAGGGATTTTTTTGCATCGCACTACTTACTACTCTACTTTTTACAAAGTAGCACACTGCATTACAAACTACTAAAAAAAGTATCGACTACTGCAGTTTCGCTACCTGAAACACCTTGGCGATGCACAGGTCAACAACCCCCCCCCCACACACACACACACACGCGCGGACGACGGTGTGTGTGTGTGTGTGTGTGTGTGTTGGAGCGGAATCGCCTCGATATCTGGTGTGTTGTGCTCGTAAGAGTCTTTTAGTGACTTTTATTTCTGAGAAAAAACTAGTTTCCGTTCTTCTTGAGAAAGAAACAAGAGGAAGGACTCATCCAGGCCACGTGGAGAAAAGTCACTAAAATTAGGTCATGAGTGAAACCTGTGTCTTCCCTCAAGCAACTGTTTATCAGTAACTATCACGACTTCCGAGCCCTCGTGGCCTAACGGATAAGGCATCGGTCTCCTAAACCGGGGATTGCGGGTTCGAGTCCCGCCGAGGGTAGTCGTTGAATAATTTTTTAATGTAATTCAAGAAGTTGTTAGATGTTGCATTCGTCCTTTCTTTGATGAATTTTTTTTTCTTTTTTTTTTTAAGCTTACTAATCGCTAATATTCACTTGTAGTCCTGGGTCACTCACATACTTACAAGTTCTCGTACATCAAACACTTGCAAAACACTATAGAAAAGGAAACAAAAGTAGAAATTTTTGTTACTTTGTGTTATTGTTGCCTTCACCCGACGCGTGGTGGAAAAAAAAAATCGATGGGAGTAAAATTGTCGCTGCAAAATGAGAAATCATGGCAATATAGCTTCTGATTTAATTAGAAAATTATTAAATTTTGTGTACTAATGGGCATTTTCCGTTCACTTGGTCCATTAATAAATAAATGCATGTGTCAACAAACGCTGAGCAATAATGGATAAAATTCATCCCGTTAGTCCAAAGTATCTCTGCCTCGTCCAGGTGAAGCATTCATGATTGGCAAAATAACGTTTATTGTAATTTTTTTCTGCAATATATACATATATATAGGTAATTCGGGGGAAGTTGCCAGTTGAGGGAAGACGCAAGTTTGGGAATAAAATTTTTATGCGTCGATAGATGACAATACTGAGCCACTTGTGTGAAGAGTCTGGTCTTTATTGGTCTATTGTTTGTGGCTTGTGAATTTATATGAATTAATCGCCTTTAAACGGCGTTATTTTTTGATCTCGTAAGATTAAACGTGGTGAATACCACTTTTATAATATTCCGTTCTTCATATTTAAAGTTCATAAGCGTACTTGTTATTTTAAATAAGATATTAGCAATATAAGTGAGTTGTTCATTATGTTACACATACGGTGCATGTAGACGCGGCCATAACACTGTAGCAATAAGGAAATAAGCGTGTCTGGCATCTTACCCGTATACTTGGGGAAGACGCCACATAGTTCAGAAATAAATGAAATGGACTTTAAAATTTGCTTTCTTAAATTTTATAACGCTGTATATGATCGTATAAATTATAAATGCAATTAATAATTATCATTATAATTAATTATGAATTTTAATAAATAGAATTCACACTGTATTACCACACAGAAAATGCCTCAAAACTACAAAAGAAAAACTGATCGCGCTTCTTGGTTGAAATGTTGTGTAGGCTATCATTCGAGCCTGTGCTGTTACTATTTTTAGCAAACTAATTATGAAATAATTTAATTTGTTTTGCTTTTCTATGGCTGTTGTTAATTCACATTTATGTTGTTGTTGTTGTGAGATTAAGGCCAATTATCTACACAAAGTATCTAGGCCTATGGGTGGGGTGCCCTCCGTGGGGGGGTCTTTCTAAAGAGTCCTAACCCGTATTTGCGCTAAGTTTTGGAGGAAAACTCCGAACGATTAGGTCAGCGGAAGCGACCCGGGTTTGAAACAGGCATGTTCCGTCTCCCAGTTCAAAGCGCTATACACTAGGCTACTGTTCGGGCTAATCTACATTTATTTTTGCAATGCGTATCTTATTTTCTTATTTGCTGTGGTGTTGTTACATCTTACCTTAACTTCTGGCATCTTCCCCATATATATGGGGGAAGATGCCACAATTAAACGACTTTTTTTAACATTAAATTTCTTATTTATTTTGATGCTAAGAAGAGAATTAACTTGCATATATGACCAATTAAATATTGAAAAATGCAGTGTATTTTTTTCATGATCGTGTCACTACAATTTCCAATGTATTTAACCGAAAATTCCTTAAGTGTGGCGCCTTTCCCCTGTTTACCTTAGAGGATTTCTCTCTCTCTCTCTCTCTCTCTCTCTCTCTTTTTTTTTTTTTTTTTTTTTTTTTTTTTTTTGAGAAGTTCGAAGGTTAAATCCGGCACTTTTTAGTTTTATATCGATTGGTTTTACGCTCTACATACTTATATCGTATTTAATACGTTTTGAGTCTTGGTCTGATTCAGTTTTCGAACTATTTAAAATTCGACTGATTTTCGTGGTGAGTAAAACTTCGTTATTCAAGCAGCAACAATAAAAGTATTCTCATAAATAAGGGTATTTTTATTCAACTGTTGCTTCAAACTTTTCTATATATTAGCATTTAGCTCATAGGGAGATAACCTGCGCGATTACACTGCTAACATAAGCCACAGAAAAATATACAAAAGTTTTTTTTTATTTATTTATATAAAAGTTAAATGAAAAAATTAAAATGAAGTCACTATTTCCTAATACTGATGAGAATTGGCAGTTTAATGCTGCAAAATATTGACTTCCATGTTTTGAAATTTTGTTCGCTGTTTTAGAGAATTCACAACCTACATTTTTATGTCAAAAGACGATTTCAAAATTATTACTAATAGTTTTTAAAAGAGAAAAGGCTCTTTTAAATTGTTCTGATACTTAATGGTATTTTGTTGAAGAACATGTATAAGTAAAATTGAGTTCAATGGCATCTGTGAAGGAGTTGTCGATGGTCTAAAATAGGAACTATCCATTGGACGTCGCATAGAGTTTTTTATAATCCATAAGATACGCTGAAGTCCAAGGAAACAGAGACGACTTCAGTACTGTTCAGGCTACATTTTATTAAAGTAGAAAACAAATGCAGTTTCAAAATACGTACAATGTTGTACATCGCTTTACAGAAAAACATTAACTACACCAAGTTCTATCTAATTGTCAGCATTGCCACAAGGCATGGCGGATATCCATAATAACCAAACACAACCTCCTCGAACGGAGAAATATGGACGGAGAAGTTGTTAAAAACTTTTTTAAATTGGCTAATTTTTGACAGCCTGGCGAGAAAAAGATGAGCCACTCATAAGCCATTGTCCATGAGACCAAAAGGGACCAGTAGGCGTAATAAGTATAAAATATTTGAAATTAACGGTATACAAGAATATCGCCAAGACAGAAGTGCCAGAATTTGGCGAGCGCCATACCAAAAAACTACAACCCTGTAAAACTAGACAGCATCAGATTAAAATGAACCTCAGAATTTACATTGATTATGCTAACCAACATTAATTTAGAGTGAGAATACCCCGAAATCTCAGACACACTGTCGCGCAAAATGAAGAACATTTTATCAAGTAGAAAAGCTAAGTGGAGAGAGATTAAAATTGAATATAGAATATTTGAATCAGAAAAACGAAAAAAAAAAATTTTAGACCCGAAAAATGTGTAATCTGCATCACATATATCTCCCCGCAGCCCAACAAAAATTTTGAGGCCAGAAAAATATGTGATCTGCATCACAGTATCGTTATAAATTTGGCAATTTAATTTAATTTGGAAATTGTGCAAAATTTACTTCGTTCCCTGTTTACTCTTGAAGTTTCATAGGTTCAAAGTTAACTTTAATGTACACGTTTTTAATTAAAAGTGCTACTCGTGAACAATACTCATGTCTACAAAAACAATATCCATCATCCACCAAACAATGTGGTTATTTAAAGCATAAATTATGAAAATCGAAGCAGTAATTTTCTCTTATGCACTGTCCAAAGAAATCTCCTTGCGTTTTAATTGTTAGAGAAACCGAAAACAGTGCCTTTTCTCTTATATGAAATTCAAACGAATAAATTTTCAACCAGTTTTTAATTACAAGCTAGCTGAGCCTATAAATAAACTATTCAGATATATTATATTTTAAAGCAAGAATTGCATAGATAATGTTTTTATTTCTTTTTTTTTCCCTTTGCAAGAAAGCTGGACATCCTTCCTCCTTATAGGACGAATTTCAAAATATCCTGAAATTATGTTTTGGTATTTGTACGTGTTGTAGCAAATCTTTCATTAAGTTGAAAGCCAACTTTCATTTGCTGCCGCTAAAGCGTCGTTTTTGACGTCAAACTCAAAATTTGCATGTATACTCTAAAGTTTGGAAATGAGAAAAGAATTGCATTTGTCACTCTCTTCCTCCATTTTCTGCTTTAAAAAAAAAAAAAAAAAAAATCCTTTATACCTTTATTTTATAAAAGACTTACGATATTCTTGAATGTTTTTAAGCAATATATGTGGAAACTATTTATATTCAGTTTCGCAAAGTAATGATGTTCTTTAAATGACACTGAGAACTAGACTAACTAAAGAAAACTGAAAACAAATATCGGCAGTTTCAATTTGCTAATTATTTCTCAAATTTACTTTTTTTTTTAAATAGTTGAAATTGGAACGACAGAAAAAAAAACTAGAAAGATAAGGGGTGGGGTGAGAGGGGGGGGATAGAAATCTTACAAAAACATGTCAAAATAGAAAAAGAATATTCAAACTAAATTATGAACTTTTCAAGTCTCTTTCTTAGACGCGATACGCACAACGCCTTTTAATAAAGTGAAAGTCTTTATGCAATTTTAATTAAAAATACCTGGCATTGTTTGTTTAATTAAAACATTGAACTTTAAACTCATCTTCTTTATTACCTCCCCGGGGCCCGCGAAAACAAGCGGAAGAGCCTTCACAATGATTTTTGAAATTTAAATATTAAATAATGAATATTTTTACACTGGAGAGAAAAATTAAAAAAAAAAAAGAGGTAGAGAGAGATGGCGGGCGTTTTAATAGCTCTCGCGTAAGATATCGGAGTTTATTCTTCCCATTTGCTCACGAAGCTTAAATTAAGATTACTTGAAGAATATTAAAATTAATTACCATCTTATGTGTTATCTGTGAATAAGAAAACAATAGCGAGAGTTTCCTTTTTGAATTATTGAAAGAAGAAGAAAAAAGAGAAATTAAACAGTTCTTTCTTTAAAACAGTAATTGATGGCCGTTTGTATTCTATTACTTGGATGCTTACATATCTCGGAAAAATGAAATCTTAACATTTTACCAGAGTTTTATTATATACGCGCCTGGTACGAAATAGTTTTTGGGGGAACTGTTCTTTTAAGAAACAATGCAGCTTTTGAGAAGTTTGAAAATGAATCATATTAAGTAAGAGGGATAAGAAAAAAAAATTATCAACACTTTCCATGTTTGCTGTATTGTTAAGGCAAAGCTCACTAGAGTTATCTATCAAAGGGGGGGGAATTTTTTAAACGCACTGACATCTTTCATAAGCTGCATTCTTAATAACGGTAAGCCTGTAAGTGTTACAAAACATCTAGACAGTAAAATAAATAAAAATTTTGTGAAAAAACACACATAAAATGTTACTTATTAGATGTGTGTTTTTTCAAAAATTTTTTATTTATTTTATCTTTTAACACTAGTATTTTGAGTGTTTTTTTCGTTCATCTAAACAGTATCTTGAACATTGCACTATTCTGCTGTAATTTATTAAATGGGTTACAGTATCAGCTAATTTGGTTCGTGTGGCTAAGACAAACGCTACACTTGGGGCTATCTGCCTAGGATGGGGGCGCCTTGATCGGAGGACTTTCTAAGGGGCTCTAACGCGTATTCACGTTACATCTGGAGAAAACCGACCAAAACTCCAGACGGTTAGATCGACAGCCGCGCGATGGGACCCGAATCTGGGACTTTCACACTTCAGCCGTCTACCATTTTGAGTGACTTATCCACTCAATGGAGATTTCCAGAAATGCCTATATTCCCTATTAATCAGAATTCGTATAGCTGAGTGTGAGTTTTTTTTTATATAATATTTCTTTGCTAGAGCACATGATGTCATATAGTGTATGAAGTAGATATATTTCAGTCCCTAAGCAATTTCACGCTAAGTAGCCTGCTAATTGATTTTTTAAGTGTGAACCTCGTGCACATCAAGAGGCTCAAAAAATTTTTTACTCACAATTATCCAATGTGGTGTTCATATTAGCCCCCAAATAACCCTCGCAAATGTCGATCGCCACTTGCCTAGTGGTGATTAAAAAATCCTTACTTGCTGGTAAAAAAAAAAAAATTAGGTCGGCTCACCATATTGTCGAAAATAGTCAGAGTAGTGAATCTCGATAAAAACTCGATAGTGGGTGACAATTAACTGATCGTCTTGTCTTTAAGTAAACTAAATTAAACTGAACGCATCAAAAATTCTCCAACTTCTTACGATTTTTCTATTACGTTACAAATATATTTCGCTGTTACCTTGTACTGAGAAATTAAATAGTTAAAATAAAATTGAATCGTGCTTCAATTGAATCGTTGGCCTGCAAATTCTTATAAGTGTCTGGTAAAAAATAAGTCTTACCACAGCCACCATGGCTGGTGGAAACTTTTCATTTTAAAGTGGGTTATTTCCCAGAGGTTCATTATAAGTTTATAAAATGCACTTCGAATTAACGGGATGTAACGCACGTGTGTACAAATACGATAAATATGAAACAACAGATGTCTCTAATTACGCATAGTTCGGCTAAAATATTTGATGCATTAATCAGTTGCATATTTTCTCAACGAATTTCACCCCAGTAGAAAGTTTCAGTTGTATTTGAAGTCCTATTTTCATTCACACAACAGCTGCGTTCCATTCTTGTGAGTGAATATTCCACATTCCAATTTTCGTGTGTGCACTCACCATATTCCATGTTTGTGTGTGCATTCACTGTATTCCATTCGTGTGTGTGTGTTTACCACATTCCATTTTTGTGTGTGCATTCATCATATTCCATTTTTATATGATGACGTGGTGCAGTGGCGGATCCAGAAATTCTCTTTTGGTAGGGGCTAAATTTTGATAAAAGCTTTTTTCACCCAAAGAAAATATACAATAAAGCAAAATTTTAGTCTAAACAAATGTAAAAAGGATTTTTACATTTGTTTGGGAGGGGCTAAGTGATTAAAAAAGATCACTTTACATATTCAAAGTGCATAATGAAGCAGAATGTTACTCTCTAGCAATCTCTTTTGGGGGGGCTGAAGCCCCCAAGCCCCTCCCCTGAATCCGCTACTGGCGTGATGTGCATTCAAAATATACCATTTTTGTGTGCACTCCATTTTTGTATTCATTCAATATATACCATTATTGTGTATTCGTTTACCGCATTCCATTTGTGTGTGTACATTCATCATTATCCATTTTTGCATCCACCATATTCCATGATTGTGTATATTCATTCACTATATTCCATTGTTGTGTATGCGTTTACCACATTCCATTCTTGTGTGCCATTCATCATATTCTGTTTTTATATGATGGTGTGATGTGCGTTCATCATTTTCCATTTTTATAGGATGGCGTGGTGTGTATCCACCATATTTCATTTTTTGTGCCATCATTCATTATATTCTGTTGTCGTTTATGTGGTTACCACATTCCATTTTTGTGTGTGTACTCATCATATTCCATATTTGTGTGCGCATTTATCATATTCTATTGTCGTGTGTATTCCTTCACTACATTCCGTTGTTGTGTATTCATTTTCCACTTTCTATTTTTATGTGTGCATTCTAAAATCCTTGTATTTCCACAGATGCGATGGCTTTTTATTGAATATTATGTACTAGTATAAAATACAGCCAGTCGCAGAGGCAATTACAACGGGCTCTAGAAAAAACATTTCCCAAAAAATGTCTACACTCAATTCATTTATTCCTTGTCCATTTAAAATAAACAACTTCATATTCTATTTTTATTATTGTAGTTACCAAAACAGCATTGTTAGCGCTTAAGTTGTTAAATTAATTTTTAAAGTCAAGGCTTCATGCAAACAAAATTCTGGATAATTTCCAGTATCTTTTTCAAACGAACGGCTTTACTGTGCTGGATCAATCTCCTGAAGTTAAAAATCAAAAATTTTCAAGTTTTCAAATTAGTGTGTTTTTGTACTACATTCTTGTACACATTTGTAAACCAATCGGTCTAATGTTTTAAACTATATTACTTATTTTTAGTGTGTGTGTGTGTGTGTGTGTGTATGTGTGTGTGTGTGTGTAAAACATTCTCGTAAATCGGAAAAATTTCGAATTTGTTTACATTACGACGTAGTTCTTACAGGTTTCAACTTTTCTACCCCAACAACGTATTTTTTTTAAGTTAAAACAAGCCAAAAAAAAAAGGGAAAATGAGGGAAAACGCCCTTAAGAAAAAAGTCTACACGTTTTCACAACGCGTATTATTTTCATTGGAATTGAATGCTCTTCTGAAAATTTGCAGGATCTCTGCAAAAGTGTAATTGGGGAAACTTTTCGTATGCGAAAGATTTCGTTTTGCCAGGAACAGCCTCTTTTATCGATCAGAGGTAATCGTTTCATTTGGGAAAAATATTAATAAACTGAAATCTTAAAAGGCCATTTTAAACGAAGTGGGATGGCACTTTTTTCCTACAAGCCTGAAAACCGTGACGTCAATATCACATGCGATACCTAATTTTGATACGCAATTGGTTAACATTTTTACTTTCAGATATATAAAAGAGCTGAAAATTGCGAAAAAATTGCTTAGAAATTAGTGAACGGGTGTGTTGTCAGATATCGGTCCAATTGACGATATGGCATTTTGATGAATGAGATCCATTGTATATGTTTTCATTATTTTGTATTTCTAGTCTTATATTTTTCCATTGCGCTTTCTTTTTCTCTTTTTGCTTGTCTATTTAGTATTTGTCTATGTTCATAGTTATATTTTCTGTGTATCAAGTAGACTTAAATCTATACATTATCTAGATTCTTAGTTATGAAACTAAATGGTTTAAAATTTCGTGTTGAGGTGCTATTTTATGCGATGCTCCCAAGATAACTCTACACACATATTGTGTAAATATTTCTGCAAACTGACGCTCTTTATCCGTTTCACAAATGCGTGGGTATCTTTTCTTCCTTTTTAGGGCTCTTGCGTCTGTAATGAACTGCACCATAACGTCAACTACAGACGCTCGACACCCGTCTACTTTCTTCTTAATATCGGGCACGACGTGTATTCATTAGCCCCTACACAGACCGGAAGTGCTGACCTCTACATTATGCAGGCACCCAACAGGTGCACCAACGTCGAACTACGGGGTCTCCTAATTTTTAATCAAATCAGAGACCTGCACCTGGATTGGCACTCTCACATAGACATCGTTTTAACAGGGAGGATATTGGAGCCACGACGACAGATTTAGCGTACTCGGTCCCAAAGCAGTCCAGTCGTGAGTGATTGTCATTCTGGCCAAGGTCGGCGCTGCATAACTTTCGGTGTTCTGATGGAAACTGAGCTTCAACGGAATGGGCCACTTCGGGCCCTACTTACTGTAGATGTCCGTATGAAAACACAGCGCACACTCATATAAAAACACAGCGCTTTTTAAGAAATCTTAATTATTGTATTTTCAGTTTTAATTTTTAGGCTCATTTTCATACTCATCATCGCAATATTAGCCCTTTAACGCACAGTGTTCCCGCTCTGGGAACACCAAACTCTGACGTTTTGACTGTTGCCAGTCACGAAGAATAGATTTGATAGCTATAAAAATAGTTGCGGGTGACATAGCTCCACGAGAGATCCTTTACTTTTTAGCACGTCATTTCCCGTAAAAAAAAATGGTCACGATTCTTTTTAACAGCACTGACATCTGCTGAAAAATGGAAGAATGCGAGAACAGCTGGATGGATTGCCCAATGCTGAAAAAAGGGCAGCCGTTGCCATCGCTCGACTTAACTACCAGCAAGATGGCGGACGATCGAAACGTTCATCGCGTGCCACAGATCTAGAGACCCTTTTTTGACGACAGCTGGCTGTGCGGCGCACAGCCAACTGCGCCAAAAAAGGGTCTCTAGATCTGTGGCACGCGATGAACGTTTCGATCGTCCGCCATCTTGCTGGTAGTTAAGTCGAGCGATGGCATCGGCTGCCCTTTTCCAGCACTGTTAAAGGGTTGCACCTCAAAGGGTTAAACGGAAATGGAAGTTACAGCCAATTATCTAAGCTAGGAATCTAGGCCCGGAGGTGGGATTGCCCTCCGAGGGGGACTTTCTAAGGGGTCCTAACTCGTATTTACGCGAAGTTTTGGAGAAAAACACGACAAACTCCGAACGGTTAGGTCGGCGGACGCGACCTAGTTTCGAACTAGGCACCTGCCGTCTCCCAATTCAAAGAGCTAGCGCTATACCACTGGTGGGGCTCTTAGGCCTTTTAAGTGTGCTTAAAACTACAACAGATCATTCACGCCTCAAACAATCATTCCCCTTTCCTCATTTTCTTAAAGCGGAACAGAAAAAGTGATATTTCCAAAAATGGTCATCATACAAAAACATTATTACACGATCAAGTATGCCAAATTTTATACCAATATTTCTTAATATCATTAAAAGACCATTGTCTAATTTTTTCCCTGTTTTTTTTTTTTTTTTTTATGTTAATCACATCGGAAGTTTGAAACACAAATAACGACTTAGAAAATTAATTATTGTTTTAAGTCACTGCTCAGTCCGGAGGAAATGTGCAATTTCAATTTTAAGATTAACCTCAATGAAGTTAGCACCATTCCAACTATTGCATATTACCAAACATCAAATGGTAATCTCTATGATTCTCATGACAGGTCACACACAGCAAATTGCGTTTATGTATGTATACAAGGGTGTTTTGCTTTTAGCTGAATTGGTGTATTTTTTAACACGCACACATACAAAAAAAAAAAAATCTAAAAAAAAGTTGGCATAGGTATTAGGATGTTTGTTTCTCTTTGTAAAACTTTTGTCTCCCTCAGTTAGTTTGTTTGTTTTGGGGATTAAGGCCGATTATTTAAGGTCGAAAGGGAGAGCCCTCCTGTGGTGGCACTTTCTAAGGGGTCCTAACTCCTAACCCGTATTTACGCTAAGTTTCGGAGAAAACCATAGAAAACTCCGAACGGCTAGATCACGGACGCGACCTGGGTTTCAACCAGGCACCTTCCGTCTCCAATTGAGAGCACTATGCGCTCGGCCACTTGTGAGGCTTTGTCTCCTTCAGATGTTATTTTTTTTTCTAGTCTGGGCGAATAGGAGATGAAGATCTGTAGAGCAATAGTTCCCACCTCTACTTCCCTCACCATGGCACAGTGGTCATGTCACTGAAAATGGTTGACGGCCGAAGTGTGAAGGTCCCGGGCTCGGGCCCCATCATGCGGTTGTCGATCTAAAGGTCTGGAGTTATGGTAAATTTTTTCCGGATGTAACGTGAATACGCGTTAGAACCTCCTAGAAACTCCTCCTATCAAGGCACCTCCCATCCTTGGCAAATCGTCCTAGCGCAGCATTGCCAGTAATCACACAAACAAACAAACCCAACTCAACCTAGTCCGAGGACTCATGGGTTCATAGTCCATCTTTAAAAACTTTGTTGGTGATGAGGAGGGGTAACATTTAAAAAAAAAAAAAACAGCAGCGTTAAAAAACAGACAAAAAAGCAAAAAAAAAACAGTGGTAAAGTTTAAAAAAAAAAACTTTAAGAGGAAAACAGAAAATACAAAGAAATATAAATGTTGATGCATAAAATGTAATAATAAAAAAGAAAAAAGAAAAATAAGTATATTTTTTTATGAAAATAGAAATTCGTAATATTGTAAAAAACAAAAAGTTCAGATTACATAAAGCAATCTATGACCGAATCGAATGGATAAGACACTGAACACTGACCAAAGGCTGAAGTGCAAAGTTTCTAGCTTACAATGCAGATGTCGATCAAACGATCTGAAGTTTTGGACGGCTTTCTTTAGATGTAACATGAATACCACTTGGACCCCTTAAAAAGACATTCACCCCATATAGCATATATTCCTCGTGTAGTTTTCTCTAAACCAGCCATCATTCTTTTTTCAATCAAAAATATCATACAGTGATTTTTTTATCAAAACATAAAAATTCCTGCTATCAAAAGAATAAACATTCGAAATATAGATAATAAAAAAGCTAGCTAAGTATTTAAGCATTAATTTGTAATGTTTTTCTGGAAGCTCATTTAAGCTTTAATAAAAATAAATTTGAATAATTTACTAAGAGACAAAAATGTTTAAATATTTTGGGCTAATTTAAGTTTCACTTATAACTGTAGATGGCAGCACTAAAAAAGAAAAAGAACTGAAGAATTAATAAACAGTGCTGCCATCTTGTAATCTTTCGTACAGTAAATGTAATGTGTTGTTCTTCTATTAAAAATTAGAAGGCTTTTGGTAAGATGAAGCCCTTTTGATCTTTAAAATTTAGAAAAAATTCTCTATTAAAATATACTTTTCTTATTTGGACCATATTAAATTTTACTTAATTGTCCAGGAGGGAAATTTCTGAAGTTCAATTAAATAGAAAATATGCGGGGATCTGGGATCTAAAATTAAAGGGAATTTCGTGTTATCAGAATCACACTAAATTTTATCATATGATACAAAAACTGGCTTAAATCTGTTAGTTCAGTTCAGCATTTAGCGTTCAGAAACATTATATCCCATAAAAGTATTTCTTCATTGATCGTTGTTATTTGTCTATTTCCTGTTGTTAGTATGCCTCAAATACTTTAAAGTAAGCTATTATGCTTTTAAGTCAATATTTTGATTTAAAAACAGAACATATAAACCTTTAACCATTTACGAAAATGTCACTATACTGTCTTTTGCGTGTAATCATTTATTTATTCGTCTGTTTATTTATTTGTTTTTTTTTTAATACTTCTTATAAAATCACAAACTCAAACCAAATTAATTTTTTTCTTTAATTCTTTTTGCAAATATATTTTCATGTAAGATATATATATTTATAAAGAGATGAACCTAAAGTAACAAATATTTAAGAAGGGGAGCAATTCTTACAAATGCGCATGCTTAGAAACGTGGCATAGAAAACAAGCGCAACGGAATTATTTTTAAAAAATAATAATGTTCTGAATTCTTCATTGCGACAGGAAGAGACGAGAGTAAAATAATTGACGCCCAACGTGGGGCTCGAACCCACGACCCCGAGATTAAGAGTCTCGTGCTCTACCGACTGAGCTAGCCGGGCGCTGCAATGCATAGGAGAATTAATGTACTAAACCTAACTATCTTGTTCATCCAGTTTTCAAGTTTTGTTTTGATTTATATCGGAGCCCCCGGGAAGGGAGGGGGAGAGTAAACAATTACATCTTGCTTTCTCCTCTCTCTTTCTTCAGTCGCGGCGACCCCGTTTATATTCAGCCCCGTATTGTTTCTATTAAGAATGTTCGTCAGCCTGCAGCTCGTAAAACAGTCTTATTCAGTTTTGAGTGTTCATTTCAGTTTTTCTTGTTAAGTTATGTTAATTTGTTTTATCAGAATTTGATTTTCAAAAAACGAAAGATTTTTTTTAATTTCGTTTTATTAAAGAAAAGTACAAAAATTTAAAATTATTTCACATTATTATTTTTAATTTATTATGATGTTGGTTCAAAGTTTTAAACCGTACAGTGCATGTGCAAGGATATTTTTTATTGACAGGTTGTTGGTTGTACACAGTGGCACTGCTACTATCCTCCCCGGGTGTCGTCACCCGGGGAGGATATAAGTGGTGTCCCACACTCCGCTTTACACGATTTTTCTTCCGGGTCCGCTCGGGCTCCACCAAAGGCTGATCCAGGGGGAGGACGCCCGCCATCTCCGAGAAAATATATTTACACTAGATAAATGGGGCTTTCACCAATAGTAAGTGGACTTCACACTAGATAAAATGAATATTCACGATTTGCGACCCCTCCGAAAAAAGTTTCTGGATCTGCCCTTCGGCTCTACTTCGGGTCCCCTCCCCCCTTACTGAAGGGGAGGGGAAGTATCCCCGCACCTTCAGTTACTTCCAAATCAAGGGCGGCTCCAGCGAGGGGCCATAGGGGCCGTAGCCCCCTCCGAACTTTTTGTTTTTGAACTTTAGATTCGTATATACTTAACGATACCTCACGTTCAATTGGCATTTGAAACAATTTATAGACTATCTAACAAGTTCAATGGCCACCTCCGAAAATTCAGCCTGGAGCCGCCCTTGTTCCAAATTCTCTTAAACTTGGCAAAATCAGATACCTAGTTGGCAAACTTAGTACATGTAAAAAAATTTTGAGGTAAGTATAATTTACTTTCTGGTACAATTGGCCAACAAAGCCAGTTGGCAAAATTATGAAGAAGAAGGTAATGCAGTTAATAAGTTGGCAAAAACCAATATTTGACTTGGCAGTTTATCCACATCTCCCCCCAGTAGCGGATCCATAGGAAGGGATAGGGGGCTTCACCCCCCCCCCCAAAAAAAGATTACTAAAGGATGACATTCTGCTTTATTATACAATTTAAATTGCTAAAATGATCATATTTTATAACTTAGCCCCTCCCAAAAGCATGTACATTGGTTTAGATTAAAATTTTGATTTATAGTACATTTTCTTTGGGTGAGATAAGCTTTTTTAAAAATTTAGCTCCTCCCAAAAAAAAAATTCTGGATCCGCCACTCTCTCCCCCCTCCCCCCATAAAAAAGTCTTAACAACGGCTCTGAGTCCGCTTCCTATACCATTGAAAAAAGGTTTTGTTCACTGGTTCACAACTAATTTAGGCACTACGTTTTTGCTCAAAATTTTGGACTTGCTACGACAGAAAAACAAGTGTCTCACTTTAGGTCAGAATTGGTTTTTCAAAATCTCATAAAGCAATATATTTTTGGAATTTTTGCTGTACAAGCCATCGGGTGCCCAACCTTTGAGGATGACACCCGGACGGACGACTGAAATGTGAAAAATCCAAGGTTCTGGCATATCGCGCGGCTGTCGATCTAACGGTTTATATTTTTCAGCGGTTTATTCCAGATGTAACATGGATACTTGTTTCAACCACTTAAAAAGTCCCCGCCCAGGATTAATGAATAAAACATATCCACCAAAAGAGAGTCGTAGAGTACAAAATCAGTTATGATGAAATTTCAATGAACGAATATTTTAGTATCAAGGATTTGAACGAATATTTTAGTACTTCGATCCCTTGAAATTCGTACTATACTGAGAATTTACCTAGACAAAAATCAAATCGCGCGCATGCAAATAACTTCTGCTCCCACCGTATTAAGGCAAAGCTACTCGAGGGCTATCTGCTTAAAGAGGGGGTACCTTGGGCGGAGAACTTTTTAAGGGGTTCCTACCAGTGGCGGATCAACGGGGGGGGGCTCGAGCCCCCCCCCCAGAGCTAGAAATACACTATGGATTACGGAAGTTAAAAAAATTGTAAATTTTCTCATGAACTGAAATTTTAAAAAGTAGTACTGTATATGCAGTTGACTCTCTGTTTAACGACGATCTCTTTCCAAAGACGATATTTCCAAGTCCCAGCAACTCCAACGTAAAAAAGTTGGACGACGTCGTTTCTGTTTAACAACTACTTTTTTTTTTTTTTTTCATCTTACGCTACAGGAACAGGGGAAATTTTTTTTAAGAGTGGGAAAAAAGTGTCGGGGAATGTCAAAAGTGCAATTTGCAAGACAATCTCAACTACCTGAGTATATTCTCAAAGGTATTTTAGAAGCAAAGAGGAAATTCTAGAAGCAGCACAAAAATTTAGTTCAGGATCCAAATTCAAACGGCCGAAAAGTCAATGTGGCCGATTTATTTGCCAGGAGAGGACAGCTCGCGTCACTGAATGTGTCGCTTAGAGCTATACGTCCTTCCCGCCACAATTTGGAGCCTCATCAGAAGGTGGGGACTTCTGAATATTGGCACCCCTCGGAAACTGCTAGCGACCGCCGAGAGGACTTTCGGAACCACGGATTTAACGTGCACGTACACCGCATGTACACGGTGGTCTTTAGTGGTACGCCGGTATCGAACCCACAACCTTCCGGTGACGAGTTCAACTCCTTAACCACTGGGCTACCACGGCCCAATGTGGCCAATTGGAAGAGTTTGCCAAGGCACTTCTGCATGCAAATAGTTGCATGAAGCAAGAGCATCCAACATTCTAATTTCTATTCCCCACCATGGCCGAGTGGGTAAGACACTCGACGTGATAGGTGGCTGAAGTGTGAAGGTCCCGCGTTTGGGCCTACCGCGCGGCTGTCAATCTATCTGGAATTTTTCCTGATGGTTTTATCCAAATTTAACGTGAATATGCGTCAGAACCTCTGAAAAAATCCCCCGACGAAGGTAACCGCCCCAGAATGCAGATACCTCTAGTATGTGCTTGCCACATGACATCATATAACGCATTATTCCAATTTCTGGAGGCCCGACGAGTGGCTGAGCGCATAGCGCTCGCAACTGGGAGAAGAAAAGTGCCTGGTTCAAACTCAGGTCGCTTCCGTCAATCTAGCCGTTCGGAGTCTTAAGCAGTTTTCTCCGAAACTTCTCATAAATACGGATTAAGACCCCTTAGAAAAAAAACCCACGTAGGGCACCCCGTACTCAGCCTAGATCCCTCATGTAGATAATTGCTCGTATTACCAAAATAAAATAAAATAAAGCAATTACTGCAGTGCTCTTAGACTGGCAGAAAAATTTGAAATGCAAAATTTTCAGGCTTCGGCAGGTTAGCTAGAAAAATTCATAAAATGGAAGCTGACGCATTTAACATTTGAGAAAATCTGGAAGAAAGAATAACGGGAAGGCGAAAAATGAAACAACTGACTCATCTTGATTTTCTTGAAACCTAATTTTATTGTATTGCTTGTTTTTACTAGCAATACAACCTTTTTTTTTTGTTTGAACCAGGCACCAAAGTTTGAACCAGGCACCTTTTTTTTAAGGTAACTTAAAATAATTTTTTGTGGATAATAGAATAATATAATGATAATAAAAGTAACATCTTTAAACACCCCAATATATCAAGAAAAAATTCACAGTCCTAAGAATGTAAAGTGTAAAGGGTTGGTGATGATGCTGTAGGATTACGGTCAATTATCTGCAGATGGAGTCTAAGCCGATGGGTGGGGTCCACTCCGTGGTCTTTCTAAGGGGTCCTAACCCTTATTTACTCTAAGTTTCGGACTCTAAGTTTTACTCTAAGTTTTTCTTAGTGCCTAAGTTTCGGAGGAAAGCACGGCAAACTCCGAACAGTTACGTCGGCGGACGCGAACTGGTTTTGAACCAGGCACCTCCCAAAGTGTAAAGGGAAATGTTATTCTTTTACAAATTCTGTTTATGGAAGATCTTTATTTAAGGACGATTTTTCACCAAGAATATTTACACCAAGACACTGAATCCTTGTGGACTAAACATAATTTCTCTATTTACAAAATTGCTTTATTTTTAGACAGAAGGAGGGGTAAATTTTATTGATTCGCTATCGCCACAGTGGCTGGAGGACAGCTCCCAGTTTTATTTGTACAGTGGAACCTGTCTAATGGGACTACTCTTGGGAAGAACAAAACTGGTCACCCACCTTATAAAGACGGTCACCTTACTAAGGTGGTAAAGTGTGGTGGTCGTAAAGCGAAATTGCATTAAAGTTGTCACATAGACAGACGATCTCTTTACCAAGGTGGTCACTTTAGCAGGTTCAACCGTATTTGAATGGACGACGGCACACTGATACGGGGAGGAAAAATCTTCTGTTGCTCTCTCCATTTTATAGGGGACGGAGTTTGCGGTTTAGTGCATAAATCTTTTATCGGTAAACCCCGAATTGCCATTAAAATGTCGTAAAATTCACGACGATAGCACAGCAAACCTGCATCAAACTTGCAGCAAGCTTGATTTATCAAGTCAATAAGCTTGAATTAAGCTTGAAAATTCCAAGCGTGTAAGCTTGATGCAAGCTTGAATCAAGTGTTCTAGTTTACACTTGCCCAGCTTGCATTAAGCTTGACATTTCAAGCTTGAAATTTCAAGCTTAATAAATTTTCCTAAATACACGGGGCGCCGGTCGGCGAACTCGCCCCACATATTTTACTTTGCCACGAATTTCCCCTCTACGCTGAAATTTCAATTTAATTTAATCTGTTTCCATCGAGAGTCCGAGGCTAGAATAGAACACGAGACCTTTCGGTTTGTAGCCGAGCGCGTTATCCATTCAGCTACCAAGCTTCGTTGGAGCTATGACTAAAGTTTGACGTGAATAATCAAGCGGTTTTCTGGCCAGATTGATAAGTGGGCGATATGTTATTTGTTTTTTGTTTTTATTTTTCCATGGGATGCATCAAAATTAAAATAATGTTATGTGTGATTTAGAGACTCTACTAATAGGGAAATAAACATAATATAAACTTAAGAGCAGCACACGTTTTAAAACTTTCGCAACACTCATGAGCAATACTGCTGGCCAAAATCGAGACAAACGACTGATTTTGAAATCAAATTCGTACTATAATTGTACTTTATTTTGAAGAATTTCCATATTTGGAAATATAGAATGGGTTTACTTACTTAACACAAATTTTGTGTTAAGTAATCTGAAATCAAAGAAACAGATAGTTAAACGTTACTTCGAAATGCTATATCACAGTTGCTAACATGTATGGAATACAAACACATTAGTCATTTTTGTAAATATTTCTTATAGTAACAAATAACTGAAAAATTTTGCTATTTTTTAACGCTAAAAATTGTCTTTACAAATGTGGTTAGTTATTTTCCTACATATTGGTATGCTATATCGATATAGAGCATTTCGAAGAATTAAAAATAAGTTTAAATTAATTTATACAAATGTAAATTTGAATTATTTTCATTGTTCATACTTTATAATTAAAAAAATTATTTAACTTCTGAATTTTTTTTATCCTTTGTAATTTTATTTTAAAACTACAAAAGTGTAAGATGTAAGATTTTTGGGCCCTAAAATCTGTAGGCCCTAGGCAGTTGCCCCGTTTGCCCTGCCGGTAATATGGCACTGGTAATAAAAAAAACCCATCCCCGTTAAAACACATCTTTTATGAACGGGGCCCCCCCAGATGGTTTCTCTGGATCCGCCCCTGGTTCCTACGCGTACGCACGTTACTTGTGGAGAAAACCGCCCATAACTACAGACCGTTAGATCGAAGGCTACGTGATAATCCCGAACCGGGGGAACTTCACACTTCGAGACGTGCCTTATTGCTTGGGGAGCGATGTCGCTTCCTCATATTGTATGGTATTTAAAATGTTTTTCTTTCGCGTAAAAGCACAATTTATGTCCTCAAAAAAAAAAAAAAAAAAAAAGACTTTCTCATTCGTAATGTTAAGAAAGTTCAAACTTAACGGTTCAGGATACAGCCGCAATTAAAAAAAATATATGTACCGGAATATCATACTTTTTGAAAAGACGTCTCAATGCCAGCCTCAGTGCGCACCTTACTCGTTCGTGAGAAAAGAACGAATTCTCACCCACATCAGATTCGAACACATCCAATCCAGTTCCGATTTTGGTCGGTGCGCTTAAACAGCGGTTTCGCTTCTCCTTCCACATAACCTGGAACATGTTAATTGCGCGCATATGCTGATCCCTAGCCTTGATACGCTTTCGTGCATCAGACAGCAGTTGGGCCGCTCCCCTGGCTTAGGGCCGCCATCACGTACCGGCCATGACACGGCGGCCAAGATCCTTGTCGGAGTAGGCCAGCAGGAACGCAGCGACCTTGTATATAAAATTTAAAGCCTTTTCCAGCGAGTGGGTGGGTTTCCTTAAAGTCGTTGACTGCCGTAAATGGACGCCAGTGTCGCCAAACGTGCTAATGCTCACTGAACTAATTATAGGTACTAGTTGTATGCCAGTGGTCGAAATTCGACCATAAGACATTAATTCCTTTTATTTGAGCGTGAATAAAGTTCTTCTGACAAAGAGTATGTCTCAAGATTCCATATAGAATGCGAACCTACTAAAGTGACCGCCATGGCTAAGAGATTATCTGTCTATACTGACCAATTTTGTACAATTTCACCACCACACTTTCCTGTGAAACGGTGTTTTTGTAAAAATGCTATTATAATTTGCTAAATACAAAGGCAGCTCCAGCGAGTGGGTCATAGGTGTCATCTCCCTCTTTCGACCTTGGATATCACACGTTCTCGTACGATTTCAAACATTCAGTTTGCGTTTTGAACAATTTAGGCTTACCTAAAAAGTCTAGTGGCCCACTCCGAAAATTCATCCTGCAGCCGCCCTCAGCTAAAGGCCCATTATGTTCAGAGTTATAAAATCTTAAACCGTCGAATGATTGAACTCTACTTGCTGAGGCGTACCCCTTACCATGTTTGAAAACTTGCTGCCTCAATAAATTTGCACTTTTATCGAATGATTGTCCTTGAGGTTTATTTACTGTCATCGCAAATGCAGGTATATTTGGAAATATACCTGCACCTGAGACTTTTGAAAGGATATGGTAAAATAGTACCAGAATATTTTATACATGGAATTAGAATTCTTTTATTGCCTTGCGGTTCCGGTTCAAATTTCGCAATCATATAAACTTGATAAGCATTCTTGTTCCATTGACTAATGCTTCCTTTGTATTTAAGTTCCTGATCAGTATAATTAACTTTTAATACTAACTTATGTGGTGGCAAACTATATAAGATATTCGAGTTCAGCTGCTCAACCCGCCCACACCCCTTACATACAGAGACGCACTTATTAACTTTGTTTTAGGGAAGGACCAGATGTTCCCCCCTTTTTCTGCGCCCCCTTTCAAGCAGCGCCTATGGCACACGCCCTACTTGCCATATCCTAGGTAAGCCACTATCATGCATCATTGACAAACCACAACAAAACCTCTGGGGGTGCCGATCTCAAGTGCTAGGTCTCTCATCTGGAATTGGTTCGAAAACAGGAGATCCCTACCAAAGCCGGACTTCCTTCTTCAAGGACTCAATGAAATGGAAGCCATCCCGTTTCGCCCATAGAATACTCTATGGAGGATATGGCATCGCTTCGCACTTGGCAGAGGCTTAAGAAACAACAACTATAGCGTCTGAATGTGGGTGTACGCCGCCCAAGCGGTGTAGTAACTACGCGCCCTCTGGGTCCGGGTTCGAATCCTGGCTCGAGCATGGATGTTTGTGTTTGCCCCATTATTTTCCTGTTTGTTAATAAATGCTATTTGGAATAAAATAAATGTTAAATAGATATTCATTGGTATAAGGCCGTCTTCGAGATTCTAGTCAAAACCTCAAAAAAAAAAAAAAAAAAAAAAAAAAAACTCTCAATCACAACAACAGCAACACGTGGGTGTACTCGAGATCAAGGAACGAGCAAATACATCTCATATGCCTTTCTATCTTTCCCGTTTAACTCTTTAACTCGCAGTGTTCCCGCTCTGGGAATACCAAACTCTGACGTTTTGACTGTTGCCAGTCACGAAGAATAAATTTGATTTCTATAAGAATAGTTGCGGGTGACATATTTCCACGAGAATCCTTTACTTTTTAGCACGTCATTTCCCGTAAAAAATTGTCACGATTATTTTTAACAGCACTGACATCTGCTGAAAAAAGGAAGAATGCGAGAACAACTGGATAGATTGCCCAGTGCTGAAAAAAGGGCATCGCTCGACTTAACTACCAGCAAGATGGCGGACGATCGAAACGTTCATCGCGTGCCACAGACCGAGAGACCCTTTTTTTACGTCAGCTGGCTGGGGCTGCACAGCCAGCTGTCGTCAAAAAAGGGTGTCTAGATCTGTGGCACGCGATGAACGTTTCGATCGTCCGCCATCTTGCTGGTAGTTAAGTCGAGCGATGGCAACGGCTGCCCTTTTTTCAGCATTGGGAAAGGGTTGCGCCTCAAAGCGTTAAAATTATCAGTTTATGTAGTTTTGTGGAAGAACGCCACACGCTGCATGCAAAACATCTTAGCATGTGTATCACGTAGGTCACTACGCGTTTCGCCAATATAAGCATTCACAAGGCAATTCAGTGCCAAATATTGTTCTCCAACCCCTTCGGCTTTAAACCAATCCCAGACAATTTCCCACTTTCCCTGTGGTCAGCGCGAAATTGGACACAGCACACCTTGTTCTCCAATTTCCACAAGTGATGCTTCCATCGCGAGAGCATTTGTTCTTCCACCCCCGCTAAAAAATTAGCTATGAAAATGAACGTCGCAAAAGAATAAAAAAAGGAAAGGGGGGGGAAGAAAAAAATTATTCTCTGTGATGTTGGTGAGGACTAATTACTGTATAGGTTCTCCGCGATGCTGAAGTGTAAGGTGAGTGCTAGTATTAACATTTTATATCTCTCTGCAGGTGCTTTGTATTGATCGTTTCGTGCAGATATATGACACAAAAAACGTTCAGGTAGTCTCTTCAGTTGAAACTACCGACGGATATATTGAAGTAGGATTACTTATCGTTCCATATAGTTGTGAGGTGTCTACGAAATATTTATAAAGACATATTGTGCTTTAATCTACGTTATAGTAAGTAATCTTCTAATAAACCGTTTCTGTTTTTAAAATATATAATATAATGTTGCCATTACATATCTAATATATGTAAATATATTTTAAAAAGTCCTCCGCTCAAAGCATCTCCCCTTAGGTAGATAGCCTGGTATAGGTTTGCCTTAACGGAAAACCAACCAACCATAACTACATATTTAAAAGATCATGTTCCTGTCTAAAACTAAGAACAATGTATGAGGAATCTGAAATGTTCTATTTAAATGTTTAAATCCTCCACAGTTCAGCAGAAGAAAATTATTTATTTATTTTAATCTCTTGAAAAATGTCAAACTGTGTAATAGAATCGCATAAATTGCGAATTTATTTTCAAGTAAACTTTGTGACAGAGTTTATCCATCTCAGGTTTCTTCCAAGTGGAGAAATGGAAAAAGCTTATTCTTTCAGAATTTACCATGTAAGCTGCGATTATTAAGATGCAATAAATGCTAAAAAGAATTCTTATAGATACTTTTAAAATTTTAATTAGATAAGCAAAAAATTAATACTGAATTAATAATTAAATCAGATTTTTTTTTAGTCGAGATCACTCACTTGATTAAAGCTTTTCAACTACTGGGTAAATTTTTTAAAAAATCCAAAAAGTACAAAAAAATTAGAAAGCTATCAATTTCAATTTAATCAGCACATTTTTGGTTTCTTTTACTGGTGGTAAATAATACTGGTAGATAGATATTGTCGAATGAAACGTAAATAAAAGACAGTGCTTTTTATTCACATCCGCATTATATTCAGGGAACCAATTTAAAATAATGTATTAAACAATTTCACCAAAATCCTCATTTATCTTACTACAATGCAACATAGTACAAAAACAAACGTTTTTAAAATCAGCACTAAGAATATTAGTATAAATAATTTCAAACTTATTTATTTAATGCGTTGCGCAATAGTCTTGAAAGTTGTGCATTTTTATGTATGAAAAATAGATTTGAAAAGTTTTTTTTTTTTTTTCTAAAAAGGACAGGAACAATGAAAATATATCTTCCTCAATCTCCTTAATGTTGAAAACTCATCACCTGTAAATTCCTGCTGAATCTGAAATTTATTTAAAATTTATTTTTCCAAAAGTCATGCTTACAGTATTAAGTTTTTTTCTTTTTAAATTTCATATATAATTATACTTTAATTCCTTTATATAGTTAATGTATTTTAATTTTGAGCATTTGTTTTGTTTTGTGTTGTTTTCTTCCAGCTTTTTCGGGGTTTTTCAGTTTCTTCTGAGGTTTTATTTTTTCCTAGTTTCTGCCTGTTGGCCTGAAAACAAATGTCTTCCGGAAGGAACCCAACCCTATCATTAATTAAGGAAAAATCACTAAAATGATAATTACTCAAAAAGTTACGTGTAGAATTTACTGAAACTGACCAACAGTTTATAACAGATAGTAAGCTATAAAATACAATGAAAATAAATTATCAGACACTTACAGCAATTAGCACACGTATAAAATCTGCAAATTGGATGTGCAAGTTTGGTATAAGAAAAAAAACCCTTCAATGTGGAATATGACACCCACATAACACCCCCTCCCCCCCCCAAAAAAAAAAATTTCAATGTAAATTTTCAAAACTTACACTTTTTAAATTTGTATACGACTATCATACAAACCAAAAAAAAAATTTCTTTGCTAGTAAAATGTGTCCCTTACAGTAATGAGGTGAATCACAAAATTTGAGAATTATATCCTAAAACGTGTTAGATATGATTTAAATATATACTGACTTAAACCACTTTTCAATGGCTTTCGAAGAGAGAAAATCACGTCTGATGATCGTGTTTTAGGGGTCGTGCTGAAAAATTACGGAATAAAATAGTTTTTTACACTCTAAACATTCAGATTCAAATTCATCTATTTCCCCATATCATCTTCGTTTAAAGATATCTCTGAGATGTTTTACAATGAAAGGCCGGAGTTTTGTATTTCACCACATTAGTGTATCCAACACATTTTACTAATTGCGAAATTTTTTTGTATGGGAGATGTATACAAATTTAAAATGTGTAACTTTTTGAAAATTAAGGAGAGTAATTTATTCTTAGCGTAGTCTCTTTTCCTACCTAATTCGAACATTTTTTTTTAATTTACATTTCCCACTTATCTTTAATAGATAACGAATTTAAAGCGTGTCACAACCTTTTTTGGGACCTCCTGTATATACAGGGTGTAAAGTGCTAACGGTGCCCAATGGCTTTTAACTAAACCATTAGTCAGAGGCACATAGTTCCATTTACAAAAATGCTTTAAATTGCATAATCTATTATACCAGAAACAATCAAAGTCAATAAATCAATTCCTATTAAAATTACAAAGCTTAAATTTTTATACGGTCCCCCGGTTGTATCAGTTATATTTAGAAAAAAAATGTACAGTTTCATGCACAGTAAAAAAAAATAAAGTCAAAATAAAAATAAAATAAAGAATAAAAATAAATCGTCCTGCTACGACCAAAATTCACCGAGTTACAACTGCTCGAAGCTAGAGCACTTTTCGAGCTGCGAAACGAGGGTTGTATACAAAATGAATATGAGAAAAATTACTGCACGTGGTTTTGATCAATCATTCAAATCAAAAGAACCCGGATAAGTATTTATAGAACCTGACTATAACCCTCTGCTTAAAGATTGGTATTCTAAAATTAGTTTTGCTTCTTTCTCCGCATTATGCCAGAAGATGAAATTAAAACCTATGATTTAAAATTTCAATATTTATAGGGTCCTTTAACGTCCTTTAGGGTCCTTTTATAGGGTCCTTTAGGGTCCGTAACGGGACGTTTTTAGACGTGGAAAAGTGACCTAAGTCAAAGTGCTTGCCACTTCATAACTCTGTGAATTTTGAATATTTTTTTAATTTTGCATGAAATTGCATGAGGAAAGTTTTTCTAAATATAACCGATAGGACAGCGGGATCGCATAAAAATTTAAATTTCGTAATCTTTATAGGAATTGATTTATTGACTTTGATTGTTTTTGATATAATAGATCGTACCATTTAAAGCATTTTTGTAACTGGAACTATGCGTCTCTGACTAACGGTTTAGGAAAAAGCCATTGGGCACCGTTAGCACTTTACACCCTGTATATACAGGAGGTCCCAAAAAAGGTTGTGACACGCTTTAAATTCGTTATCTATTAAAGATAAGTGGGAAATGTAGCAGCACTGTGGGCACACTGTATATATTCCCATTGGGCTTATATTAGAGACGAAATACTGACCCACTCAGAAACCTCGAAGAAACCTGTAAGGCTAACCAGGACTACATTTGTTCGTGCATTGCCTTGTTTCTTTAGTTTTCAATGTCATGCACCTGAAAGTGGTTTCGAGTTTATTACGTGTTACTAGGAATAGTTTTCACTTCCCGCCTCCGCACATTGTTAAAGATATCGATGAAAAAATATACGAATGGTAATGTTCACCTGCAGGTTTCACGAAGCGTAGCTGCTGAAAATATTTTAATGAATACAACAAAATTTTCATTTTTTTTTTTTTTAAACCTTTAGTGATGTATTAACGGAAGTCATAAAAACCAAGTGGGAATTACCTCACACCGCGAGTACGCGCCATCTGCGGTAAACTAAAAAATGTTTTTGTGTGGGCTGTAATTACAAAATATGCAGTACACAAATGGTATTTTCCTTAAAGCGAAAAAAAAAAAAAAAAAAAAAAAAAAAAAAACTGTGGTATCACTTTTATTTGAGAGTTGAAATCACAACCACAACTTTTTTTGAATTGCTGTTGTATTTTAGCCGAAAAGTGCAAAGTTGAAATGGCGTATAATTGATAGGTAGGATGGTTCAGAACTGTAGGTCAGAAATGTAAAGGGTGGTAGAGGGGACTAAGACGGTTCAGAATCACATAGGAATGGGGGGGGGGTGACATTTCGTTCGCCATAATTGGATGAATAATGCCAGCACATCGATTATAAAATATTTCGCAAAATATTTGTCTTGCTTGAAAATGTAATTAAAAAAATATTGCTTTTGACTTCATTTTTACCTGAAAGAGATTTAATTAAAAAAAAAAATCAAATGAATTTTAAAATCGGAAAATTAGAATGATCTAAGAGCATGTTTGTTTTACGAGTCTAACCATGGATACATTAAGAATACAAAGTGAAAATAATACATATCCATTAGGTGTTGTGCATTTAATCAAAATCATCTCTTAGAGCAGGGCTGGCCAAATCGTGACGCATGCGCTGAAACTGGCGCACTGGATGATTTCAAGTGGCACAGTGCGTCCTTGTGCCTACTAATCGCTTTGAGATGAATTGGAGACTTTTAAAATAACTTCGTGACCGAAAATATTTCATTTCTGGTAAATTATGATACTATATCAAATGAAAGCTTTTGTACTCACCAAAAATCTAACTATCTCTGATCCCCCTACCAAATATTCGAAAATTAATTCTAGAATCCTTCCTCAGAACAATTTCAATGTTATGTTTACACGTTATTACTCCCCCCTCTCCCGTAACTAAAGCCCAACCCTTATTCATATTTTCCAAATCTACCTGCGAAGAAAGGCGCCTGAGTTGTATGGCGCATCTGAAACCTTGCTGGTAGTCAAATCGAGCGATGGCAACAGCTGTCCTTTTTTCAGGATTGGGCAGTCTATCCAGTTGTTTTTCCATATCAAAGTTAAATTTCCATCGTATTCTCCAGTTTTCAGCAAATGCCGGTGCTGTTAAAAATAATTCTGACAATTTTACAGGAAAGTATGTGCTAAAAAGTAAAGGATTCTCATGTAACTATGTCATCCACAAGTATTTTTATAGAAATCAAATTTATTCAACGTGACTGACAGCAGTCAAAACTACAGAATTTTGTGTCCTCACGGCGATGACACCGCGCGTAAAACGATTAAAAAGCATTTAACTTCAACAGCAACAAATCCAAACATCTCACTATGCCAGCAAAATAATCAATTTTCCTTGAACCATAGGTGCCAAACGAACGAGCTATCCCACAGATGAGGTCATTTTAGAAAATGTCTTGGAAACGACTTCTACTGCAGTTTGCGGACGAAAGCGCACGTTACAGCGAATTTTGACGAGATGTGGTAAAGAAAGATCCGAAATTTCCAGAAGGGTTCTGGATCCTACTGGAAAACCTTTTTACTGGGTGTGAAATCTGAAGTTTTTAAAATAACTTATTGGTGTCGTGGTTTAACTCAAACTTTGTTTCAGCGTGGATCAAGACTTCCTCTCCTGCAAATACTTGAACCGCAGTGAAAGACAAAATTAACTATTAAACAAAAAATCGAAGCTGACAAACCTTTGTTGATTTCTGTCGGAAAATTCATTAAAGTCTTCATTAAAGTCCTGCAATATTTCATTTTACTGCAGCGCAGGGACGTAGTCAGAAAAAAAATTCTGAGAGTACCCACATTGAAAATGGTAGAATTTCTCACAAAAATGCTTGATTTATTGACATCCAATTTACAAAAATCCAAAAATTTCGGTGAGGGCTGCCCAGGGCCCCATGGCATCCCCCCTCTCTGGCAATGCGACGGCAGCAGTGATTTATCAAAAGCAAAAATTGAAAAAAATGATATTATTCCAAAGAACTCAGATTTTCCTTCTTTCCCTTAAGTTCTAAAAAAAAAAAAAAAAGTTAAGGTGAACAGACTTTCAAAAATCTGTCAATCGAGACTGCAGGGTGTCCACCAATATCGGGAGGGAGGCACAAATAGTATTATTAGTAGCTTCACCGACATAAAAAAAAAGTTGCCAGTTTAGTAACCATTTTCTTAAATTTAGTTTCCAAAATAGTGGCATTTTTGCATAAATTTGTAGTTAAGAAATAAACATACGTCATTTAGCTTCATTTAAGTAGGAATGACTATAATGATAAATTAAAAAACTTCATGCGTTATTTAACAGAGCATATAGTAGATTTATTTTTATAGCACGATTAAAAAAAAATAGAATGTTTGATGAACGATCAAGAGCTACTTTAAAAAGAAAAGAGAGTTGACAATAACCAAAATCTGATTTTCAAAGTAGTCGTTGGAGTAAGGTACAAGTAACCAAAAACTTGAAGATAGTATGAAAATGACATTTTTTGATCAAAAAAGTCGCCTTTTTAGTCGGCGGTGGACACCCAGAAACTGCATTCAGGAAAACTTCAAGCTGATTTTTTTAAATATTTAATTTTTTGAAAAGAGACCGTGATATTTTTATGAATTTATATATGTTTTCTTAAATATCATCAAATTATAATTACAAGCCAAAACTGCATTTTACAATTTTGTACTGAAACCAATCGTAATGGAGAATCAAGAAAGGAGAATGTACAGAACACATCGGGGGGGAGTGTGGTACTAAAAGCTCATCCTCTGTTCAGCCATTTGTTTAATTTAAGATTTCAATAAAACGTTTGTGATTTTTGATTATTGGTCATCATGATATGCTTTGTAATTTTGACAATTTTAATTGTTTTTTAGGTGCTGATATTCATTATGATAACAGCAAGTATGCGATTACCACTTACTGAAACAGAAATCAGCAGAGGCGTCCCTTGCATTAGAAGACTGAATCAACTTTATTGCCCATCGCCTGGACAGAATTATCCGCAGTAAGCTCTAAGAAATGTTATATATATATATATATATATATATATATATATATATATATATATATATATATATATATATATATATATATATATATATATATATATATATATATATATATATATATATAACTCGGCTGTTCGAGCCTTGTCAGGGGGAGACATCCCCCCCCTGCACCCCCCTAATTTTTTAGCTTCATTATTGCCATATTAAAACGATATTAATTGACTATGTCATTTTATCTCTCATCTTTCGTGTATTTCGCCTAGTAACCCTATGTTGAAATTTTTATGATTGTAACCTATTTACAGAAAAATACATGTCATGCATATTCTACAGCTTACGAAATACTGTAACAATATATTAAAGCTGTTGTGAACTAATAGTATTTAAGTTTATGTAAAATCATGTCGCTTTTTTGGGACACATTTTTCGGACAATTTTCAATAAAAGGTGTGAAAGATAAAATGATATAGTCATTAATATATATATCCTTTGCTGTTTGTTCCATGAAAATCTATTATCCATAACAAGCATGATTGCTGCTGAAGTATGTTTTGCACTTGACGATTCTTATCCAATACAGTTACTAACTTGCTTAATATTTTTCACCACTGGTAAAATTTGACAGTAAATGGTTTTAACTGTTTACTTTTAGATTATCGCTAATATAAGGGTAATATGCTTTTTGCTAATGAAAGCCAGAAAAGCCAAAGTCTCTTATTAAAAAGCATTTCGTTGATTGTAAAAAAATAAACCATCAGACTAGAAGGTGGATCTCACTTTTCTGTAAATGGTGTTTTTAATTTGAACTGTGTATTTCCATAAATATTGTTTATCCATGTTTCTAATGTCACTAATTAATTAAAGATTTAATATTTGTATAGAAAACAGAAGTTGTTATTATTAGTCCGACTGCCTCCTTTTTAAATGCTTCAAAGATTTTAAGTCAGCAATATATTTTCTTCAGGTTTTTCTTCAATTCCAATGATTATTTGTTGAAAAATTATATAATGCATTAAATATAATACAAGAGTAAGTAAATGTAGAATTATACGAATTATACTAGCATTTATCTAAATTTCTCAGAAGCAAGCTTAGAGAGAAATAACAGAAATACTTAAAATATTTCCAACAAACGCTGAAAAAAAAAAAAAAAAAAAAAAAAAAAACTAAACTTGGTCACGCTTATCGGTTTGACTTTAAGGCTCAAAAGCTGAAGGGGCAGAATCTTATAAACCATATTGTTTTCATGTGACTTTGTAATTTAAATCTTGAAATCTGTTCATATTTTTAAAAATCTGGAGTGACTCCACTCGACTTTCCGTAAACTTGATACTTACCAAGCGTTTAAATAAATTTCTTCAACTTAATTGGATCTAGTGTACAGACACTACTGCACTTAAAATAATTTGAGTGTATAGGCCGCAATATATATAAGATTACTTTTTTGTAACCCTGTAAAAACTGTAGGGCGTACACTCGCAAAAATTTATGCAGGTCATGAGACCGTGACCTGTAATATGCATACCCAATTTAAGCTCAATCGAATGCACCCTATAGACACTCGCGCACTTTGAAGAATTTTCGTCCGTAGGCTATATTGTAAAAGAACACTCATTTTTTGCCCTGTCAAAAAACTATAAGTCCTATACACAGCAAAATCTATGTATAGTGCGTGACGTATAATATTCATACCCAATTTGAACTTCTTCGAATACACCATTATTTAGATACTAGCTCATTTTATAGGATTTGTTTCCATAAACGGTAATGTATAAGAACAATTTTTGCAATCTCGTGAACAAACTATCAACTCTACACACACCAAAATCTATGCAGATCATGTTACCGTGATCTTTTATATAATCCCCAATTTGTTCTCAATCCAATGAACTGTTTATACGCTAGCGCACTTTCAAGAATTTCCACCATAAGCCTTAATGTAAAAGAAATATTTTTTGTAGCCCCGTAAAAAAAAAAAAAAAAACCTATACGTCCTATACACACCAAAATCAATATCGGTCTTGCGACGGTGGTTTATAACATATATACTAAATTTGAGCTCAATCAAATGCACCGTTTAGAAGCAATTGTGTACACTCACATACACACATATATACACACACACATGCATGCATACATCTCGTAAAATAGCAGAAATGAATTCAGACGGCCTCAAAACGTGCAAATATCTCAAAGTCGAATTTTTTTCATAGTACATGTTCGGAAAGTAATACTAATGACCAGGTATTAAAATTAAAGTGCATTACAGACTAGAGCCATGATTGCCTCGCAGAGAAGTATTGTCTATCAGCGCTATCCCAATCTAGATTACACTAACGTTAGTAATTTATCCATGTTTTTTTTAGTTTGTTTGTTTTTCTTTTGCTTGTGTTTTTTGTCTGTTTTTACATAAATTGAATAATTATTGAGAATTTTAGTTTCACACAAAAAGTTTCTGGGTCTTTTGCTTGGGTTAGGTATCGCAATGAAATTCAAAACATTTTGAAGTGTACGAATGGAGATCTGCTGAGTTGGAGCCAGATCCGGAATCTATTTTGCTAATAACAAAACCTCTAAATAATTTTACGGTTTCACAATCTTCTAGAAAGTAATTATATGCATGCGGTGGAGTTTTAATTCCTCTCTTATGAACTTTTCTCATTCATTTGAATAAAATGAATAATAAATTTTAATAAGTATTACTCTCAATCAGACTGGTAAAATCTTTACAGTAGTAAAAGTATGAAACACGTACGGTTAGGGGGGAATAATTATAATCCCCTTGTACACTTTTCAAGTTTGTGAATTTTCCAGTCAAAATTACCTCACTTAAAAAAAAGTAGTATAACTATAAATTTAAAAATATTTAAGCATACTAGAAAGTAAAACTCTTTCGTAATCGAACAATAATTGTTTTAAGTAATTAGAATGTAACTTTGACCCAAAAAAATCCCTGAATTTAAATTTTATTCCCGTAGTCTTTTTATAATTTAAAGAAGCTGTTATTACAACCGTCAAAACTATTTTGAAATAAATGTGTCTCTGGTGACAGTCCTGGAAGGGTTGTTTCTTTTTGTTTTTTTCTCCCTTACTTAATTTTCTATAATTTACTTAAGTTTAAAAAAAAAAAATATTTAAAATTATTTTCTTAGTAGTTTTAAGAGGTTTAACTGAGATATGTACTGTTTAACTAGATATGTATATCCCTAGAGAGAATGACTCTTCCTACTATGTTTTTAATAGTCAAAATTAATGCACACAAAAAAGTAGTATAACCATAAATTTAAAAATATTTAAGTATGCTAGAAAAGTAAAAACATTTCAGTAACACTTAAATACTTTGTAAGCATACTTCTCATTATGAATTAAAAATTCACCCATTTGCACCAGATAGCTTTGCATGCTAAACTGTCAAATCCGTATATTGAAATTTTTGGTATGCTGTTTGTTTAACAATTGTTTTAAAAATACTTAAAATTAATAATGAAACATATTACAATGTATCTATAAAAATGCATTACGAGCTCCATGTGTAATTTTTTAAAAGAACCTTTAAAAAATTAATTTTTTAACGCTTAATTAATAACTTCCTCTTCCTACCTATCCTCGACCCCTGTGGCGTTATTTTCCATAGTTGCATTTAAGGAAAGGCAAGAACTATTGCAGCACGCTTTAAATTTCTTATCAAATATCATTTCACAGTATGCCTTAACTTCATCATTTATTAGGTATCAAAAAAACCTCGATTTTTCACAGCATCTAAAATACTCTAAGGAATGTTAATGTAAATCTGTATCCTCAAAATCAACGTACGAATGATGTCGTACGTTGGAGCAAAATTCTGAGTATCTCGTAAGCATTGGAGCAAAATTCTGAGTATCTTGTTTAACAAAGTATGTTGCAAAATTAATTTAATTTAATTTAATTCCTTCTACTTTGTACTAAAGTATAATAACTGCTTTATCAACGATGAAATTTCAAATCAAACTTTCCATCAATTTATTACTGATACTTCGATTAAAAGGACGCAACCCTGTAATCTGAATCAATCTGAATAGTGATTTATTTCTGTAATAATTCTAATGCAATGCTCTTGCTTTACGACTCTAGGGAGAAAATTGAAACTTTTATTGACGAAAATAAAGCTCTCATTAAAAGAATGGTTGGAGATTACACAAATGCGCCAGTAGATGGGGACATCCCAGATAGCTTCCAAACGTACAACGGTGAAACTATCAACTTGAGATCAAAACGAGCTAGTGCAAGAAACAGTTTTTCAACTTCTCCAAATAAGTAAGTGCGTGTTGAAGTTTAATTCTTTTGGTTTACCTCAGAAAATACCCGTAGTCATCTTCTGCATATCCAGGTCCTATTTTAGTCTTGACACTTCATATTGCCCAACTGAATTTAGATTCAGGTAGGCTAAAGTGGTGCCATGTGTAAAATGACTTTACACGGTCATCGGTTGGATGTTTTAGAAATGATTGGATTTTAAAAATGTACCTACAGCGCGAATTTTTGCATGCAACTTTGGTAAGCATAGCTTGGGCTTCAAATAACCCTTTTTTCACAAAAAAAAATGTTTCTCAGGATTAATGTGTGTGTGTGTGTGTGTGTGTGTGTGTGTGTGTGTGTGTGTGTGTGTGTGTGTGTGTGTGTGTGTGTGTGTGTGTGTGTGTGTGTGTGTGTTTGGATGAGATTTCTGAAGTGCGTCTAACCACTCCAGAAATGAGAAGAAAGTAATTCTCCTGAGAGTCAATCTCGACAAAAGAAAATGAAAAATGACACTAAAATTAAGTTATCGAGTGTAAATGGATTGAATTCGCCACTTTGATTTTCTGGAATTTCGTGTTTAATTATTGCTTAAAAGTAAATTTGGAGATATTTTAAATAAAGTTACTCTTTCCATGATGCAATAAAAAAATAACAATAGGCATCATTATGCTAAAAAGAATTCACGAGCCCATGTCGTTCTAGTGCAGTCGATCGCCAGCTGCTATGAGCTCGCAGGAACATTTAGATGCATATATATTCGACAAGACACCTCTATTCAGTAATCATTCTCTTAATGTCTGTAAATGATATTCTTTTTATTTTCTTTATTCATTTATTTTTTCCTTGTTTATGTGTTTGTTCAATCCTACTAATATTATAAATGTTAATGTTTGTATGTATGTTTGTTACTCTTTCACGCTGAAACGATTTGATGGATTTGAATGAAATTTGGTATAAAGACAATCAAAGTCCTGGATTAACAAACAGGCTACTTTTTATCGCGCGGAAAAAACACTGTTCCTATAATATACAAAAAAAACTATCTTTTATATAAAAAAAAGAAAAGAATACAATTGAGCTTTTTTTTACAAAGCCGTCGATAGATGGCGCAAACATATAGAATGCGCAGTTTTTAATAAATAAAATCACTTGAATAACTTTTACCTTCTGACGTGGATTTATAAGCAGACTACGGGCCAAGCACACAAATCCGATATACATGTTACACAAACAAACAAAAAATAAGTTTTTGAAACTTTCATTCAGCACGAATTATGTATTTTTCTGCGCGTCCTTTTCCCCTTCTATTTCTAATGTACTACATACAGAAAAGGGATGTTAGAAATATCAATTTTAATTTTGTTTAATCATACTCATGAATAATGATACACTTTCCAACTTAATGGAATAAGGAAAAAAAATAGGAAAGACGCATGGAAATGATACGCTTTTAATATATTGCACTTTAGTGTGTATTTAAAATCTGAAAGTGTTTCAGATTTTCGTACTTTTTTTTTTCCTTTCCATTTTTCGATAGCGGCCGATATATCTAGAAGCTTTCAGAATTAATATAAGACGAAAATAATTTGTACCTTTTGCTAGGTTTTATCACTAAACCAGCTTATTTTTGTAACCAGGGGCGGCCCGACACGGTATGCAAGGTAATCATCGCATCTGGGCGCCGGCTTCGAAGGGGCGTCATGTCGAACTCAAAAACTAAATACAGCATAAAAGGGGGCGAATTTTTTACGTTAGCAGGGTTCGCCACTTACCCCAGCCTGTTTGTGGCCTGGGTGATGATTTATGCAGAATATTTTTTAAAACTCAATTTTAAATTCCATTCAGAATCTGAGATATTTCAGTGTCTAGGAAGCCGGTGAGAAACACAAGATTTATTAAGATGGCGAACCAACTGGACGCCGGAGGCGGCTAGTCTATATTAATAAAAATGAAAGTCTGAAAATCTGTATGCCTGCGATGTCCAGAAAAAACTACTGGACGCAGAGCTCTGAAAATTCGAACATATGAGCCCATGCCTTCGATAGTGTGCACCTGAGGCTCAGAATTTTAAAATTTTAATTACTTTTTAAATTATTAATTAAAAACCGATTTTAGATCGTCATGTTTGGCGAACTTTGCCTAATGAAAGTATTTATGCTTTTGAAATCTATTTTAATAAAAATGAATGTCTCAAATTTTGTATGCGTGCGACGCCCAGAAAAAACTACTGGACGCAGAGCTCTGAAAATTCGAACATATGAGCCCATGACTTCGATAATAATGTGCACCTCGATCTCATAATTTTAAAATTTTAATTATTTTTGAATTATTAATTGAAAACCGTTTTCGGGATGCCATGCTTGGCGAGTTTCGCCAGCATGCCACTGTGAAACAAAATCGCGTGCATTGAAAAACATGAAATGGCACGGAAATTTAGTCAATTTTGCGCCAAATCTACAATAATAGAAGTGAATGTCTGTGACAGTTGGCCAGAAAAAAGTACAAGACGCAGAACTCTGAAAATTTGAACATATTAGCCATGACTTCGGTAATGTGCACCTGACGCTCAGAATTTTGAAATTTTAATTACTTTTTCAATTATTAATTAAAAACCGATTTTAGATCGTCATGTTTGGCAAGTTTAAGGATTTCAGGTCAACGGTCATCTCCCTTCCATTCCACGGGCAATGCCGGGCTACGCTGCTAGCATATAATATACGGCGGACGCGGAGTGTCCCAAAAGAGAATTTTGTAAAAGAGAAAAGCAATATGAAAAATCATATTGTCTTCCTTTTTCTTTTCCTTTTTTTTTTAATGCTTATTTATTCAATTGATGTTTCAAGGCTACACTCATTTTTGAGGCACAGCATTTGAGTATACCCATGTGTTATTTTCTCGGTGACTACTAAACCACGAATGTGATATCTTTGCTTGTTTTAAATGTCACTAAAATTTTCATCTCATGTGCATACAGTGATCTTGTAAAATGAGCAAGTCTGCGAGTGTTACTAACGATTTTTAAAATGTTAACGAACGACATTCTAAACTTATCTCTTTCATTTAGAGTAGACGCTTGTGAGTCAGCTGTTGAAATTGTGACTCCATACTGGGCATCCAACAGTGCAGGAAAACTGCGCGCCATAGTCAACACGCAGCATCTGCAGCAGGCAATTCATCAAGAAGTATGCCAGTAAGTATCGGTTCATTAACGCTTTGAGGCGCAACCCTTTCCCAATGCTGAAAAAAGGGCAGTCGTTGCCATCGCTCGACTTAACTACCAGCAAGATGGCGGACGATCGAAACGTTCATCGCTTGCCACAGATCTAGAGACCCTTTTTTGAGGGCCCCTTTTTGAGGACCTTGACGCAGCTGGCTGTGCGCAGGCACAGCCAGCTGCGTCAAAAAAGGGTCTCTAGATCTGTGGCACGTTTCGATCGTCCACCATCTTGCTGGTAGTTAAGTCGAGCGATGGCAACGGCTGCCCTTTTTTCAGCACTGGGCAATCTATCCAGCTGTTCTCGTATTCTTCCATTTTTCAGTGCTGTTAGTCAGTGCTGTTAAAAATAATCGTGACAATTTTTTTACGGGAAATGACGTGCTAAAAAGTAAAGGATTCTTGTGGAGCTATGTCACCCGCAACTATTTTTATAGAAGTTAAATCTATTCTTCGTGACTGGCAACAGTCAAAACGTCTGAGTTTGGTGTTCCCAGAGCGGGAACACTGCGCGTTAAAGGGTTAAATTTCTCGGAATTATTGAAAAAACCAAAAGTCCATTAAATTTATGTATCTTAATAAATTTTCTGAATGGCTACTTGGACAGAGCTGAACTCATCTTTTTCCTCGGCTTCTACGTCCAGAAATCCTTTGTCCCAACTGAACCATTTGTTATTTCAATTATCGACACAGAAGAGGTCTGACGCTGCGTCGTCGCTCAATTTTATGATAACCCTTGTGGCTTTGAAATTTAATACGTAATCGTGATTAAATTCATGAGTGGGAAAGTCTTATAATTAACTGTCAGGCCAATGGATTTAGTCTTTTTCTGTATGGGTTGTGTACTATAGTAATACCTTAAGTTTTTTTGCCAGAAATTTAAGGTCAATGTACAAGAAATTTTTTTAACCTCTATCAGCTCAAGAATTTCTAATATAGATGCTTTGTATTTCAACATTTGTCGTATTGATTCTCTGAGTCGATTATCTGTATCAGTGGTTCTGAACTTGGTTTACGCGAACCTCTTAACGATAGCCACACATTACGAACCGGGGTTCGTGATGTGTGGCTAGGGGTTTTTCGTAGGAAGAAAATATGTAATGGCTGATATGTTAAAGGAATTTAAATAAACAAAAAAACTTACGAATTTAAGAGCCAATATTTTTAAAAGTCGGGCAAATCAAGCATGCTTGGATCGTTGACATTTTTTATTTTATTGAAATTTTCAGGATTCGTTCTTCGAGTAAATTTATTATACCCGCATTTTCTTTTAGTTTTTTTCGAAACTTTTTTTTTTTCACATAGTTTTGGAGCTCCCTACTTGAAAATCGCTCATTTTTTGGAGAAAAACATCTTTTTTTCCCGAAAGATGAGTACACTACAGATGATTTATGCAGAATATTTTTTTTTCAAACTTCTTTCAAGTTATTTACGCTTTATATAATTGTGTTTAATCCATTTATATTGTGATTGTGGCCTTGTATATATGAACGTGTCTATACCACCAAAAATAAAAAAAATTTGAGTGCAAGTCAAAATTCCTCTGGCTGTTTTACTGATAATTTATTATTTTTCATAAGTAGAACCTGATGCAGTATTTAATAAAATTTACTCGTACTTCTTTTCAGCTGTGCTTTTCCATATTTTAGGCTTCTAATTACTTTCAAACTGTTTTAAAAAAGCAACAGCCACAACTGCAGCCTGAGAACACAACATTAGCAAATAAACAATTCAAATAAACAATCGTAGGAATGAGACGATGTCTCCGAATAACCGAAAGTGTTCAAAAGTCAAACATGACTGGGATAACCGAAATTTAACCTCATATCAATTGCATAATTTCACTTTTTTTTCTACGCTCACATAAAAAAGCAATTGAGTATAAGATAGCTTTCTTATTTTGTGAATAACTCTTTAAATTTTTGGAATTACACACAACTCAAAAGAAATATGAGAAATTATTATTTTATAACCGATTTACTTCTTATGAAGAATAAGATTTTATGTATAAAATCGACTTAATAAATATCACTTGCACTCAAGTACTTTTTGAGAGGATATAGATCACCTACACAGTTGTGTAAGTCTAGTCTTAAAAGGGTAGAAAGATAATTCAGGTGTTTATTTGTCCATTTTATGTGATGTTGCAGACATATTATGAATTTTTCCAAACACGTACTTAGCATGACGTCCAGGAAATATATAGCAGTGGCGTAGCGAGAAATTTTTCATTGGGGGGGGGGGTGTTACGACTACTGCAACTCTTATATATGTATATATATATATGTTGTGTGTGTGAAGAAAATAAATTTAGTAAGACAAAAAAAAATCCTCATGGGGAGGGTTATAACCCCCCTAATCCCCCCCCGTAGCTACGCCACTGTGTTATAGACATGAACTTGTTCTAGACAAGTGTGTTATAAAATGGACAAGTGTGTCATAAAATGGACAAATGTGCTATTTATCATAAAGTATCGAGGCGCATTACATGAAACTTATGAATAAGTTAACACAGATCTGTGAATTATTTTTGCTTCAGCTATACTTAAGACTTCTTTTCGAGCTAAATTTTTACGTACAATAGTAATAAATGCTGAAATAAAAGCCATAAACACCATCTACAAAACTCAATTTTAGAACAATGTATAGAGCCACATTATATAAAATTGGAACAAGTTGCTAGAGATCGGTGAATTGTTTTCACTGTACTAAGGCTTCTTTTAAAACTGATTTCATGCTTATTCACTCTTGCCATAATCAGTAAACCTTCAAAATCATGAAATTTTTTATTTTTTGCAATTTCAAGATCAAATATTTCTTCACGCCAAAAGTCAACCACACCTATCGTGCCATTTTTAACCCATTTATGCCTAGTGTCCCTTTTTTGGGACGGCATTTTCGCTATTAGTCGAAAACGTTATTTATTTTTCCTAGCCTTTATTCATGAGTATTGAGCCTCAACTCTACAAAATATTTTAACATGACCAAGTAAGGATGTTGATATTTCGATTTTTATGCATAATGATTTTAAAAGAAATCATCCCTTGTTCAAGAAATTGACATCAGAAATATATCTATTATTTCTGTTATCAGTAAAAATCGAAGAAAGTCGCAAAAATATCCAGGCACAAATGGGTTAAAAGCTTCACATTAGTATGTATTCTCTGAAACATGCATCTTTGTGGAAAGATGCGATTTCACTTTTGCCACTAAAAGATTTTGACGGCGGAATTTCAGAAAAAAAATCCTTTTTCTGAAAAATTTTGAATGATCCTTAGCGTTTGTGCCAAGAATCAACCATGAGTTTGTGTGTCTTATCACTCAGTTTGAACGTAGTATAACACAAAATAATTGCGAATACCATGGTTCACTCTTGGCACAGAAAGTATTGGTTTACAGGAAAAGGCGTGTTTTTCTCTAAAAATTGAATGATTTTCGCGTAGGGAGCCTCAAAAATATGGTTTTAAAAAACATTCGTAAAAATAAAAAATAAAAAATACGGGTAAAATAAATTTACATAAAGAAAGAATCTGAAAATTTCAACAAAATCAAAAATATATACGATCCAAGGGTGCCCGACTTTAAAAAAAAAACTGGCTCTAAAATAAACAAATCCACACCACTGAAAAGTTTGTTCCCTAAAATCGATTTTGATGAGGGATTATTTAACCGTGAGGTTTCCGTGCTGAGGCTATCTCATTTCAAGACTTTGCATGCCTTTTTGAATAATAATAAAAAAAGAAAGAAAAAAAAATTAGTAGCAACTTTCTAGAGACGTTAAAATGCAAATATCCGAACACTTCAAGGGATTAAATCATTATTTGTGGGATACTTTCCAAAGCTTGAAGGTACCTACTGGATTTAAAGTCTTTTTTTTTTTTTTTTTACACGAAAATTTTTAATAACAAGTCGGATGTCCACATCAATAGAAATTTCAATTCGACTTTCCTTTTGTGGAAATCCGACTTTGTTGTTAAAAATTTTCGTAAAAAAAAAAAAAAGACTTCAAATCCAGTATGTACCTTCATCAAGCAGAATTCTCATTGACTTTTGGTTGGACTTCAAAAATGAATACGAACGTCTCTCTGGCCTGGTAAGAAAGTTTTTTTGCATTTTCTATCCACTCAATTCGTGGAAAGCGCTTTTTCGTCCTAAACATTCCTATTAAAAAATATTCAAAATCGAAATATACAAAACGTTCACAAATATAAGTAATCTCAAATATAAAGTTCGCTTCTTTCGAGCCCAACTTCAAAAAATTGTGCACAGCAAAGCAAGGACGGTCCTCTCATTAATGTGCAAGTACATCCTCTCAAAAAAGTATTCAAGTAAAAAGTGAAATTTCCTACGCTGGATTCGTACATTAAAAATTATTTATCATAAAATATGAAATTAGGTGATATATAATTCTAATTTCATATTTCTGTTGAGTTGTGCGTTTTCGAAAACCTAATTATTGACAAAACTGAAAATTTTGTTTGCAGATCCACCCAAACGAAGAAATGTGGCAGTGACTGCAGCTGTGAACAGAAATACAAATGGCACAGGCTTTTGGCTTATGATCCTGATGACGACTGCAAAGGAATTTTCATGGACTGGTTCCTTTTTCCGTCCTGCTGCATTTGCCGATGTACAGCTCCCACTAAAAGCAAATAAATTGTTAATATTGTAACGCAGTGTAGTTTTAATCTGTAGTCACTCGGAAATTTATATTCAGGTATAGACTCTCTCAAAGAATTATTCCACTGTAAACCAAATTTTTGTGAACAGCTAATTAATTTTTGGAAAGACACTTGACTCTAAAGAACGGGAGTAGAATGGACGATATCGATACGAGACTATTTCATTCACGTGTTGGTGAGTAAATATAAATTTGGACCAATCAGATTGAAAGATTGAGTGTCAAGTCAACAGACTCTACTGTTCTGTTGATTGGTTGAGGGTCACGTGCCTGTTGAAAAATGATGCCAGAACTATAAAGTCCATTATTAGGGTCAGGTGTGGGGAAATAGTGGTATGGGGGAAACAGGGGTATATTGAAAAATACCTTTTTTCACCATAAAAATTTAGATGTTTCAATATTTTTTTCAATGGAGATATATTTTAATAGCATAACAAGTACTTCTAAAAGTTTTAGAATATTCCAACAATATTAATGTGTGAAAAACTTCTAGTATTTGCTCTAAGCATGCTGCCTGTTAACAAGAGATATTGAAAAACTTTCTTAAAGTCCTTACAACTAGTTATCGCATTTAGCTATGTTGGCAGCTATTTATTTTGATACATATTAGTAGAGAGTCTTCGAGAGAACTGGATTACATAAAAATATATATGAAACTCGGCTGTTCGAGCCTCGTCAGGGGGAGACCCCCTGAACCCCCCTAATTTTTTAGTTTCCTTATTGCCATATTAAAACGATATTAATCGACTATGTCATTTTATCTCTCATCTTTCGTGTATTTCGCCTGGTAACCCTATGTTGAAATTTTTATGATTGTAACCTATTTATAGAAAAATACATGTGATGCATATTCTACAGCTTACGAAATATTGCAATAATAGATTAAAGCTGTTGTCAACTAATAGTATTTAAATATATGTAAAATTATGTCGCATTTTTATGTTGCTTTTTTGGGACATATTTTTCGGACAATTTTCAATAAAGGGGGTGAGAAATAAAATGACATAGTCATTAATACATGTGATGCATATTCTACAGCTTACGAAATATTGTAACAATAGATTAAAGCTGTTGTGAACTAATAGTATTTAAATATATGCAGGGGCGTATCCAAGGGGGGGTTAGGGGGTCATAACCCCCCCCATGAGAAATTTTTGCCATACAAAATGTATATTCTTCACTACATTATCACACACACGTATACATATATATGAGTTGTAGTAGTCATAACCCCCCCCCGTGAAAAATTTCTGGCTACGCCCCTGAATATATGTAAAATTATGAAGCATTTTTATGTCGCTTTTTTGGGACACATTTTTGGACAATTTTCAATAAAGGGGGTGAGAGATAGAATGACAATCATTAATATATATATATATATATATATATATATATATATATATTAAAAAGAAATGGTGGTATCAAGGCCCGATTTAAAATTCGTTACTATAGGCACAACTCGAGATGGGAGGGCCCTAACACTGATGTAGACAGTGTGAAATTTCCAAGGTAAATTTCTGGCTGTACCCGGCCGTCGACTGTGCCTTTTTTTTTTCTAAAATGACAGTCGTCTATTATCTTTCATGATGAATTTAACAAATAAATTCAAGCTGTGCATAAAATACCCAAGAATTTACAACTTTTTCAACCCCTAGTTATAAATGCCACCCAGTCATCGACTATATTGCCAACTTCTTTGAAAAAAAATTGATAGGATATATAAAAATCCTCTATTAAAAAAAATTAAATTCAGAAAAATTGGATAGGGGATTTTGTTCGGGGGCCCCCCAACATTCGGGGCACTGAGACTAATGAGAAAATCAGGGCCTGGGTGGTACAGTTACACTAGGGATGGACGCGAGACCATGCGAGACGAGAAATAATTTAGGTCTCGAATCGTCTCGCACTTTCACATTGAAGTATCGTCTCGCCGTCTCGTCTTGCACGCCGAGGTATCGTCTCGCAAAATTGCGAGACCGCGAGAAGTCTTGTTCCGTCTCGCGGTCTCACATCCTTTCCCTAGGCTAGACTTTGCAAAGTACTATATGATACTGACATTTATATTTCTCCTTTAGTTAAATACTAGTTGCGTGCCTGTTCTTCGCACGGTAGGAAACGAATACTTTCCTAAAATATAATCGTACCTGTACGAAAACAAAATCAAAAAAAAAAAACTTTCAAGTAGTCCCTTTGTTGAAACTACCGGGGGATATATTAACGCAACGTAGGTTTATTGTTTAATTAGTTGTAAGCCGATCACGCGCGTTGAAAAATGATGAATAGAACACTTTTAATTTCACGAAATACAGTGGACTCCGCTTAATGTAATCGCAGTTAATGTTATCAATCGCTTATTGTTATCGAAATCACTTTCCCGATTTTCTCTATTCATTTATATGTTAAAATTATCGCTTTATGTGATCATTACATCGGTTAATGTTATCAGTTTTCGAACCTCATTTTAACTGGCAAAGGAATATTCACAATGTATTCAGGAACCCATTCTTTTCTTTCCCTTTGCTGTTGTTTGAATTTCCCAGAATTCTCCCTCTTCCACGTATGCTTCCACCTAGGGAAATGGTAAATGAACAAAGGAGTGAGGAATTACACTTTCCTGGAATTCCCTCCTCCCCCCCCCTCCACGCACATCTTGCCATAGAGAAGGAATCCCTTCTCTATGCATCCTGCTGGTGGTCAGTGGTTGTCGGATAACCACTTTCTGGCCCGTTTTCACTTGATGGGCATTGTAATCGAAAAATTTATGGCTTTTCTTATGACCAGTCGGAATGAGCCGACAAACGGTAACCCATAAAACCACACCCCTCACATGATAGATAGACGGAACGGGAGCTCTTTTCCTGAGAACGTTTCCTTCAATACATTGTTTACCCCTGGAGTTCCCCTCAATCTTCAGCGCATGTGAACTGGACATTATCGGAACTCAGAAGGAGCATATTCACATTTTATGCCTTGCTCCCTTACATGCAGCTTGTCGATATGGAAGCCAGAAAGCGAAATGATTTAACGTTAAAACAAAAGATCGAAATTTTAAATCGTTATGACAGGTTACCAAAAATGAGTCAGCGCAATGCTGCAGTGCAGTTAAACATTTCTCAGCCTTTATTGTGTAAAATTTTGAAAAATCGTGATGAACTTACTAGAAGAGATAAACAAAATGAAAATACAGAGTGCAAACGTAATAGAGCTGGTAAGATGAGCAAGTTGAAAAGGCTCTAAGACTTTGGTTTGAAAATGTTCGAGAACGTGATGCTCCAGTCAACGGACCCCTTATGCAACAAAAAGCTGAAAGTTTAGCTGCTCAAATGGGAAAAAAAGATTTTGTTGCAACAAATGGGTGGATTCACGCGAAAATATTGCTTACAAGAGAATTCACGGCGAACAAAAAGATGCCGATAAGCCAGCAGCGGAAAATTGGCTACGAGACGAGTGGCCAAAACTAATTGCCTCATATTCACCAGAAAATGTGTACAATGCCGACGAAAGAGCTTTGTATTTTAGATCACTACCAGAACATACGTACTTATTTAAGAATGAAAGCTTAAAAGGACATAAAGTCTCAAAAGAACGTATCACTGTTTTATGTTGCATCAGTATGTCTGGAGAAAAACAGAGACTTTTAGTCATCGGGAAAAGTAAGAATCCTCGTTGTTTTAAAGGTGTTAAAAAACTTCCTGTCGACTACTATGCCAACAAGAATTCCTGGATGACAACAGTCATTTTCAATGACTGGATACGTAAATGGGACGATAAGCTAAAACAAGATATTCTTCTCCTTGTGGACAATTGCACTGCACACGTTTTAAATGTCACTCTGAAGCATATTAATGTTGTTTATTTACCCGCAAACACTACTTCCCTTTTGCAGCCTTGTGATCAAGGAATTATTCGTGCTTTGAAAGCATATTATCGCCACGAAATGCGGGCACGATTGATCGATGAAATAGAGTGCACACAAAATCTTACAGCTAATGATTTGGCCAAGAAAACTAACATTCTTGATGCGGTGCACCTGTTACAGCTTCCTGGAATCGAGTTTCTGCTTAAACGATCAGAAACTGCTTCGCCTACGCAGAATCTTGCGAAAAAAAATGACCAGAAATCGAAGAAAAGATTGAAATTCCTTCGGATATGACCCCCGAAGAGTTCGAGGCATGGGTGGAAGTAGATCAAAGCATCCCAGTAGCTTCCACATTAACAGAATCTGAAGTCTGTCAGATTGCCATAGGAAAACAGACGAATGATGGAACTGATGGGTCCGATGAAGAATCTGTTGATATTGAGCCACCTCCTACAAGTGCTGAAATGAGACATGCAGGAAAAGTGTTGAAACGTAGAGTTCAACACCGCTCTGATGGCTTTAAAAAACATTATGAATACGAACAATTTATTAATAACCTTCTAAGAAAAAATTGTAGACAAACAACCATTGATAATTTTTTTTTTAATTATCTATACAATTCTTGTGTTTTAAAGGATAATATACAGTCAGGGCGTAGCCAAGGGAGGGTTAGGGGGGTCATAACCCCCCCCATGAGGAATTTTTTGCCATACAAAATGTATATTCTTCACTCCCTTATCACACACATGTATGCATATATGTGAGTTGCAGTAGTCGTAACCCCCCCCCCATGAAAAATTTCTGGCTACGCCCCTGTATACAGTACATAAATATAAGGTGAGTTTTTTCATTTTATTTTGAAATTTAGTACGTGTAAATTAGAGTGGGGGGAGGGGGTAAATTTATCTAATTTTGCATATCGTTTATTGTTATCAAAATCACGGTGTCCCAAACTGATCACATTAAGCGGAGTCCACTGTATTTATAAACGTGATATGCTGTGCTTACCTATTACTTATATTAATATTATCTATCTTCGTTTCTCCATCTTTAATGCTCAATCAAAAGGAACAGATTAGATATTTTAATCCAATGATGCATTTCTATTGATGATTCTTTAGAATTTATGCATTGGCATTAAAACAGCTCTCCATATATTCTATACTATTAAAATCTGTGCGCTTCTGTGTGTGTGTGTGTGTGTGTGTGTGTGTGTGTGTGTGTGTGTGTGTGTGTGTGTGTGTGTGTGTGTGTGTGTGTGTGTGTGTGTGTGTGTGTGTGTGTGTGTGTGTGTGTGTGTGTGTGTGTAACATCATCTCCTCCTAAACCGCTGGGAGTTGAGTTTCGAACGAGGTATCCACGAATTCGGAAAATTTCGAGAAAGAACCTCCGCTAATTTAAATGTCGAAATTCGAATTAGTTTAGGAGATATTGATAAAAAACCCCATCAAAAACGCTAATTTTTGCTCTCCGCAATTCCGTGATTGTAACCCCTGTAGTCAAAAAAGTGAGAAATAAGCATCGAGGTTGCCATGTTTGGCTATTTTATTAAATTATTTAGACTCCTGCAGTAAAAATAAAAGAATAATGATTTTTTTTTTTCTGTTTAGATTATTTACAAAGTTATTTTTTAATTAAAATATTGCGTTCATGTTAAATCAGAGCTGGAATACAATGTTTTTTATGTGTAAAAGAATAAGGGATTGAGAGATTTCCGAGACTAATATGTATATTTTTTAGTTTGGCCCGAAAAAAAAATGGCTCATTTGGCGATTTTGAGAAAGTAGTAGGTTCTACCGATTTGTACAGTTTTGGGCTTGGCGCAAATTACTGAGAGCGTAACGAAATAGTATTTTTAATAACAAGTATAAGTTTTACGGCGCTATACTTCAATTTTCATATAGAAATAATGCAGTTATTAAGGCCATTTTAAACGATCTTAGAATTTTCCCCAAATTAAGTAAACTGATTTAAGTTACAGGAATTCCGCCAAATTTCAGAAAATTGAAATTCTCGCATTTTGTACATGGCAGTTAACGGTGATTAAAACCCGTTATAGTTAATAATAATTTAAATAACTGCTACTTATCAATAATTTGCCTGCATTAAATTTTGGCGATGGAACCATATAAATGATAGATAACTATTTCCCATTTTGATTGCTGTTAAATCAATGCTTCGAATGATTCCCTGAAAACAAAAAATCTCGCAAAATGGTGTATGTTGGCATTTGGCGATCGAAGTACTGTGTAAAAAATAATTGATTCTTATTTGTTAAAGCAGCACTACGGAAGTTTCTTTCACTAAAAACTGTTAGAAAGGCGTAATTAATACTGTCTAATATATTTTTTATTTTACGAATTGAAATGTATGTTGATTCCTACTTTAGTACATTTCTTGGCAAAGTTGGCGAAAAATATTGAAATGTAGTGCAACTCTGTACATATTATTAATTCCATTCCACAATTGAGATGAGCCGATGTCACTAGCGTATGCATAGATATATTTTTTTTTAATTCCGCCAAACAGGGTATTGCGAATTGCCTTTCGTGTCAAGTTTAATTTGTGATTTGAGCTATTTGGCATCGACTGGTGGCGTTATTGACACCAATATGGCAGTTCTAGCAAAGTAAACAAAAATAACTCATTTCATGTTCCATTTTTATAGTTTCCGTAGCAACGGAATCCATTGTTGCCACTTAAGTTATTAAATTTAACAATTAAGTGAAACCACTCATTTCTACAGCTTTTAAGACTCGTAAAAGTGAAAACGCATCAAATGTGAAACAAATAGAACTGTAAGAGGCATGCACTTTAAAAATAATCGAAGTTTTCGAAATAATCGAAGATGTATTTCAATAATTTATCTTTTGCGTCACGCTATCCAAAAGGACAAGCAAAATTTTCATATACATTTCACTTAGTTTGGTTACTATGACACTAACTAAATATTTACGTAAATTTTACTTGCCCTTTTGGATAGCGTGACGCAAAAGATAAATTAAATTATTGAAATAAATTCATTTGAATACATTATATAGACTCAGTGAAAGTGGGATATATTTGACAGTGTATTTCATAATTAAAAGCATTGCTTAAATGCGTAAATCTTCTTTAGAAAATAAAACGAAAGTAACTGTAATGGAATTTAAAAACAAATCTTTAAAAATCCCAGCAGGGCGTCACTCAAAATTTGATATTACTATTTTTAAGACCCATATTTAAAATTCATAGAGCTATAAAGTAAAATGCTGCGTAACAAATTCTTAACCAGTTAAGGGTTTTTGTATGGGTATGTAATATACACTACCCTCCAAAAGTTAAGGTACAACCTGTTTTTTGTCAATAATATGGAAACAAATGAACATAGAAGCAAAAAATTTGCACTAACTGAGCACTAAATAGTTCTTTACGACATAGGAATTTTGAGTACGACATAGGAATTTACATAATCTCAACACAAGCATAGTGTAAAAGCAAAAGAACACTTTTGGTAGAAAAGTCCACTTTTGGAGAAAACTGTTTATCAAAGCTTTTTGTGGAAACATGTGCTGGAAACATTACAAAAATGAGTTCTAATAAGGAATGTGTCCACCCCTAACTGCAATGCACTGGCGGCATCGATTCTCCATGCTGCTAATTAAGTTGTCGGACACCTCAGTAGGGAGCAAAGACCACACACGGATTAGTCCTTGTTCCAGCTCATGCAACGATCTTGGAGGAGGACTTGAAGCAGCCACTTGTCTGCCAAAGTAGTCCCAATCATGTTCTATCGGATTGAGGTCTGGAGATTGAACTGGCCATTCCATTCGCTCCAAACCTTGACTCTCAAGATAATCCTCAACAAGCACAGCTCGGTGAGGTCGGGCACTATCAACCATCAGAATGAAATCATTGCCAATTGCACCGTCATATGGGCAAGCACATGGATCTAGGACCTCATCCCGTAAATGTAAACGGGAAATGGGGACAATTTTTAATGATTGCATTGTTTTTAATTAAATTACTGTTAATTATTTCATTAATTACAAATGTCCCCACTTTTCCCCAGTTTTGTTTCAAAAGCGGGGACATGCCCCTGGTTCTATGTTCAAAAATCTGGTCACCTTAACTTAAACTTGCATTTCTTCAAAAGTATTTAGCAAGAGACGTTCAAATTTTGCTAATAACGGTTACAGCGGCTCCGCGCACACAACACCCGGCAATTGAAGGCCGGTCGAAGAGGAAGGGGTACCTTTTAGCCGAGCCGGATTGCGCCTCATTCTACCACCCATAAGTCCCTGTGTTCAAACCCAGCTCTCGCCGCACGCTCTCCTCCATATTGATGACCTGGACAACGAACACACATTCACCTTCTCACCAATAGCGACAGATGGTGCCAGCACCGACCTCTTCTATCTCTCTCGCTCGGCAAAGTCCGCAACGAGCGGCAGCGACTTCACCAAAGTCCGCAACGAGCGGCAGCGACCTCACCAAAGTCCGCAACGAGCGGCCGCAACCTCACAAAAGTCCACAACGAGTGGCAGCGACCTCACAAAGTCCACAACGAGTGGCAGCATTCCATAACGCTTGGAACATCGTTCGTCAGCCTCCGACTGACTCTCTAGGGGGGGGGAGTAGTGTGGCGGCACGAAGATCGGCTCCGCGCACACAACACCCGGCAATTGAAGTCCAGTCGGAAGGTTAGGGGAAGGTGGTGTACCTTGCAGGCACATTGATTGTAAAGCCACCAGGAGAGATAAATTTAAACTAAAATATTAGTTAGATATATTTATTACTAGAGGCTCATGGGAAGTTGTTCTATGACTGATCAAAACGCGTATTGCTGATGTAAAAACCAAAGTTTGTTTTTAGCATCAAAAAGTTACATTTCAAGGACATATCATTTTTCTTCCATAACCATAAGTATTAAATTTTGTTTTGAACTAATAATCACAAGTTTAAAAGCATGTTTACAGCTACATTTATGTATATTTGAAAATGGTTAACTCTTTATATAATAAGATATGGAAGCCATTTTATAAAACACTTGCTTGTCGTGTACCTTGGAGGTACCGCCAAGGTACACTTCCAAAATTTATTATGAATAAAAGTTGTTAGAAAGTATTTCTTTACTTTAATAACCAAAGTGCTGGTCAAATAGACCTAAATCTAAATGTAGGACTGTTAAATTCCTGAAGTTGTAAGCCTAAATATAAATTCAAAAGCAAAATTATTTGAGCTTACTATTAGACAGTAAATAAATATTTTAATAAATATATTAATAATTATTTATTTATTATAGTTTCATGAATAATATTCTTCACAATTTTTTAAGGGGATGGTGGACACCCAAATCATCAAAATTGACCCCAAAAAAATGTGTTTTTTCTTTTTTGCATACTAATATTCTACAGTTAAAGCTGAACCATGGAGAAAAAACCGCGTATGTCTACGGCAATTTTTTAAAAAGATATTAGGGTTTGAAAAAATTAAAAGGGACAGTTAAATGTCCACAAAAAAGCAAACAAACGCGTCAATAAACACGTCACAATTTTTATTGAGCGTTTTATAAAATAAGCTAATATTCGAATGAAATTATTTTTAAAATATGTTTTGTTAAGGTAAAATCATAAATAAAATTATTCAGAAGAGACGGTATTAAAGGTAAATGTAAAATTACACTTTAAAGTGTATTTTCTCCAAATCAAGTTTTTTGTGATTTTCTTGCCTTCAAAATGCTCCATGCGACTTAATTTTGGTCGGAATTGTACAAAATTTACTACAAACATTCTTCTCATATCTATATAAATAAAATTAGACTTTTGTCTGTACATTTCTTGGAAATAAAAAATTTTGCGATTTCTATCCGTTTCAAGCACCCGGGAATCCGATGCGACCCTCAAAAAAAAGTTTGTCTGTCTGTCATTCTGTCATTCTGTCATTCTGTCCTTCTGTCATTCTGTCCGTGACGCTTTTTTTGTTTAAGCATCACGTAAAAACGACTGAAGCGAATGATATGAAATTTGGTGTCATGATAGGTGGTCACTCAACTTAAAACATAGGCGTCGAATTTTTAAAAAATCTTGATTAGATTTTCAGATTTTGCGAAAATCGTTTCAAACTGCGTAAATTTGTGTTCAAGCATCACGCAAAAACGACAGAAGCGAATGATATGAAATTGGGTGTCATGATAGGTGGTCACTCAACTTAAAACATAGGCGTCGAATTTTAAAAAAATCTTGATTAGATTTTCAGATTTTGCGAAAATCGTTTCAAACTGCGTAAATTTGTGTTCAAGCATCACGCAAAAACGACAGAAGCGAATGATATGAAATTGGGTGTCATGATAGGTGGTCGGTCAACTTAAAACATAGGCGTCGAATTTTTAAAAAATCTTGATTGGATTTTGAGATTTTGCGAAAATCCTTTCAAACTGCGTAATTTATGTGTTCAAGCATCACGTAAAAACGACTAAAGCGAATGATATGAAATTGGGTGTCATGATAGGTGCTCACTCAACGTAAAACATAGGCGTCGAATTAAAAAAAAAATCTTGACTAGATTTTGAGATTTTGCGGAAATCATTTCAAACTGCGTAAATTTGTGTTCGAGCATCACGTAAAAACGACTAAAGCGAATGATATGAAATTGGGTGTCATGATAGGTGCTCACTCAACGTAAAACATAGGCGTCGAATTAAAAAAAAATCTTGACTAGATTTTGAGATTTTGCGGAAATCATTTCAAACTGCGTAAATTTGTGTTCGCACATCACGTAATAACTGCAAAGGTGAAAAAATGATATTTGGTGAAATGATAGGTGGTCACTCACCTTAAACTATGAGCATCTAATTAAAAAAAATTGATCAGATTTCGAGATTTTGCGAAAATCGTTTAAAACTGAGTGAATCTTTGTTCCCGCATTAAGTAATAATGACTAAAGCGAATGATATGAAATTTGGTCGCATGATATATGGTTGCTCAACATAAACTATAGGAGTCCAATTTTTTAAACATTTTTATTAGATTTTGAGATTTTGTGAAAATTCTCTCAAAATACGTTCAATGATGATTTCATCAAACTTCACGTAATAACGACTAATACGAATGATACGAAATTTAGTGATATGATAGGTAGTTGCTAATCTTAATTTATAGGCGTTGAATTTTAAAAATATTTTGCTTACATTTTGTGAGTTTGCGAAAATCGTTTTAAAATGCTGAAAATTTGTTCCAGCATCACAAAATAAAGACTGCAGGGAATGAAACGAATTTGGCTGACATGATAGGTTGTCACTCAACTTAAATTCTAGGCTTCAAATTTTTCAAAAATTTTGATTAAATTTTGAGATTTTGCGAAAATTATTTCAATATGCGTAAATATTCGTTCGCGCATCACATAATTACGACTAAAGCGAATGAAATGATATTACTTAGTTACTCTCTAACCTGTAATATTTTAACAATAAATGAAAATTATAACTTCGCTTTCTTTACTTTGGCAACATACTCCATCCATTCTGTGTACTCCTACAATGCTGACGAAAGTTTTTGCTTTTTGGAAATTTTCATTCACTAACCCGTCGAGGACGGGTACTTCAGCTAGTATTACAATAAATCTGTGTATCCTTTTTAAATAGGGTCAAAATTTCGATTATGAAATTTCACTTTTATTTACGAAAACTGAAAAATTTCGGGAAAGTTTGGTATATATCCATGAAAATATTTTTAAAAAATTAACTACTCGGTCGAATCAAAAACCGATACACAGACTTTTTTTAAATATATTTTTATGCTATTAAAAAACAAAATTACTAAAAAAAAGTTAAAATTAAAACGCATATAGCATTTTTTCGAAACTATAAAATTAATTAATTTTTAATTAATTACTAATATTTTTAAAATTTATTTAACAATTTTTTGAGTTGTTTATAATGCTTTTAGTTTAATATATTAAAATACAAAATGTCATAATCCTATCTTATTAAATAAAATAAAAAAAACTTTTTAATGTCCACCATCCCCTTAACACTTTGCATCTTTAGAAAAATTTGCACTTTGCATTTTTGAAAAATTATCATTTGGCAAAAGTTTAGATCACATGAACGTGGAATAGAATTAAATGGGTTACTCATAAAAGAGAAGATATTAAACAGTGGCTATTTTTATTTGACTAAACTTTATTTTATGCCTAAACTGTTCCAACTTTATTATTTTAGTTATATGAACAATTTTATGTTTTCAAAACTGTAAATTTAAAACTAATTACACTAATATTAGCCCAAAGTCAGCCGATGCAAAGTCAGATTACTGTAAACAAATAATAAACCAGATTTTCTTCATGCTGTATAGTACTCCATCTATTAAAAATAAATACCTCCAAGGTACACCACTGGTGGTGTACCTTGGCTGTATTGTAAGCTATTTTTTAAATAATTAAAAATTAGTGTAGAAATGTATTTGGAAATTTTATAAAAATATATGTAACTCCTGATATCCTTAAATTTATGGGGAAAAATTTTTTACTGATATTTTCCAAACACTTTTTTTGTAAAAAATCAAAGTTTGAAAATACCTCCAAGGTACACCACCTTCCCCTACCTTTTGGCCGAGCCGGATTGCGTCTCATTCTGCTCCCCATAAAGCCCTGGGTTCAAACCCAGCTCTGACCGCACGCTCTCCTCCACAAAATCAACATCAATCTCGGCACTAAAAATATGCATTTTGAATTTACTAAAATGAAAAGTACAAGAAAATGGTTACCTTTGAAAAATTCTGTATCTTCGTTGCAGCTTCTAGCAGCTTCAGCAAATGTAAAATGCTTTTCATAACAACATACCATGCAACAAACTTTGCGTAATTACGGATGCCATTTTATAGCAACAACGTGCAACAGGTGTGTCCTCTAAACAACTAGATCCCAGATAGCACAAACTTGTCCAGAACATGCCTAGAAGACGTCATATAGACAAGCTGACATGTCCATTAAACATCCAGGATTCGTCCATATGGCACTATAGGACGCCCACATGGGCACCGGCAGCATAGGGCAAGGGGGGGGTGCAATGCCCCCTTTTCGTATGCAGTTTTGTATGCAGTGTTTTCCCTGTTTTTTTTTCTCTTTCCAACATGGTAACCATACGTTGAAGTAGTCTTCGCCCCCCCCCCGGGAAATATTCTGCCGGCGCCCATGGATGCCCATATGACGTCTAAATGGACACATATGGACGTAATAATGGACGTGTTTGTCTAGTTATAGACCTTTTACGGTCGAATCCTGGACATCAATAAAAACCATTTAATAATTTTTAGCTAATTTTATGTAATGATTAATTTAAATTTATCGTTACACCTTAATAACGAATTTTGTAAAGCTATTCGTACCTAATTTTTTTAAAACCAACCTTTAAGTGCTTGCCCCGCTTCAGATTCGAACCCTTAAACATGGACTTCACAGTAGAGTGTGCTAGCCACTACACGCAGCGGGACTTGCTCTGGTGCGTCAAAATGTTGAAGTAAAGATTTTTTAGTTGCGGACTGGGAACGTAAAAAAAAAAAAAATATGCAGCTATTCGTTTTTTGATGTTGAGTCGCTAGAGAATTTTCTTTTTTTGTTTGAGGATATGAGTTTCTTTTTACACAATACCGCTTTTATAGGAAATAGTATTTTAACCCTTTATCCTAGGTGAGTTTATGTGCAGAGAGTCGACATAGTGTGGATCATCTGGAATACGTCCATAAATGGACATATTCTGAATATTCTAATTCTAGTTTTGATCTATTCATGGACATATTCTGGATTTTCCAGATTATGTCCATAAATAGATGTCTTATGGATGTCTATGTATAGACATGGATGTATTATGGATGAGTTGGATCAGAAATAGACATAAAATGGACAAATGTGTTATCTGGGTTGGTAATTTCCTTAGTAAGCCCAAGATCTTGCCCCTTTTGGATAACACTGTAAAAGGAACCTACCGTAAGTGATCATCCAAATTCAAAAGATATAGTACATTAAATTCAATTGCGCAAATTTCCTCATGGCTTTTATAACACAATAAATTCAATAGCGTAATAAATTTCCTCATCAACATTACTCCTTAAATTACGCCATACGGGACGTTTGGAAATCTTGGGACTTTTAGATAAACATCATGAAAAGAACTTACCGACACCGACTACTTACCGTGAGAGATCAACTTCATCCGACACGGACAACAAAAAAACGTGAAATGAAATTTGCTTGCTATGAGCCACGCTGACTTGCACAGTTGTAAACCAACAGTTACGATTGGCAAAAGCAAACTGTCGTGTTCCAATTACCAGCGCAAGCGCAATTACTTCCGGCTATATCCATTTCTTGCCACTTCACTAAGGCAATATGGATTATCTGGGATACGTCTATAAAAAGACTTATTCTGGAAATTCTATATCTAGTTTTGGTCTATTCATGGACATTTTCTGGATTTTCCAGATTATGTCCATTTATAGATGTCTTCTGGGTGTCCATTTATAGACATGGACGTAATATGGGCGAGATGGATGAGAAATGGATATAAAATGGACACGTGTGCTATCTGGGAGACAACTACAGGGAGGAGAAATATGTAAAATTGAAACTTCAACAGAATATTAAACATAAAAATTTTAAATATAGAATAATGATAAACATAGATAAGTTTTAGTAATGATTTAACACAGGAATGCACCGAATACCATATTTTGCCGAATAACGAGTACCGAATATTCAGTTAAAATTCTAACCGAATATTCGGCCGAATACCGAATATTTGGTTAAAATTTATTAAACCGTTATTAAGCTTTGATTGCAATGATTAATTTAATAAGTTTGATTTTAAACCATATTTAATATTTCATATGGTGTAAAACTTCAGAAATTAAAGTGCTGTAAAGTTTAACATCCAGGTGTTTCCTTTAAATATTATTAATAACATTTTTAAATATTTGAGAAATGATAATTTTTACCTGCATATTTTATAAAAAGAAATTAGCAATTAATTGACTTTACATATTTATGAACACTTATCATTATGAGGGGGGGTTTTGTTGGTTATTGTTTCATATTCAAATGAGCTATTAATAGTAAGGTTAATGCACTGTGTCATAAGATTTCCAAAAAAAATTGAAAAGCAGCAAAATTTAAATATACTATATGAGTGTTTTCTCTTAATTTAACCCATTAGTGCCTGGATATTTTTGCGAGTTTCTTCGATTTTTGCTAACACCAGAAGTAATTGATAAATTTCTGATGTCAACTTTTTGAACAAGGGATGATTTCATTTAAAATTGTTATGTATAAAAATTGAAATGTCAACATCCTACTTGCCATATTAAAATATTTTGTGGAATTGAGGTTCAATACTCGCGAATAAAGGCTAGGAAAAATAAATAACGTTTTCGAATGATAGCGATAATGCCGTCCCAAAAAAGGGACGCTAGGCATAAATGGGTTAAAACTAATTTGATTTTAATGGCATTAATTTGATATTAATGGCCAGCTGGCTGTGCCCGGCATAGTCAGCTGCGTCAAAAAAGGGTCTCTAGATCTGTGGCACGCGATGAATGTTTCGATCGTCCGCCATTTTGATGGTAGTTAAGTCGAGCGATGGCAACGGCTGCCCTTTTTTCAGCATTGAGAAAGAGTTGCGCCTCAAAGGGTTAAAGAACATTCTACTACTCCTGTGCGGCCCGTATTTGACGCCTCCCCGAAAGAAAAGAATGTGGTTTCTTCAAATGATTGTATTCAAAAGGGTCCTAATTATCTTGAGCTAATTCCTACGCTCTTAAATAACTTCCGTATAGGGCTTTATGGAGTCACAGCGGATATTAGGCGAGCATTCTTACAGATTTCTGTACGTCCGCAGGATCGTGATTACCTCAGATTTTTGTGGTGGGAGGGAAGCAACACAAAGAATGTAAAAATATACAGACACAAGCGTGTCGTTTTTGGCGTAAGTGCCAGTCCCTTTCTTCTTGCAGCCACCATAAATTATCATTTAAAGGGAGTGGAAGAACATCATCGGGCCACTGCTGTAAAATTGAAAGAGTCAATATATGTTGACAACTGCGTGGCCAGTGTTAATTCGCTGGAAGAGTTAGAAACTTTCATAAATCAATCTAAGGATATTATGCAGGCAGCAAAATTTGACTTACAGGATTGGCGTTACAACGAATTGCCAAATCGGGACTCGAACTCGGAACCTGACTTACATTGTAGTGATAAAGAAGAAATAGTTTCGGTGTTAGGGATAAAGTGGAACCTGCGTAAAGGTACGTTAATGTTAGATGTGAAAGGAGAACCAGGATTGTCGCCAAATAAGAGACAAGTTCTTTCAATGCTGCATCAGATATTTGACCCCATCGGGTTTGCTAGCCCTGTTACGATCATCCCCAAACAAATTTTGCAAGAATGCTGGAAAAGAAAAATTAATTGGGATGAAATTCTACCCCCAGACTTATCTAAAAAATTCATTCGATGGGCGGCTCAAATAAAATGTTTAGCTGAGATAGAAATTCCCCGTAAGATTCCAGCTTTAGATCAAAACATCACATTGCACGTTTTTTGCGATGCAAGCTCAATAGCTTATGCTACGTGCATTTTTTTAAGACGTGATAATGGGAATGAGGTTGAATGCCAGCTTTTACAATCCAGAGCGAAAATTGCCCCAGTGAAATCTTTAACGATCCCCAGGTTAGAAGTCTTATCCTGCGCCATAGGCGCCAGGTTGGCTAAAACGGTAAAGGAGGATTTAAACATGGAGGGCACAACAACCTTTTATTGGTGTGATTCCATGAATGCTCTATATTGGATCAAGAAGCAGGAAAATTGGGCGACTTTTATTTTGAACCGTGTTAATGAGATTAGAAGGATTAGTGATCCAGAAGATTGGCGTCATATACCTGGCAGGTTCAACTCGGCCGATTTCCCGTCACGTGGTTGCCATCCAAGAGAACTAGAAAAATCAAAATGGTGTTTGGGTCCAAAGTGGTTATATCAACCACCCGAAGCATGGCCCACCTCGTCAGATGGTGATTTCGACACAAACATTGTAAATTCTGAAAGAAGAAAATCAGTGATGTCATCCAGTAACACGAATGTTGAATATACCGATTTATTTGAAAATATTTCCGACTTCTCTAAAATTGTAAAAACAGTTAGTTGGATTTACAGATTCTTCAAAAATCGCCCGAGTTGACCCACCTCAGAGAACGAGCGGGCCCATCAGCTTGGAAGAAGTAAACCAAGCTGAAATAATTGTGTATAAATTAATTCAAAAACAGTCCTTTCTTAACAGTAATACTAAAAACCTCCGCAAACTTCAGCCAATCACTGATGCTAAGGGCATGATCCGAGTGAAGTCCAGAATTTTACAGAGTGATGACGACGAAAATTTCATATTTCCAATAGTGCTTCCTGCTGATCATTCAATTGTGTTAAAACTAATTAAAAAGGAACGGGAAAATATGGGTCATGCGGGTACACAATTTGTGATGAACAAATTAAGAGAAAAATTCTGGCTTTAAAAAGTAGAAGAACAATTAGAAAAATTGTACGTAGTTGCGTGCATTGCCGAAAATTCGACTTGCCCGTTGGAGAGGTCCTACAGTCGGCTTTACCAGAAGACCGGGTAAGAGATGCTAAAATTTTCGAAATCACAGGGGTAGACCTAACAGGACCTTTGTATATTAAAGGTAAACAGAAGGTGTAGATAACACTTTTTACATGTGCCATTTATAGAGCGGTTCACCTCGAACTTGGCTCCAGCCTATCTACAGAGACATTCCTGCGAGCTTTCAGACGATTTGTATCACGTCGAGGTCGACCTGCAGTTGTATATTCTGACAATGGAACTAATTTTGTGAGAACAGACAACCTGTTCAAAAATATCGATTGGGACAAAATTGCGTCAGTGGCTGTGGAGCGAAAAATAGACTAGAAATTCATTCCACCTCCTTCACCTTGGTGGGGAGGTTGGTGGGAGAGGTTAATTGATGTAATGAAAAGAATTTTAAGAAAAATACTTGGTAGATCTTCTCTAGATTACGAAACACTTCTTACTGTATTGTGTGATGTAGAATCGACGATAAATGGTAGACCACTTACTTACCTGTCCGAAGACGTGAGTGACCTCATCGCACTAACACCGGCGATGTTCCTACACGAGTTACCCATGTCAGGTGTGCCAGACATCGATCATGTAGATAATGCTTCGACCAAACGAGCATTGATTTACCAGAATACGTTACGCAATGATTTGAGCAAACGTTTCAGAATTGAATACCTCGGCCAGCTAAAACAGAATTCGAAATACATTAAAGATCCTACTTCTTTGAAAGTGGGGCACATGGTATTATTGTCCACTAATAAAAAAACAGTGAACTGGCCCTTAGCCAGAGTTTCTGAAATTATTCCATCTGCGGACGATCATGTCCGTCTAGTAAAAGTGAAAACTAGTGATGGTGAACTAATTCTTACTGTGCAACAGTTGATACCACTGGAAGCAGACTTTTGTCATCACAGTGATTTTGTCCGAAGGTTGAGGTCTTCCAATGCTTCACGACCTTAAGGTGGGAGTGTGGCGTAATTCGCAAACATTTCAATTTGTTTTGACTAACTTCCCCTGCAGCTGCATTTTTTTGGGGCCTAGAGCACCACTACTGTGATGACGCAAGGAGATCACAGACAGTGAACATTCTGTTTTTTTTTTCTCTTTTTAGTTTAGCTTTGTGATTGCATGGAAAGTGGTAGGCTCCGTTGTATCGGAGACCTGAAGTTATTAATGATTCTAAACTGAGTTCTTGTACATAATGTATATACTAATTTTGTAGATAATGTAATCCAGTAATTAAATTTTAATAAAATTTGGTTATTGCTTCAAGCAGTCTTACAGATTATACTATACGTCTTGAGCGGATATCTAGGACCGGCCCCACCTTCGCAGGCACCCCTCATAAAGGTAAGCAGTCATACCTTATTTTATTTGTTTCCTAAATTTTTTGGGTTTTGGTAGGAAAAGTAAAACCTCCCACTGTTTTTGCCTTTCAGGATCTTTAGGAAACCTGCAAATGAAGTACAATTATTATTATTGTACAATTGTTCCAGTGGTATCAACTGTTGCACAGTAAGAATTGTACAATTATTATAATAATAATAATAATAATAATTGTACTGAAGTAACAAATAAAGTATTAAATTACACACATATGTACAGCCAGATTCATAACAGATGTACTACAAAACAATGGTCATTTTTGGGATAATTAAAGAAAAAATATATTAAGCATATAGAGGGGGAAAAATCATGACATTAATATTAATTAAAACAAATATTTTATAATGGATATATATCAAAAGATAATAAATTAAACTCAGTATTTATCGTCCCAATTAAACAAAGCAATCCGAAATTTATTTGATTTTTTTTTAGTAATGATTTTTTAAAGGATTTTGATGTTTTTCAACATGTTTTTTTTTTCAATTACAGCAAATTTCTTACAAAATCGTAGAGGCGACCGAATTATAGACCAAATTCTTTTATTTGATTTTGTAGAAAGCAATGGTAGAGTACTGCTTTTATAAAAGTAATCTGAATTTTAAAATAATTTTCACTTTAAATTTTTATTTTAAGTTGCATTAATCAAGATTTTCACTTCTTTTACTCAGAAAGATATTAATGAACTTTCGGTAAGATTTAACCAAGTTTTGAAAATAAATTTTATCGTACAGTCTTTTCTCAATATCTTTTTAATAATAATAATACCAATGTTTGTTTGTTTTATTACAAGCAGTACTTGTTTACGAAACCGAAATACGTAGGACTTGGCGATAAACGATTATTGCCAATTGGCGCAGCCTTCAATTTCAACGGAGCAAACGAAAAAAGAATACAAAGATAAATTATTTTAAAAGGATAATTAAAATAAATAGTGTCGTAGTATTAAATACACTTTGGTGCTAATAATACATATTTTAAAACTCACTCACAGCGGTGATTTTCCTATAAAATATGACTGAAACTTTCTACCAATTCAATAGAGGTATTAAAATGACAAAAATACTAAAAATAAAGTAATAAATTGTACAATTTTAACTTACCTATGAAAGGTTACAGATCCTCCTTTGACAGAACTTTTTTGCATCCGTATGCGCTGCACCGCATAACCATTTTTCCTTAAAAATTATTAAAACGAAACAGGGCGATAGTCTTTAGTCCATACAAATGAATAGGAGCTATTTCCGGAGTTGCGGAATTCTAGCAGAAATCACGTGACACTAACGTGGGAACCGGTTGGGGTTGCTGTTGCTGGTACGCTCTCTACCCTATTATACCTCGTTGGCTTAAATGTACGGGTTAGAAAATCTTAGAAAGACCTCCCATGGAAGGCACCCCCCCTTGTATTGTCTTCTGGGGTGGATTTATAAGGGAGATTCGTTCCAAGCAAACAAATCCTAAATACCTGTTGTTACCCTAAGGTGACCATACGTTAAGGTAAGGTGACCAAACGTCCCCATTTTCCGGGGACAGTCCCTATTTTCAGGACATTTTTCAAATTGTCCCCAGAATGTAAAAATGGAACTGCGGACAATTTTTAATTACTGCATTGTTTTTCAATTGAATTACTGTTAATTATTGCTTTAATTATAAATGTCCCCAGTTTTGTTCTCAGAGTCGGGGACATGTCAACGATTCTGACACAAAAATCTGGTCACCTTACCATACGTCCTCAATTTTCGGGGCAGTCCCTAATTTTCTGTGTTGTTTTGCAATGTGTCCCCAAAATGTAAAAAGCAATTAATTATTTCAATAATTATAAAATGTCCCCAATTTTGTTTCAAATTTGGGGACATGTTCTCAATTTTACGTTCAAAAATTTGGTCACCTTATGTTACACCCAATATTTAAAAAAATAAATCACGTTTTCTTCATTTTATGAATGTTGATACTTTTAGTTTCATAAATATAAGTTCATTTGAAAAGAGCATTCTTTGTTCAGAGCAATTCTTTGAAAATGGGAATGGCAACACGACGGATGCAGGATCAAACATCTCAGCTTTCATAATGTCAGATTTGTGATTGTCGTGCGTGGGGGAAAAGTGTAGAAATCCAACATGGTAATTATCTTTATTAATCCTTTTTCTATTTATTATAATCTTCATAATTAGTCTTTTAAAGTGCGAGATAGTGATATTATTTTGGAACAATATCCTTATTTTACTTGTTCATTAGAAGTAGTTAATATTAAGTGCAATTGTAATCATGCATGCCCCTACTGTTTGATGGATATTGTGTTTTATGAATTAATTAAGGTACTTTTTAAATTCTTGCAGGGCGAAAGTACAGTAACCTTGAGGACTAAAAAATTCATGTCTAATCGACTACTATGTCGAAAACAAATGGTGAGTACAAAATGTTGGTGCAAGTATGTTGATCTTACGTGTATATTTGTACGATGTTCCATAAGTGTTTTGCGTGTAAAATGTTTATGAACGAGCTTTATTATTCTATTCTAATTTTCACAATGATCTTATTTTTCTTAAATATGTCAATTATTAGGATAGTTAAGAGCTGTCATTAGGAAGAGCAATAAACCAATTATTGTGTGTACTGAGTGTATTAATTTCTGGCCGTTGCTATTCGGACCGTTTCTTTAATTTTTACAGCAACGAACAATTTTGAATGCATTATCTTTGGTGCATCATCCGTTAAAATTTTTAAATACCTCAAAACTATAGAGTTTACGGAATAGCTTGTTTGCTAATGGTACCGTCAATGAGAATAGCCACTCAGATGTTTTTTCTGGCTTTGTACGGATTCTAGTGTTTTGAATTGAGAAAAATTAGTCACTTGTTTATTTACTGCAAGTGCTTAATTACAAAAATAATGAAAGAGCCGGTTCCTCATATTTTATTTGCTGTTGCATTTATGATCGTTTATTAAATGAGAAATTGTATTATAATATTTGTGGTAATTGCAACGTATTTTCAATTAAAACTCATTCTGATGTATTAACATTTATTCATAATTTAAACTAAAATGCTTGAATGCTAGACTTTTTGCCATCAAAATTACTTAAATCCTTCATCCAAAATTTAGATTATATATTGACGTTTCTTTTAATTTGCAACTGTGTCCAACCATTAAGTTTTTTCTTTAATGGTTTACCTAAAATGTTGCTACATTGATCATGTTTTGGCGTTTCTCTATTTTTCAATATCATAGAGAGCTGAAAAACATAACAGATTTAACTGTTTAATGCATTGATAATTGAAAAATACTTTCACCTGATTTTCATTCCTGAAAAGGTCTTAAGTATGAACTTGGTTATAAGTTATATTTTTAAATTTAATTTATTTGCAAGGTTTACATCTCCCCTTCCAGTGTTATAAATTTTGGTATTCAGGGATTGATGCAGATGAAATTAGCAGGGATGAAATTCTTCAGCTTTTTAGCTGATTTCAGCTTTTTGTGAATAAAGAGGAAATCACTTTTTTGTTTTTTTTCTCTGAAAATTCTGTTTTTTCTGTGAATTCCTGATTGTAGTTATTAGTTAACTGTGTGATATTTTTATCTTCTAGCATGTTCCAATGATTTTCTTCTCTTAAAACTTTTTTCACATTAATTAGATATAAATGTTACATGTACAAATTTTTGCTCTCGTATGATTTCAGCTTTTTTGCTCTTTTGCCAATCTCATCCCTGAATTAGGGTCTGTTTTCTGGCCATTTTAAAAAATTAAAAGAAACAGCTTTGATATTTGTCCTTTTCGGTCATTTTTTGAGGCTGAATCTTGTCACCAAGCCAGGTTTGCCTTGTCGTAGCCAATTGTAAACCACATAGCACTGGCAAAGTTTTCATTATGGGGGAAACGGGGGGGAGTGAGAATGTTTCACTAAATTTAGCTTGGCCAAATAACCAGTTGGAAGTTTTTATAAATGGGTATTTATTCCTGCGCTGGGTAAACATCAAAAATCACGATATTTGATTTTTAGTTATTTTTATTGGATCCAACTGGACCTCCAAGTCTAGGTCAGACGCACTTACATGCCACAAAAGTGACCCAGTTGAAGAACAAGTTTTTTTTATCCCCATAGACTTTAGGAGTTCTTCAGAATCCACTTTTACACTCTGTGTTAAACTTACAACTGTTTTCTCTTTCTCTCTCTCCCCCCCCCCCCTTTTTTTGGGGGGGGGGGGAAGAAACTGATTTGTAGGGTGTAAGAATTTCTCGCAGTAATACTTTTTTATTGCGATATTCTCACTCTGTAGTGGAAACACTGGCTGGTTTCAGATGTTAATGAACCTTGCTCATTAACTTTACTTATGATTTTTCAATGCCTTTTCCATACTTTTTTAAACAGATTTCAAGCTTACACTTTTATATAAAACTGTTTTAGTAAAATATAATTAATTTTCATGTGTAAAGGCTTAATACTAGTGATGTAACGAATATTTGGCCACTATTCGGTATTCGGCTGTTTTGCCGAATATTCGGTAGGCCGAATACTGAACAGGTATTCGGCTGAATATTGCTACATATTCGGCAGAACAATTTCAGAAAATAAGAGAAATATTTTTTTAATGCATTTACAAATAATACTGCTTAGTTATACTTCAATGAGTTAATCTCATGTAATAAAATATCGTAAGTCATTGAATTTTAAGCTCAATTAAACATAATCTAATGCATTAATAATATTACAAATTGCAGACTTTTCTACTTGGTGACACTACTTGACTTGATTTTCTAATTTCTGTATTGGGTGGGCGTAAAAGGAATTTTTTCAGATCCTTAATTACAAACATAATTTTGAAAAGCTGCTAAATGTTTTGCTCAGAGTTTGTAAAACACAAAACGTGATGTGATTATGTATAGATACCAGATTACTGACATTTACCATAGCATATTAATTTAATTATGAATATCTCAAAATATAATTATTGGTACGAATTTTCAGGCAACCTGCTGTTCTTGTGTTTGAAATAGTTTAAAATTCGTATTCTACGCTTTAAATAGTTGAAATGTGCTTTTTGTTGCATCAAAATTGGTCAACTAGAGCCGGAGATACCGAGGTTTGGGTTTCCAACTGATTTGTATGTCGTTTCTAGAAATCTCTAAAAATATTGGTCCTGGGCCTTCCGTAACTTCACTTTTGGGGACTTATTTTTGGCGCTAAATTTGGCAATATTTCGCCAAAAGTCGCCAAGCATTTTGGTCATTTGGCACGTTTTTCCCAATGGGGCTTGTAAAGTTAGTTTTGCTGCATTAACATGCATAATAGTTTAATATTTCTCTTCTATGACATAATCAAAATTCCTGCTTTATGTGGAATCTTTGAGAAATAAATTCTTCTGCAAGCTCCTTGTAGCTTCTGCCTCTCCTATAAATATAATGATGGCAGACTTTCCCGATAGTCTTGCTTCTGCTTCCACCAAGAGCAGATGTCCGTGAAGCTTAAGGCTTTGTATTGACTCTATAGAAACGGTGTTTTCACTTGTTTATGAAGCTGATTTTTAAGTGCTGTGTGTAAATTCTTCATTGTTGAGTCTTGAGGGACTTTTAGTGTTATCCGTCGTATATTTCTACTGAATTTTGCTTGTGGAAGTGTTTTATTTTGTGTGAAAATTACAGCATTTGTGAAAGCTTCTGTACTAAGCAGACTGCTAAAAGCACATTACTGTCTGATTGTGCTTATAAATTTTGTTCAGCTGATTCTTCGATGAAGTTCCAAAAGCAATAAAGTTTGTTCCATCCTGACAAGTGGACTGTTTTCTAGAACTTTCTACACCTACTTGTCTTTAGAACGACGAACCCAGGAATTAGCAGAGTATTCTGCAACATCATGCTGTTATTAGTGTTTAACTTTGTAAAAGATATTTTATCATGACCAATATTTTATTAGTTTTACAGATAATATACTGTTGTGTGTTTTTAAGTACCTACAAATAATATAAAATGAATTTTAATTAATCTTTATTTAGTATTTAATTACAAAATTGAATTAATCGTTTCGAAGTAATTTGGCAAACACAGACTTACTGGCACCCCCATTTGTTGCTTGTACCCTTAAAGAAATAATGAAATATTAAACAAAAAACTACTAACACACAAGACAAAACTATAAATAGTCAGTGTAAACATAAACATCAGTTTTAAATTTTAAATAATTAAATAAAATTTTATTTAAAATAAAACAAAAAAGCATGTTGAGCAAGAAGTTGTTTACCAAAAATAATGGTGGTCCCAAGTGTAAAAACATGGGCTTGATCGCGGGGTTTAAGTGTGATAATGGTAAACTGTTCAGCCAAATGGCTGGGTTATGTTACTGTTTCATATGTCACACTAAGAAAAAGTCTCCTTGAAGATCTAATACTAAAGCTATATTAAAATGTCCTCTTAACAAAAATACAGTTGAATAGAACAGTCCTTCATTGGCATTTTACCTCACATTGTGTAATTTGTTTTGTAATTTATTCAGAAAAATTGCTTTTGTGAAAATTCAAGAAAATGGGACTCATGAAAAAATTCCTGCAACGACCCCCTTATACTTGTAGGTTATAGCATCCACAGAGCTCGTGTCAAGATCGCAGCTATGCTGTAAGAATGCAAATGTGTTTCAGCGCTTTCACTATGACTATCTTGGCAATATCTTATCTGCTTGGTGATTGAATTTGAGTGGCTACTAAAATCCAAAAGCATAATTTTTTTAGTGTTGTTAACAAGACAAGACACCAGTGGAGCAATCCAGATTTCATTGAAACCTTTTTTTTTTTTTTTTTTTTTTTTATTGAGCTGAGAGTTAGAAAGTATTAAGAACTGTGTAGCGTTTTAGTATGCAACTGTGTCCAACCATAAAGTTTGTTCTTTAATGGTTCACCTAAAGTGTTGCTATATTAACCATGTTTTGGCGTTTCTTCATGTTTCTGTATCATGGAGAGCTGAAAAACATAACACATATCAATGTGCAATGGGCTTTATTTTAGTTGTAAAAGTAGCTAATGTGTTCTCATTTCTTACTAGATGATTTATGCAGTAGTACCTTGAGATGTAAGCTGCCATTAGGTTTTTCTTTTTAAACTTGTTGTGGGAAGCATGAATACTGTATTAGCCCAAATATAACACAATATTTTTTGACTGATCAATTCCCATTAAAATTCTGACTGGCATGAAATTTGTGGTCTAAATATAGGGTTTTTCTAATTATCTTGATGGGAAATTTTGGGGTCATTGCATTCAGGCTAATACAGTACAGTAAGTTTAGTTCTTCACTAATGTCATGAATTTCAACATACATCTTCAGATTATTGCGGTGGAAGACATTAAGGAACAGATAGTTGGAATTTCAGTCCTTATACATGTCGAAAAATAAGGAAGTGAAAAGAATTGAAAGAAATATTTAACATCACATGGGATACGACTTTCATATTTTCCACCCACTGAGAAATTAAATATTTGTAGTGTTAAATGTGTGTATGCCTATTAGTCGCATCCTTAGTGACGAATAAATGATTATGTGCATGTACAAATCAAAGATGAAAATATTCCAGCAAACATCCCATCTTTTATGCAGCTTGTGTATAGTTAGTGTCTACAAAATGTGTGGTTAGGATTTAGATATGTACTCAGGGATGAGATTCTTCAGACTTTTTCAATGTTTCATAAAAATTCAGTTTTCTCACAAATTTTCTGAATTTTTTTGTTTTATTAAGGCAAAATTGTATAGAAGTAGGATAGATTTAATATCAATAGCAATTACAATATTTATTGAACTTTAAATTCAAAAGTGTTATTACTCGATGTTGTTCTCAATCTTTCAGACTTTTATCAATCTCATCCCTGTATACTGAATATCCATATACATCTGAATGTGGGAGGGGGATCTGGATCCACTTTTAGTAGATCTTTGATGGATATCTTAATGGCATTTCAAAAAAAGTTGAAGGAATGAGGAATGGAAATTAGCACTTTCTGATTATGGTGGGCTTTCTCTCAGTCCATGTCCCCCGCTATTTCAAACACACACAAAAGCAGATATTAATACAAACGAAATTTGTGTGTTTGGTGCCCCTTTCAAAAACTGTAATTGATTAAAACAGCTCATTGAGATTTTGCTGTATATTTTAATTAGAATTATTCTAAGAAAAATAAGTGACTTAAAAAATAAGTATAAGACTAAAAAATGGGAGCCTTAAAAAAAGTTCTTGGGTCTATCCCTGAAATGCAAATTGCTTATTCTTGTGATAAATAGAAAATCAAATTTTCCTGAAGGAAGCTAAATCTTTCAAGAGAAAGCTTAGTGCCCCCCACCCCCACCCCCCTAGTAAAAGTCAAAATTAATGGTTGCCATTCGCTACGTGGAGATTGCAAATTTTTGTACCAGTCGCCAGTTTATTTTTCCCTTTTGTTTTTCACGGACATTCAAAGTTTTTATGAATTAATAGTAAAATACAAACAGGAGCTATCAAGATGTACATTCTTGTTATATTATGTTGTGTAATATTTAAAAATTGGAGTTGCCACTTTGAAACAGAATTGTTTCTGAAAGTCTCTTAACTGTCATAGGTAAATTGTTTATTACAGTGCCTAATGCAGCTTATGAAAATGACATTTTCTCAAACTACTATTACAAAAGGGGTACTGTGGATTTAAAAACTTACTTGGCTTGGCGGTAGTCATCCCATATTTTGTTACTGGAGCTAAATAAAATAATCGCCTCTTATTTCCGTCAGTGGTTTATTCACCGAGCTGCTTATACCGGTGAAAATCTGTATGAATTGAACGAAATATCCAAACTAAACTATTTTCTGCCAAGTGCCTTGGTAGTGAGTGCCACTTTATCCAGTCAGGTAATCTTTGGAGATTTGGTAAAATTTTGACTTAATTAGCTTTTAGAGCAAGGTGAAAGATGACTCATATTTTCATAGAGGTGGTATTGTAAGTAATTCAATCAAAACAATTGTTAATACATTTAACAGAATTTTAATAAAAATAATGATCAGACACTCAGAATCAGTGAAACACCTGGTGAAGGCAATGATGTGCACCCGAGCCAGGTATGTGTCACTACAAATTTGCTGTACACTAAGGACACTTTATGTAGAACATTTGAGAACAACAAATGGTCAGGGTTGTTAAAAACCCATGTTTTTTTCAGAAAAACCCAACCCAGTGGGTTTTATCAGATGAAGGGAGAGGTTTCAGAATATTTGAAAAAAAAAATTTGCTAATTACTAAATGCAACTTAAAGCAAACTAATTGATTAAAAAAATCAATTACAAATAAAAAGTGGTTAATTTAATAGTAATAACTGGTTACAATTATTAATCATACATGAAAAAATGTATAAATCAATAACATTAGCAACCCCAATCATTTTACTCTTAGATAAATTGACTATAAGTAATAATTTTAACAGTGATATACTAGTGCTTAACTTTTTAAACTAATCATTTTTTTATAGTTAAAAAATCCTTATTCATTTTTATTCATACAGATAGGCATAAAAATTCACATAGGAATTAAAACTTTCTAGAGTAAACTGATTTCCTCTTTTTTTTTTTTTTTTTTTTTCCCTTAGGTAGTGGAGGAGGGAGATAGGGAGCTGTTTATAAACTTTACAAGTAGTGTACTGATGTTAACCAATGTATTATCTACGTAATTATAGTTAAAAATTTTGAAAAAAAAACCACCCAGGTTATTTCGGGTTGGGCAAAATCATAACCCTGTAAATGATTACCTTTTTTTAATATTAAGTGGAATTCAATTTGCATGACACTATGCTCCTAAAAACAACTTAATGTTGAATTTCCCTTCCCCCAGAAAAGTTGCACTTTTTTTTTTCTTTTTTTTTTTTATCAATGTGCTTATGTTAAACTATTGACTAATGCAGTTCATATATTTTATTTTCTTACTTTTACTTTGGTCCTGCTGTTTATTCCGGTCAATCTCAATCAGTCCTGATATGAACGGAATAAATGGCGACTGCTGTGTTTAACATTTTGTGCATGAAATTATAGCTTCAAGATTATGTATTCTTCAAAATTTCCAAACAAAGATCTATATCAACAGATGTAGCTATTTAACTATCTGGCTCACCTAGTAGTTATATATTATAATGAACTATTTGAGTCTGATAGGTAAATTGTATTTTCAATTAATTTAACTGGAAAGATTGATAAAGATGTTTTGACTAACAAACTTTGTAAATTAATGAGTTAAGCTCTTATCCCGAGGTACCTCTGTTTAGTTTTATTATCAGTAAGATTTTTCGACTTTTTCAGTGTCCTATTGTTTTGATTTTATATTCCTAATCATTTAATATTTGTTGCATTGCCGTTAATAATCTGTGCAACTGTGTCCAATCATAAAGAAAGTTCTTTAATGGTTCACCTAAAATGTTGCTATATCAATAATGTTTTGGCGTTTCTCCATGTTTTACTATCATGGGGAGTCGAAAAACATAACAAATATAACTGCTACGTGTTTAAAAATTGTTTGTTTTTGAGAATTTTTATTTGATTTTGGTTTATTTCTAATTCAGGCATAAAACAAAACTTATAATTGTAGCATAGGATTGTTTTTAATTAAAATAAAAGTAACAATATTGTAACAAGTTGGCTACGGATTATTTAAAAAATTGTGGGACTTAATCTGTCTGGGAAAGTCAAGTAATTTCATGAAAATACCCAAAATTAGTTCTCCTCATTTTTGCCTTTATAACCCTTTTGCCAAGGGAAAAAAAAATAATACAAGTGTATGTTCATAGCACTTTCAGGTTTTGCATTTTTCCCTTCCCCTCCTGCTACATTGTTCAGCCACAAGCTAAAGTGACCAGAGTTCATTCTAGGATTAAAAAAAAAAAAAAAAAAAAAGGCAGGGTGCTCCAAATTCTAAACAGAGCACTTCTATAATTTTTAGGGTACTTAATTGAAAAGAATTGATTATGTACACATAGGTAGTGTTGACTCCAGAAAAAAAGGGGGGGCACTTTTGATTTCCACAAGAAGGTTTCAAATAAATAATGTATAGAAACTGGTTTGTAAAAATCTCAACTTGACTATGCCTTCTCCCAAAGCTTTAACATTGTAGGGTTCCCAGTAGCCGAATATTGTCATGCTTTCTACGACAAGCTGCAGAAATACAAAATCTGCAGCAGAATATATGTTTGTGCATGCATGTACACACAAAGATGTGGGTGCATTTAAACATTTTTAATTGAAAATTACAAGTACATGAAAATGGTCTTCAGTGCACTTTTCAACTCTGTTGAAGGGAATTTGTCTGCATATGGAAATGATATGAATTTTGTTATTATTTTTTTTTCTCAAAATTGTACATCTATTGAAGAAATTTTTATCCAGAGATATCAGCTTTTATCCAAAAGAATAACTTCTTGTTCCCCCTACCTTAAAAAAAAAAAAAAAAAAAAAAACCTCAGTGTATGTATATTAGGTTATGTGTGTTTAGCATGTAAAAAATTGAGGTTCTTGCAGTGCAGGATGTATAAAATTCTGATTTATTAATTTTGATTTAAATTCTTTTGTTTGCAATATTTATTTATTGAAATGAGTACCAAGTAAAGATTTTCAAAGTTACTGAACATAAACTTTTATTAGACTTTTATTTAGAAGTATTGCTAAAACCAATTTAATTCATTCATCAATTGATAATTATAGAAGTTGCAAAAATTACATTCAGAGTACAGAAGATTGCTGGAATAAATGAGTCATGCAAATTTTGTATTGCACCAACCGTTGGATGTACAGCACCAATTCGAATCCTATTGCTGAAATTAGGGATGGACGCGAGAATTCTCGCGAGACGAGGCATGCATTTTTTTGCGAGACGAGAAAGAAAATGTTTTACGAGACGAGACAGAGTCTTGTCTCGCGCGAGAATTCTCGCATTTTTTTCCGTCTCGCATAAATACAATCTGAAAAGCAACAATTTGCTTGAAGCCTCTACCGTTTAACTTGCGTCTCCTTCGTTTTCGGTCCTGGTATACTATCAGCACTCTACAATACGCACAAACACGTAACATTTAAAATTAGAACAGACGAGAGATATACAAAACACACAAAAGAGAATAAAGAGGCAGAAAAAAAAAAGAAAACAGAAGAGTTGAAAGAAAAATAATAAGTAAATAGGAAAGGCGGTACGGTATGTTCAAATCTGACCACTTTTAGACGGGGCATTAAGTTTGGGGCCCCCCTTACTATCCCCTTTTTTACGCATTAAGCCCCTATCTCTAACTTGATCTAGTGATAGACAATTAGGTAATACCTATATTATAGAGGAAATTCAGTTTTTTCCCCACAATTACTATTTCAGTACATATGAATTTATAATTTAGATAATCGGGATATATATGGGCCCCCTTTTTCTTCAGGGGCACCGGACTACCGCCCCCCCTTGCCCCTGTGATAATCGGGTTTCGGGTATATCAGAGAGAGATTAGAAGTAGAGCAACTTGCATTTGCATTGATGCTTAGTCTGAGTAGGTTGAATATGGTTGAATATCCTTGGTTGAAATATCCTTGTACCGATATTATCCTCAAACTTTCCCGCACGTTGCGGCGTGCGTAGGGGGGGGGCGCCCACTCTGGTAACAACTTTCTAGGGGCGGTTAAATCCCTATTGTTGGCCTATTTTAAAGAGATTAAAATGACATTTTTTATTCTTATATATTAATATCGTACGGAATGAAATGCAAGCCATTTTTTAAAAAACTATTTCTCTTTTCGTTTATATTATCATGTTTTCCCTTCCTTCGGCTTGCAAAACTTTTATAAATTTTTTTCCTCACCATCATTTTATCTTGCAGTTGGGTTCCTATTCTAAAATTATCTTCGCCTGTTAGATGTCTTTTCATTTTTAAAAAAAATCCACACTGGATATACATTAGGGGGATTATGGTTTAATTTTTCTGTAAACAGGGCGACCATAACGACTGTAGTACTATCGCAAAAATTATTGTGGAAAAGTACAAATGGATAGTCGTCAACAAATTAACTGTTCAGTAATTTAAAATATAAACAAAAAATAAGACTTCTATTAACCAACTGAGATACTATAATGAAATCTAAAAATGCACACACGGTAGTTTTATTGGAAATATTAGGCAAATAATTATAATTGTCGTTAATATAATCTTGTTTTCATTAATATAAAAATTACACATATTTTAGACTTAAAAATTGACGTTAAAGTAAATAGTAGAGATTTAATAAAGACTAAAAGTGTTCTGTTTATAATTTTTCAAGGGTTATCTTACAACCAACTGAACGATAAGTAATTCTAATTTGTGTTAATATGTCCTGCAGTAATTTCAACAGAGGAGATTACTTAAAAAAAAAAAAAATCTGTTTTGTCTCATGCAGATATGATTTTAGTAAAATATTCGCTACTTCTCGTATGAAGAGCAGGTGTGCAGCTATTTTAAAACAAACGGTTGTCCATTTCATGTAGTGTCTGAGGTATTTAATGCTACAACTTGAACAGTATGATGTAGAAATAACACATTTTGAAAGTCGGGAGTTCTCTGCAAACCGCTAAGCTTTTCACTTTTCTGATCGCGAATGACACTGACGTAGTTTTTTGAGTCATTATATTGCAATGATGCCAGGTTAATACTCATGACGCAAACTTTACATCAAGAGTCAAATCATTTTGCTTTTATTTTAGATTCCACATCACTGGAATTAATTGAAATTACTCATGTTAGGAAAATTTTCGTTTACTACAGTGCGAAGAACGGGCACGCAGCTAGTAAATAAAAATAAATACTATATTTTCGGTGTGACATTATATATACGGATTAAATCTCAATTTCTTTTACTTCAAATGCCGATATATGCTGATATAGTTAATAATATATCTACTAATGTTGCTATATGTAAGTAATTGTTATTATTAATATTAATTTTCAATAAAATCCCAATAATAAGTTAGTATAAAATAGTAACGAAATCGCAGTCCTTAATTTTGCGAGACTCGCGAGACGGGACAGCAATTTCTTTGCGAGACGAGACAGAGGTTTACCACTGCGAGACGAGACGAGACAGCCCCGATTCTCGTCTCGCGTCCATCCCTAGCTGAAATGTATTTGTTCTTCCTCTTTCACTTCTAGCTTAATATTGGCGCATTCATGAAAATTTAACACTAGTTTTAAAAAAGCAGTATTATTTTATCCTTAAAATAAACTAATTATCATAAATAAGATGTAAGTTTTAGCAGACAAATATAACAGGGTGCGTAGCGCCTTGAAAAGTGCTTAAAAGGTGCTTGATTTTAAAAATTGTTTTCAAGCACTCTTGAAAGTGCTTATTTTTTACATAAATTCCCTTAAGGTGCTTGAATTTGCAAGGAAGTGCTTATTTTTTTCTCAGCTTCCGGCAGAAACCTTTATAAACACTACGCCGATAAAGAGAACAACTTTTTCCCTCCCATCCCATCGCTTATTCTTCTTGAAACCAGAAGAGCGTGCCTAAAAGCAGGTGCAGGTGGTTCCCTGTTGATCATGACAATAGTAATGCTGACTCACACTTGCAGCCATAAGAGCCAGTCCGGGCCTAGTTGTTCTTAAAATACTGAATATCAACCAAAACTAGTCTGTTGCACCTGATGCAAGTTTAATCATTCTACTCCTCCCCCAAAGAAAAAAAAAGTTTATCTATAAGTTATTTATGTTTTTTCGCCATGTGGCTTTGCGTCTTGTGAAGGAGCACTCTACCGAATAAACACTGCCTTATGATATTATTACGATAAAAAATCAATTATGAGTAACTGGCAAGCTCGGGAAACGCTGAGTGCTTTTACAATAAATCCCTATGTTATAAATATCAAAAATAATAAATGAATAGAAACATACAAAGCTTAAAACAAACAATTTGCTGAAGCACGCTCACTACATAATCAACAGCTGGCCGTCCACGGGGGGGGGGGGGAAAAAATAATTCAAAACATCTTTAGTGCTCACAGAATTCTCCATAGGTAAAATATTTTAAATAGTTTACTTTTTTAGAAAAGCATTATTTTTGTAACATACTTATAAAGTCTCTTTGAAAGAAGTAAATTATCTTTCTTAAACTTTGATTTTATCTTTTTAGCATCAAAAAGAAAAATATTTTAAAATTGTGTTAATTAAATATTTATTTTAGCCAATATGTTTTTAATAAGCTAATTAAATAGCGTTAAGTAAACAAAAAGTATTTGAACAATTTTTTTTTTTTAAGACAACTTCCAGAATTAGCTTTTAAATTTTTTTTATAGAAAATAAGCTTAAATTGATGATAGTTTGTTCTACAAGTAACTGAACTGTAAAGCTTATTACACAATTAATTTCTTGAAGACATCCTTTCACAGAATCAGCTTCCTCTTGCTTTTATTTTATTTATTTTTTACGTCATTTAGTGAAATGCTGTGAATTTTCTAAATTTCAGGAGATAGATGCTTTGAATATTTAGAATAACAAATCTTTAATAGTCTGGATTAAAATTCTGCAGGTCTACTTTTATAAAAGCAAAACAGTGCCATAAAAAGAGGGTGGGGGCAGTCTGCCAAAGTGGCAAGATAAAAACAAAAATAGGGGGCCAGCAGAAAGCTAAACTTAGAAAGAATGGGGCGACAAACTGAAGGGACTGCGCCAGGCACCATTAACCCTAGCTAACCACTGAGACAAGTCATTATGCTCAATTTTGAAGATAGCATAATATATTTCACGTGCTGTATTCACAAAACATCATTATGCTAAGGTACTTTCGATATTATCCATGATTATATATGGTTAGTAAATGCCTGTAATGACTATGAATGTGTGATAAGAAATGAAATACGAGTCAGTCGTTCAAGGGGGTGGGGTGTGGAACTATACTAATGTGCAAATTAATTTAAAACATCCTGGAGTAATAACTATGCAGTTGGCAACCAACTCTTGAATAATGATTACTTGAGTCAGCAAAAAACAAAACATGCGAGGGGGGTCGCTCTTCAGTTTACTCGTCTTGCGCAAATTAAAACGAAGGCAATGAAAAGGGCAAACAATATTTCAATTTGGGGGGGAAAAAAACAGAATATTTGAAAAAAGCATTTAATAAGTAGAGTATGTGAGATAGGTCAGATATAATGTCAAAGGTCTTATGATGTGGTTATTGTAATCACTTGTATTTCTGTGAATGGGCTGCAAAACGAACCCAAAATAGTTTTTAGGAAATTTTAAAAGATGTAATTGTAGACAAATAATAAAAATGTGAAAGCAGAAGTGTGTAGAAAGAAAAGAAAAAAGGCTGCTGACCACGTAAAAGGAGATAAAAGGGCCGGCCACTGGGAGCTGCACCCTGCCAAATCAGTCTAGACTGAACACTAATAGGGTATGTAAAAAGAGGATCATTTCTATGTAGAATTGAGGGGAGGGATTTCTGGAAAAGGGGCACATTTTTAGATGGGTGCTGCACCCCGCAAAATATGCCTAGAAGGAACTCTGCATTGGCAAACATTTAATATGAAACTTAGAAGACCAAAATATTTTTTTATGTTAAGATTCACAATAAATTGCATTGTTACAACCTGGGTGCACCTTCAATATATATCATACCTTGATTTATTATACATATCTAAAAAGCTAATCAGCCATCGCATTTCTGCCTTTTCCTTTCAAAAGTGACCTGCCATTTCTATAAAGACTAGAGTAGTAAACCTCTCGAAAAACCATTTAGATGGTATATTTTCTTGAAATATGGCCTTTTCTGCTCATCTCGGTTCCAAGTTAGATGAAATGGTAGAAATCATCAGTAAATAAATGAGGATTGACTAGCATTGTTTGATATGTAGACCAAACGAATTAAATGGCAATACCTTGAAAAAATCTGTTGTACCTATTTTAACATGATATTGTAATTTATTCATTTTAAATATGTTTTTTAACATTTTATGAATTTATTTCAGGTTGTAGATGTAACCCATCCTGGTAAAGGATCTGTTCCCAAAACAGAAATCAGAGAAAAATTAGCAAAATTATACAAAACCACACCAGATGTCATATTTTGTTTTGGTTTCCGAACACAGTTTGGAGGTGGCAAGTCTTCAGGCTTTGCTTTAATCTATGACACACTAGATTATGCAAAAAAATTTGAACCAAAGTACAGGCTAATAAGGGTATGTAGCTCCTTAAATTGGTTTTTATTACTGCTTGTTATCTAAAAAGTTAATATCATACTTAATTTTATTTTCATCTTTTAGAATGGCTTTGGTGAAAGAACGAGAACAGGCAGAAAGCAAAGGAAAGAAAGAAAAAACAGAATGAAGAAAGTGAGAGGAACAAAGAAGGCTAAAGTTGGTGCAGCCGCAGGAAAGAAGGTATATTTGTTTTCATGTTCGTTGCATGTAATTGTTTAAGTGGTATATTTGTGTTTGTTGAATGTTTTTTCTACTCAAAGTTTTTAGTTTTTTTACTTTATAGTTTTCCTTTTTAGTATGAGGAACAGTTTTCATGTGTTGTAAACCCATATAATGTACATGTTTTTATGTTGCATGAAACTGTCCTGTGTAAAATTTAATACTTTGGCTTTTCATTTCTTTTTCCAATCTTTGTTCTTTAATTTTACGACTGATTTATCCAAAATGTTATGCATTAAAATGGCTTGTTCATGCAGCATATGCTTGAACTTTTATTGAATCTTAAAAAATCTAAAATGTTAAGGAACACTTCAATCTGCTTGTATTTGGGTATAGCACAGCCTGTTTGTGAATTTTTTTTTTTTTTTTCCCTCCCCTCTTCCTATAAACTTTTTTTTTATTTCTTAAAAGTTAGTCCCTTCTCACCAAAATGCAGTCTTAAACAGTGATGATATTACTAGTTTAAATCACCCGATGTAGACCTTAATTAAGGTGTCCTCCCTTAGACACCCCTCCCCTTAAGTTTGCTTATTCAGCATTGAGCACTTTTTATAGTTCTTCCTAAAAAAAAAAAAAAAAAAAAAAAAATGCACATTTTGCATTGAACAAAATAAGACCATCCATATTCTATTACTACAGTGGTGCTTAAATTGCACATTTTAGTATATAAAGAAATGCTTTAAATTGTTGCATGCCAATGTGGATGTTTTACAATGCTAGAAAAGATTTAAAATCACTTGGTTCCTTGGATAGATAAGCATATGTTTGATCATTAAGTTTATTGATACAGGTATAGAACAATATTGTTCTTTCATAGATTTTCTCCTTTTAGTGTTTAAAAAAAAAAATAAAGTGAGTTGATTTCCAGTTTGCTAGAAAATCTAGAATAATATAGTTGCTCAGAAATTTTTTAACTACCAGTGTGCTGTGCCTGCCTGTTTGAAGCTAATTTCTAACACCAGGATCTATTTTAAAAATACATCAAGGCTAATGCTATTCTTTTCCTACAGAGGCATTAAGAATTAAGACTATCAATGGAGATTATTCAGCTGCTTTCTTCTCTTGCTCATCAGCCTAATGTACAACTCTTTCTGTTTCATCTATTTCCTTTTGCTTCTTTTTAAATTAAAAAAATTTGTATGTTGTTATCCTGACATATTTGTTTTCTTCTCTTGCAGCAGTAAAGAGGAGAAAAGAAGAATTGTATGTACAGCACACTTTTACAATAAAAGTATTGTGTGTATATTATCTGTGTCATGTTATTGTTTTGTGTTACATTATAACATTCACACACTAACTATTCATGGGTAATTGTTTATTGTTTGATATCCAATGAGTTAGACTTTTTCTTGTATTGTAAACCTTTTTACAGGTCATAGTACTTATCTTTCTTTTAAAGCAATTCTCAATCAAAGGAAAGAGCTGTGTTAACTTATTAGGCAGAGAATTGGTAAAACAAAATTTGATGAAGTAATGCATTTGCTTTTATTTCTTTAACCACGTGATTTCTGTTAAAAATTGACTAAAGACATTTCTTCTTTTTTTATGTATTTGTTAATGTTCACATTGAGTATTAGAGGGTTGCCAACCACTAGGCATTTTTATAGCTTCTCTACAAAAGTGGCTATTAAGCTCTGCCTTTCCAGGCTCAGTTTCCTGAACAGGCACTTCTAGTGCATCTTTAAAGTATTATTTTGTTCTCACAGTTCATGTTTTATCTCATGCAAAGTTAAAAAGATATAAAATATTAGTGTTGTTTGGGTGTGTTTTATGTTATAAATGTCTTGTTTATTTTGTTTTATTAGATTGAATATGTGCAGTAGGGTTTATTGAATAGGAAGATCTCTAAAATCAGTAATTCTAGTGACTTATTTAATGTTTATGTAAATTAAGTGATTGTTCCTCCAGGGTTGGCAACCCTGGTATAGTTAAATGTTTGTTGTAACCCCAAAAATTTTGAACAAGATAATTAGAAAAATCCCATATTTAGACCTAGAATTTATCGCAAGTCAGTTTTTTTTTTTTTTTTATGGACGATGATCAGTCAGAAAACCCTTAGAAAGTCCTCCAACCGAGGAACCTCCCATCCTTGGCAAATCACCCTGGTATAGCGTTGCCACAATCACACAAAAATCTAATATCACACTGAAATTAGTTTTAATCCAAGAGAAAGCACTCGGGTGTTAAATTAAAATTTTGTTTCTTTTCAAATTTTCTTAAATCTTACGACACATTACATTAACCTTGCTAATACTAACTCATTTAAATTTGAAACAGTAACCAGGAAAAAGAAAACCTCATAACTATATAAAGTCAGTTAACTGCTAATTTTTTTAATAAAATAAGCAGGTACAAAAATTACCTATATTTTACTAATACTTAAAACAGTTATTAATAAGATATAAAGGAAAAACTTGGATGTTAAATTTTGCAGCATTTTAATTTTTGAAGTTTTACACAATATGAAATATTGTTTAAGAACAAAGTTTAATTAATTTTAACCAAGTATTCGGTTAGAATTTCAACTGAATATTCAGTATTCAGTGCATCCCTGATTTAGTTATTGTATTATATTTTTTTAAATGACACCAGAACAATAAATTGCAAGCATGTTTCACACATTTATTTTTTATAGTTCACAAGTATTTTTTAATAATTGACTTATAATTTACAAAAACTAAATCTCTCAAGTTCAAGATTGATAAATAAAAATCTTAAATGTTTATAATTAAATTATCATACTTTCTTTTCTAGTTTTATACAGGTATGTAACAATTTTTCAGGTTATGCATTACATTTCTTTAATCAAAAATGTTTTTTAATTACAAATTAAAAAGACAAAAATATATCTGATTTTTTTGGTTCTAAAATATAGGAGCATTCTTTCACAGTACAAAAATTTATATGGCACTCTATTTGGGGGGGGCAAGTTCTTTTTAAAAAAATCCAAATTTTAGGACAATTTTACTTTTTTACTCTTGATTTCGCCATTGACACACACAAATAAAACGGATTAGTCAAAGTACTTCCTGTATGGGGTGATAATCATACACAATACTGTTGTAGTAAACTAAAAACTATTTTAAACTAGTAAGATACCATGTTATAATTTTCGTTAATAAATGTCACAAACACAAGTACATATTTTAAGTAGACTTAACTTTAAAAATCAATTGAAACTCAGAAAATCACAAATGAATTAATTCGATTGAAAAATACGTAACATAAGGGTCAATTTTTAATCATTAGGTATTGAAGACGTCAAAAAAGGAATGTTCAGTAAAATATTGTCATTTAAAAAAGGATGAAGATTGAAAATTTATCCCTCCCTCGAAATAAATTTTGGGACTACCGTGAGAGAAATCACATATACTGAATGCACACATTTTTCAAATGATACACTAAACAGTGCTTAGAATTAAACTTCCCCTATAAATAGCAGTCTACATCTACAGCCAAAAAGGATGAGAAGATCGCCTCCAAATTTGCACATGGACACTACACAGGGGTCTGTCTAGGTCGAAAACTGACCCGTCACAAAATTCAATATCGGAAAACGGCCCTTTCACAAAATAACTATTGCACTTTTCAATTGAGTTTAGGAATTATTATCAGTTAGCGATCGCCGATCGGCACCCAATAATATCTTGGCCTAAATGTAAACAACGTTGACAATGATGACGGGAAGGTTGATTGGAGGCTCCTAAAGCCAGGGGGGTAAATTACACCGCCTACGATTGCAGTTTGAAGCAGACGCCTGCACTTGTTTGTTCTTCCTCCTAAGTTCCCCCCACCTGCTATGTAGGAGCTCTCTTTCTGGGAATAAAAATCGGACTAGTAGCGAGCGCTCATTTATTATTTTTTTTCATGTGAGTTGTGTTTATGCCAAAAAATTAAACATCAAGACTTATTCCACTATAATATTAATAAGGGTCATTGCTAGAAGAAAAGGTGATGACAGCTGTCATTCTCGGATAATTACAACGTTCTTCATGAATAAAGCCAGTGGCGTATGTAAAAAGGGCATCCAGGTTGGGGAGGAGATTAAAAGAAAGCACTTTGTTTTCCAAACTGGCACATTTATGCACAATGCATTAAATGTTCAGGAATCGTTTGATGCAATCTCAAAATGATTAACTTAGTCCTAAATCTTATTCTAAAAGACAAACATAAATTCAGATCAATGCAATGTTTCAAAATCGCACAAACGTTCTAACTCGCAATAATTCGTTTTGCATTTTGAAATGAATCCGTACTTCTCTAATGTTTAGTAAATATCTGTAATTACTATAAATAATCTGAAGTAGAAAGGCCATGTAATGATTACACTAAAAGCAATCATTAAGAACAACTTGCAAGAGTGCATAACATCCAATTCAAAACAAGGAGCTGCCGTCATTACGTGGCTAAGCTTATTGTTTACTAATTCACAACTGCATACTTATCAAACATAACATCCTTACGGGTGAAATCATTTTCAACTCCCTTCTTTCCCCCCCAACTGAAAGCGTAATGTGCCAGATGGCCCTTTTACATTGCTGAAAAAACAAACATTCCAAGGGCATCTTTCAGATCACGCAAATAAAAGAAAACAGAAAAAATAATTATTTATAAAAGGACATTTTATCTCGTTGCATTAGAAGAAGGAAAAAAAAAAAAAAAAAAGCTGATTAGATTTTTTTGAAGGAACAGTTATACCTCCTGTTTTGTAAAGGGTCATTTAAACATCAATTTTGACTTCATTGTATTGTCTCCTGTATAAGAAAAATGTATGGTAAGGAAGGAGAAAAAGTTTTGGCAAATAAGAATGGAAAAACGGACCGACATACCCAGGCATAGGGGGGAGAAAAAGGACTGCCAGACGTTAAAGGATTGCCGGGTGCTGCGCCCTGTTTCATCGGTGGAGAATCCACACTGTGGAATGTGAAATGGGATAAATATAGGTCAATCACTGCTCAAAGCTGGAAAAAAAGGGGGGGGGGGTGTAGAAATAGTGTAATACTGCATTTTTTCATTCTTGGGAGTGAACAACAAAGCATAAGAGTGATTTTATTGGGATTTAATATCATTTTAAAGAGCGGTCATAGGGGTACACTACAGAGAAATGCTATCGGCATAGGCAGGGCCGTAGCGAGCAATTTTTTGCTAGAAGCTATCATTTTTGCATCATTTTGATTAGACTGAAAATTTATAACTTAATTAGATTTTTTAAACTTAATTAATGCATGGGCACATCTTACAGAGTGGGAATTTTCTGTTTGGAGACCATATAAAAATGAACATTTGTATTTATTTAGATTTAATCTTCCAACATTTATAATCATTACTGTAAAATTCTGTGTGCTTTTTTAAAAAAAAAAAAAAAAAACATAAATTTGTGATTTACTGTTAAGTATTTGTGAAAAATATTTAAGGAATAAAACCCCAGGTCAGTGTTTTTGGGATATTCTGTGTACACTGACCAGTAATTTTTCTTTAATGGTACAAGTTGAAATTAATTTTTAAAAATGTTAGCTAATTTCTCCCATCTGTAATTATCTGCAACTTATTTTTGCTTTCCCTTCAATTGTTGAAATTTAACTAGATTTAAAAATTGCATTTTTCACATCGTTAGTATTAGAGTATTTCCAGTCGAAACTGACAGACATTGTAATATTTAAAAATTACTAAAGTTTGAATTTGGGGTGTAAATAAGTGTTTAGTACCTGCAATTTAAAATCAAAACTACCATGGCCTACGTTTATTATAAAATCTATTTTTTAATCATTTAAAAGTAAAGATTTAAAGCTTTATATTTTTAATTTTAATCAATTTTTTTTTTTTAAATCTTGTTCCAGGGTATGACTATCCCGGATGTTCAGTGAACAAGAATTACTATTCAGTTTTGGCCAACTTTTTTTAAGGGAACTAACTATACCCATTTTGTTTTTAATTTTTTTTAAAATATTCAATTTTATTTCGTGATTGCTTTCTTGCTCAAAAATGAAAAAGAAAATTGGAAGAAGTTCACAAAATTAGGTATAAATTCACAAAATTAGGTAAAATTTCACAAAAATAGGACCCTGGGAAAGAAACCTGGACTGACCCCTGCTACATGAGATGTGCTTACGTTTTTTGTTTGTTTTTTAGTTCAGAAAATGTCTGCTAAGCGGCACTTTGCTTTGTAAAGTCAACTCTATTTATTAGCCTAACTAGTTTATAGATGTGCTCATAGACTACTGAACAAATGTTGAAATTGTGTGTTTATTTTAAATGATCCATTTGCAGTTTTATCAGTTAAAAAGTATATCCCTCTGTTTTATGTATTTATCACACACAAGAATGTTGCAATATAATTTTCCATAGTGTCCCATGTCAGACTTGCCAACATTTACGCATTTTGACTGCTGTTTACGCATACAATGCTTTTTTTACGCATTTCCAGATATTTTCTTCCTAACTTGTGTTTATTTCTTTAAAACTGAAATTGATATTAAAAAGAAATGTATTAGGTTTTAAATTGAATGATGTTCTATGTTTGTGCTTTTTTGCCTTTTCAATATGGATCTATCTAAGTGCACATCATCGGCACCATGATCCACATCGCACATCTATGTTGACACAATGCACATCAAAATATTTTTCTTTGTTGCCACTGAGGCAAAGAAAAAAATCTTTTTCCAGATGTGGCGCCGAGTATTTCTTAATTGGTTTACCCAGTCATGACGTCATAGAGTAGAGCGAATGGGTGGATCATTTATTAGGGAGTAGGTCTTTCTCCTGTGACTTGTGCGTCTCGCGTGGTGTTCTTCGTTACCAGTGCGCGCCCGCTTTGGGGTTTAAGAGACAGTGGTAGACATAGATGGTAGTATGAGCATACTTCGATTGATTTTCTGGGGATTCTTTTCGATAAATGATGTGTAATGGCGACAGGAACAGCATAACTTATAAACAGAGTTATAGCAAGGGGTGGGCATGTATAGTATCATATGTCAAAGTAGCAAAATTTGCTTATTGAAACATGTGCCGGGGTGATTTCAGCATTTGGTTTCAGCTCATGGAGGAAAGTATGACATTTCTCGCCACGTGAGTTCGTCAAAACACAGTGAAAATGTGAAACGTGCTAAGAGCAGCAAAAGTCTACAAACATTTTTCAAAGAGGACGGACAGTCCAGTGACAGATTAATGAAAGTTTCTCGGGGGATGGGGGGTAAGTTGAGAGATTGACATATACATTCATTTTATTGAAGCAATTTAGGATCTTCTACATTAATTTCTTTTTTCTCGGGGGGAGGGGGGTCCCCTCTCCCCCCCCCCCCCTCCGGCCTTGGGACAGTCGGGTGTTATTCATGCAGAACTGTTAACACAATGTTCCTATTTCGCCAGCTGACCATGCTGAATGTGAGAGGGTTTTCAGTATTATTCGGAAAAACAGAATCCAATTCAGGTGCAACTTATCTAATAAAATTTTTGAAAGCAGACAGCGAAAAATCTTGCTTCGAGAAAACTTTTACTTCAGATTTTCTGAATAAAGCCGAAAAAGCTGCTTCTTTGAAGTCAGCACAGTCAAAATAAGAGTTTTTTTCAAACCAGTGATTATAATTAATAGATTGTTAGTCACCAGAAATTTGGAAAGTGGTGTATTGATTTGCCTTTTATTCAGCAACTTCATTTTCTTTTATTGTTCTTAGCTTTATTTAATACTTCAAACAAATAATTGTGATACAAAATGCATTAAAAATAATACTCCTGCATTCTATAGTGAAAGGTAAAAAATAATGCTCGTGCGTTGTATAGTAAAAAAGTGTTGAAATTTCTGTTCGCGCGTTGTTTTACACATTTTGAAATTTTGATGTAAAAATATTAATCTTATTATAGTGCTTATTTTTTTACACCTATTAAAATTATATTAGCATCGGCACTTTCACAATTTTATCATAACTAGATCACAAAAATGAAAACACAGTACTTGGTATCAATATTGATGAATGCGAAAGGTCCTTTTGATTGAAGCAATGCAAAAATATATTGGATTTGTCAATATTCGTTAATTGAATGTAACTATACTGTGAGCAATGTATGATTACAGTGAGGGGCGATCGTCCCTTCCACAAAAAAAAGAATGTAAAAGATCCTATATTACTAACATAAAATTGTCAAAAATCCAACTAGTTACCCCCACCTACAAAATTACATTGATCCACCACTGACTGCAATTTTTTTTTTTTTTTTTTGTGGTGCATGTTTAGTCAACTGTAGCAGTATATGACTAAAAGCAATACATGGATTGACTTGACATGACTGCAATTAATTACTGTAATTTCAGGAAGAAACGAAAAATTTATAATATTAGGGAGGAACTGATTACAGGGATGAGAATCTTCTACGTTTTATTAACAACTATCCTCCTCTGGCAACCAGTTGGTACGACATCTTAACCCTCTCGTCACCTGAGGCTCCTACTTCAAATAGCAATATTTAGAGAGAAAACAATTGAATTTAGTATTTTTTTTCTTTCAGTTATATCAATATCATTAATTAATGTAGAAAGTATATGAGGCTCTTAACTAGGTGCATAAGTTGTGCCTAGATTGCAGTACTAGTCAATTTAGATCATTTTTTACAGTTTTCGCTTCATTGTTTCAGGAGAAAAATTAAGAAAATATTTATGCTGCTTTTTTACCATTTTTTTTCTTTTTAAGGTAAGTATAGTTTTTTCTTATTCCACAACCTTTACCTAATATGTGCATCCTTTTAAATTAATTTTAGCATTCGAAAATGCAGAAAGTATTATTAGAAAAATCTAATATTAATCAACATTAGAAAAAAAAATATTTTTGCATGATTTATAATAGTATTTCAGATGCATTACATGCTAGACAGATTTTTTCAGTTCAAAATGAAGCCGGCACCCGATGCGATGCTTACAGTGTCGAGCCGCCCCTGGTTACAAAAATAAGATGGTTAAATGATAAAAACCTACATAAAGATACAAATTCTTTTCGTCTTATATTAATTATGAAGAGCTTCTGGATGTATTGGCCTTTATCAAAAATGGAAAGGAAAAAAACTTAAGAAAATCTGAAACATCTTCAGATTTTAAATACGCACTAAAGCACTATGTTTTAAAAGCGTATTATAATCCATGTGTCTTCCTTATTGATGGTTGCCACGAACCTTGAAGGTCAGCGAAAATCTAAATTTACCGAGGAAAGGCAAGGAAAAAATAACTTAACTGTTTGAGTTCAAAGCAGTGTGATTGCACTGTTGAGATTTTATGTCAAAAAAACCCAGTACATTTCGCATATTGCGGACAACTGATGATGTGTTACCGAATGTTGAGTCGTGTGCTCAGATTTACTGATGGAAGTACATCACACAGCTCCTTTTAATGTAAATAGTACATTTTACAATAGGTAGGTTTTTAATTGAGATTCATCAATTTAAAATAAACAGTGCTATCGCGCTGCTTGGTACTTCTTGACATAAAATATTCTTGACATCAGCAGACAAGCATATTTCCGCAGCACATGGGATAGTATCGAAATGTTAGGAAAAGCAAAGCTTCCAAACAATGCTGAAGTTCCAACTGTTAAGAATGCTGTCAGTGGTCTATTTATGAAATACAAGTTTGCTTTTTGTAAAATGTTATCAAATGTGTGTGAACCATTTCTCAGCCGTTACTTCACTGAATTTGATGTTAGTAACATCAAATCCTATGTGCTGTTTTTTATTTGAAGATTGCATAATTTGATTCGAACCTTAATGACACGTATCGTATCTAAAGATTGCAACAACAGCATCAAAATTAGTTGCTATAGACTTATCGGACTAAAAAAAAAAGCTTGTCTTAGCAGAAAGTTAATATTGGTTTTGCAGCGTGACTACTCTTGAAATTAAAGGTAAAGAGCTTGAAAAAAAAAATTTAATTTATTCAAGAATGTCGAGAGTTATTGGTGGGGATGATTTCAAAACTTTATAGAGAGATGTCACTTGAAACATAAATTTGCTCGGGGATTACCCACACTTGATCCAGTAATAATTAGTCGTATACCTGACTTGAGACAAACCAGGTTTGATATGTTGCTAGAAATTTTATACACCAATAAATAAATTAGTGCCACCGTAGCAGAGAAAGCAAAACAATATTACACTGCTCTGTGTTCTTCCAACAAGAATTAACCATACTAAGAATTCAAAATAAATTCTGCGCTTGAGAAGCAAGGTGTTGATGGATTTTTTTTATGCTAGTTTTCTCGGGAATAATTTGAAATAAACGAAACTATGACGAGTAAGGAAAATATGCTTCCTTGGCAAATCTTCTGTAGAAGGGGGTTTTTTGATTAATAAAATTTTATTAATCGGAAACGTGCATGAACAAACAATTATAAATCATAGGCATATCCATAAAGTTATTTCATCGGTTTTTGTTCTAAATTTAAGTGAGATTTTAAGAAAGGTATAATTTCTGTTTGATTATTGCTGCTTAATTGGTAAATAACCGAAGGAAATGAAACTATTTCTTGAAATCTAAACTAATGCATTTTATATCATTGTTTAATTCAAAGCCATTTGCGATAACTTCTACTACATCATTCATAAAATTATTTCTTATTGAGTATGTTTTTAAGGCTGTTGTTTGAAGAAAAAAAACTCTGTTTTTAGCCTTGGTACACAAATCGAAATAAACTAATAGCACCATGGTCTCAAAAAAATTCCAGATGGTTCTTCATAAGCTGCTTATACACTGTAATAAGCGAAAAAGCTCTGCCTTTTGTGAAATTTTTAGAAAATATTCTTAGACATGGATCTGAACTGCAAGGTTTTTCGAAAAGTGACACGTTTTGTGAAAATTTCCGATTTTTAAGAATTTTTTTCTAAAAATCGGATATCTTGTCTAAATGAAATATGCTTAGTCTTTAAATTATTATAAGTCATGCATTTTGTAATGTCAGATTTTTTTAATGTATTTCGGGTCAAAAAAAAAAAAAAATCTGATGTGCACAACACGACTTTTAAATTGCACGTCTATTAAATCAAATGTTTTCGGCGCACTTCCTCTAAACTCATTTTGTTTGCAAGAAATAAAATACTGCAATACCAAGGTGTAGCAATTTCTGGCCAAATATTTCTGATATCGCCAAGTTGGGTTCAATATGAGATTCGTTTTTGACAATTTGCGATATTTCGCCAAAAGCTAACAAGCTTGAGATAGTTTGCAATATTTTAGGGATTTAGTAATAATTGACCACAGGCTTTCAGTGAATTGAATGTATCCATACACCAGGCGCGTAGCCAGGAAAATTTTTCGGGGGGGGGATATGAACTTATTTGTGTATAGACAGATTTTTATCACTAATCCAAAAATTTCGGGGGGGATATATCCCGATATCCCCCCTGGCTACGCCCCTGCCATACACCTACCTTAATGAATTTAAAGTCATTTGGGTGACTAAATACATTAAGGTAGGTTCTAATCCACATGCAAAAACCCTTAACTGGTTAAAAATTTGTGACGCTGCATTTTACTTTATAGCTCTATGAATTTTAAATATGGGTCTTAAAAATAATGATATCAAATTTTGAGTGACGCCCTGCTGGGAATTAATTTATCTTTTGCGTCACGCTATCCAAAAGGGCAAGCAAAATTTTCATATACATTGAACTTAGTTTGGTTTCTATGACAATAACTAAATATTTACGTAAATTTTACTTGCCCTTTTGGATAGCGTGACGCAAAAGATAATTTAAATTATTTAAATAAATTCATTTGAATACATTATATAGACTCAGTGAAAGTGTGATATATTTGACAGTGTATTTCATAATTAAAAGCATTGCTTAAATGCGTAAATCTTCTTTAGAAAATAAAACGAAAGTAACTGTAATGGAATTTAAAAACAAATCTTTAAAATTCCCAGCAGGGCGTCACTCAAAATTTGATATCATTATTTTTAAGACCCGTATTTAAAATTCATAGAGCTATAAAGTAAAATGCTGCGTCACAAATTTTTAACCAGTTAAGGGTTTTTGCATGTGGATATCATTACTTTTTAAAGGTATGGTAAGAAGATAATAAATTAGTTTCATGGGCGAATTTCGGAAGTTTGCTTGACACTAAGTTATGTTAATAAATATACAAACCTGTTTTCATGCAGTATCGGAGTATTTCATTAAAAAAGTCACAGCAAGTTCTTTTGTAACATGTAACAGAAAATTGACATATTTTTGTTAGAATTTTATAATAAGAGACATAATACTGATTATAATCAATAATTTTTGAGTAATTTTACTATTTATAATTTGGGTCGAGTATAGATTAGTATCCCTGCCGCCATCTTTGATTTTATTTCATAAATTTGCATTCAGTTTAATGCTAAACGTAAGTTAACTTTTTTACTATAATTATATAACTATTGGGCCCCATCAGTGGCCGAGCGCATAGCGCTCTGAACTGGGAGACGGAAGGTGCCTGGTTCAAAACCAGGTTGCGTCTGCCGACCTAATCGTTCGGAGTTTTCTGTGGTTTCCTTCAAAACAGCGTAAATACGGGTTAGGACCGCTTAGAAAGACCCCCACGTCTCGGCTTAGAGCCTACGTGTAGCCATAATCGGCGGTAATTCTAGAATAACAACAACAATATATAACTATTGGTTCTATTGTTTTAATGCATTGTGATTCATTAATTTGCATTCAGTTTAACGATAACCGTAAGTTAAGTTTCGTTAAAATTATTAATTTAATCATCTCGTTCTTAATTAATGTAATCTAGTTACTCATTCTATTATTTTAATGCAATGTAATCTATTAATGCAATGTTTGCTTTCAGTTTAAAGCTATCTCTAAGTTAAATTTTTAACTATATTATGATACACTAAGTTTTTAACTAAGTCAATGATACATCTCAAAATTGTTGATTAAATTAATTAATGACTATAATCATTAATAAAATAGAAAATTACGCAAAAAATATTGTTTATAATTGGTTTTATGTCGCTTTTTAGAAAACTAACTTCATACTAGTTCGTTTTTTTATCAGTTGATAATTTCATTTTTTTAGAGAACGTTTAGATGAACTACCAGTTTAAGAATAAGGGTTTTGCGCGGTTGACTTTCTTAGTGCTTCTGAAGCGTATTTACGTTCCATCGTGAGAAAAACCGTTCAAAACTCCGAATTTTTAGATTATCAGCCATCCGGTCAGGGCCGGCTTTACCATTAGGCGAACCTAAGCGACCGCCTAGGGCCGCCCATTAAAGGGGGCCGCCGATCAAATAATTTTCAATAAAAATCTAAATGCATGTTTTTTTACCGTTCCCAGTTTTTGCCTAGGGCCGCTAATGACTGATTCTTGAAAGAAACTTCTTTAACGATCTCGAAATAATTTGCATCCTTCACAATTTTTCTAATCGGGGTTTCTTTTGTCGGTTTTTGATGCAGAAAGACTGCTTACAAATAAAAACACAGAAAAAGATATTGATGGAAGGAACCTTTTTATGGAGCTCGGACCGTTTAGAAACATCGCAGCAGATAATATGTCTCCTGCAAGTACTTTAAAATATTTACTTGAAACAGGATTGGATGAAGTTTTACCGAATTTATGCATCATACTGAGAATTTTATTAACAATGCCTATGACTGTTGCATCTGCTGAACGCAGCGTTTCAAAACTAAAGCTCATTAAAACTTACTTAAGATCAACTATGTCTCAAGAAAGGTTAGTTGGATTGTCTCTAATATCAATTGAAAATGACATTGCGCGTTCACTCAATCACACGGAGTTAATTGATGAATTTGCAAATAAAAAGGCCCGAAAAATCCTGTTATAAAATATGCCACTAAACAATCTTCTGAAGAAGATTTAATGCATTATTTGGTTTTTGATTCTTCAGCTGAGTAAATATAAAAGCCAATAGTTCAAATTATTTCTGGGAATGAGTCTTCACCAACCAGCAGAAGATTCTTCCATTGACTGATATTACACTAATCCATTACACTAACACGATTGACTGATATAAACCCTAAAAACAAACTAGCAAATAATCTTTTTTTCCAATTCACGATCAACTGTAAATTTGCTATTTTTAGAAATGTATACTTCTTTTTACTTTCCGAACATGTACCATGTAAGGAAAGTATTGTAATCATGAAAAAATTCGAATTCGAGATTTTGGTGTTTTTACACGTTTTGAGGGCTTCTGAATCCATTTATGCTATTTTTACGAGGTGTATGTGTATTTGTGTGTATGTGAGTGAACACGATAGCTCCTGAACGGAGCATTCGATTGAGCTCAAATTGGATATATATGTCATAAACCACCGTCGCAAGACCGGTATTGATTTTGGTGTGTATAGGACTTATAGTTTTTCTACAGGGCTACGACAAAGATTTCTTTTACATTATGGCCTATGGGAGGAAATTCTTGAAAGTGCGCTGGCGTTTAAACGGCGCATTCAATTGAGCTTCAGTTTGGTATATATGTTTGAATTATTCATCGATTAAAATTTATTAAAATGCTTGGTAATGATCTTAATTGTAAGTGTTCGGAAAGTCGAGTGGAGTCACTCCAGATTTTTTACTATTAAAATTTAATAATTTCTATTCATATTTTTAAATTATGTTTTGTTTGCATTATTTTAATGTGTCCTAAAGGAATCAAGAACTGGTTTATTAAACTAAAGCTTAACAATCGTATTTTATATTGGTCCTAACCAAGATAAATTAAACAAATAAGCAAAAAAAAAAAATTATAGTATAAATCGGAGGTTTCCAAACTGTGTGTGAATATTTTTTCACAATGAGTGAACCTATTATACATGTATCAATGCATTTATGTATATGTACGTATGTGTGTATGGAGGCATTAATGTTTGAAAATGTGTACAGGACCGCCTATCTTGATTTTGACCAGGGCCGCCTACTTTGACTTTGCCTAGGGCCGCCAAATTTCTAAGGCCGGGCCTGCATCCGGTAGACCAGAACCCTGGACATTTATACTTAAGATACTGAAGATGGTAGATAACCTATCAACTCGGCTCGGGTGGACACAACATCTTGTTTTAGATGCCATCTCCGGCCTTCAAATGTCTAATACAAAATATAGTGCATGTATAAATTTAGATTAATTAATCAAATTTCTATCTGAAAAGTATTGAACAAAATTTTAAATCTGGTAATTAAAGGAATACAAAATAAAAGTGAGAAAAACCTAAGATTTGAAAAAAATATTGGTTTTAAAATTATAATTCAATAATTTCAATAAATTTTATATATACATGAAGAGTAAAAGAATTATTCTTAAAACTAGTTAGTATGTAAAATTACTATTTATTTTCCTTTGAATACTAAATAATTATTATTAATTAATTATGTGAGCTTTCTGAAGAGAAAAAAAAATTCATTGAAATATTAATTACATATTGAATTTTCCAAATAGAATTAATAATATTAGAAAAATAAAGACTTAATTTAATTGGAAATAGCTATCAAAATACTAGGGAAACGGAAGGAGTTTTACCAAAAAATACTTAAATTAATTATGTTTTTAATTCACAGTCATAACTATTTTTAATTATTAATTATAGCAAAATAAATTACAGAAAAAATAAGTATATAATAATCTGTTATTATTTTTTAAAGCAAAAACGACAGTAACACAAAGCTCATCTCGCAAAAGTGCTACATCGGGTACAGAACCTAAGATTTCTGGTCAGAACGCGGAAGCGCATCGCACCAGCTTTCTACGACCAAGCTGGTTTAGGATATAAAGTAACTTGTACAAATCCCAGGTTACGGATTGTCACGGATTTACAGCACTGTATTCCTACTCCCTGCCTTGTTTACCGCCATTGAAACAAGATCATTTTCCGTATTTCCTTACGCGGGTTAAATAGTTCCCTCTTTGAACTGGATTAAATAAATAAATAAAATAAAAAAAAACGAGTTTTCCTAGCTTAAACGGCGACGTCACTCATCGAATTTGGCACCGATTAAAATCATATATTAATTGTAAAAAAATCGTTAGAGCGGATTCCGAGATCCAGAAGAGAACTTTTGAAAATAGAAAAGTTAGCCGTAATGTATAAGTGCCGCGAAGCTTTACGGTTGGTTGGTTGGGCTGACTGCGTCATTTAATCTTCATGTGCCACCACTTGAATTAATCTAGTTATATGAAAAAACAAAAGGACTGCATGACAAAAAAAGTCTTTAAAATCAACCTAGGGGCACGACCATAGCTAATGTAGAAAAAGCAACTGTGGTAAAGACAGTGTTGCCAATTCTGCCTTTAGAAAAAGTCGCTAGAATCGGCGAAAAGTGGCTAGAAATGACTAAAAATAATTTCGAGCTGAGAGAAAAATAAATTACTCATAATAACAAAATAAAATTTTGTTCTTGATTCATTTTAGTGGAATGTCTGTCCCATTGTCGCCATCGAGACAGTCGTCTGTGAAGTTCTATTTTTCTACACCGCATATCGTCTATGGCTTTTAAGAAAACTGCAGGGGTGAAATTTTATACCATCAAGTTAGTGCATGCGCATTATAAAATAAATATAAATAACATTTAATAATGCAAATGGAAAATTACAGATACGAGCGAGTGGAACGGAATGATCAAGGTCGGTTGAAAACGACTAGAATTTGCTTGAAACTGAAATAGTAGCTTTTTCAAAAATTTGTGGCTAGTTAAGCTCATAAAGTGGCCAGATCTAACCACGAAGTGGCTAAGTTGGCAAACCTGGGTAAAGAACCAAACATGGAGAAAAATAGCCGAGATGATGACAAAAGAAAAGTGAATGCATAAATACATAATGTTTTTACTGTTTATGTATAGCCCAGCAGAGGCGTAGCTAGGGTTTTCAGTGCCCGGGGCCGGGGACAACTAGAAATTTTGCGCCCTCTCCTATTCGAAAAAATGCAATGGAAACGGTTTTATATACAACTTTGCGCCCGGGGACAGATGTTCCTCCTCTCCTCCCTCTAGCTACGTCACTGTAACCCAGTGTTGACAATATCAGTTACACACACATAGGCGTAGCGTGAGCGAAAATGAGGGGCGGATCACATATTAGAATCAAAGTTTAGAAAAGTGAAATTTTTCTTATATTTAGAAACAAATAAATTAAAAGATACTTGGACCAAATTGAAGAAGAGGGGGCACGTGCCCCATTGTCCCCGTCCCATCGCCAAGCCTACGTATACACACATCCAGACCCGGACTGACCATGTCGTATGGTCGTCGATTGATGAGGAGCCCCCAAAAACGGATATACTATTTTACAGCTAGAGTAATTTCATATACATATAAGCAAATTGATTATTTCCTTGTAATCTTAAATGTCTTTGCGCAGCGTAGGAGCCCATAAACCCCACGACTGGGGGGCCTCAAAAGCTTTTAAATAGTTAAATATGGTTTTTAGGCACGTAAGTCTAATTTTTAAGTATTTCATATTCTATTCTCTCTAAATTCCTCACTAAGGGCCCTCTCTCCAATCTCTAGCTGAGGGCCACCGGCTGAAGGAGCCAGTCCGGGCCTGCACAGATCTGAAGAGTCAGTACAGATTCATTAAAAAGTGCATTTTCTATTGAGAAAAAGAGCTATTTTCCGGACATCCCAATGGAAAAGATGCAAGACATTTTTTTTCTATGAAGAGCCGGGCAATAGTAACGGAAAAGGGAGCTACCCTTTGAAAAACGCGAAGTGTGAGAGAACAACAGTGTGGCCTCTCACCATCTTTGCCTTATCTCAGAGACTTTTTATGATGAAAGAAAATTTTGTACAACACCTAATGAATATGTGGAGCAAATTTTACTAACTAGGAATTTTTTCTACGGGGCTGTATAAAATGCCAAATTTTGTATTTATTTAAATTTTATCCCCTGAAATTTTTAATCGATTTCACCGAATTCTGTACCTTTTTTTTCACATGATTTTGTAATTTATAATATACTAGCTGCGTGCCCGCTCTTCGCACCAGGGACGTACCCAGAAAAAAATTTCGGGGAGGGTCCAAAAATTTCGGAGGGGGTCCGAACGATGGAAAAGGTAGAATTTTTCGCAAAAAGACTTCATCATTATTATTTTGTTAGCAAAAACTGAAATTTCGGAGGAGCTCCGGACCCCCTGGGTACGTCCTTTGTTGAAACTACCACGGGATATAGTACACAACGTAGGTATATAATTTAGTTAGTTGTAAGACTTAATTTAACGAAATAGTTATTAACGTGGTATACTGTGCTTTATTCCATATTATCCAAACGAACCTACTATTACTACCAGAGAAAAAAAATGAAAATATTATCAATTACTTATATTAATATTATCTATCTTCGTTTCTCACTCTTTAATGCTCAATTTAAAGAAACAGATTAGATTGTTTAAACCAATGATGCCTGCCTACTCTTTGGTGATTGTGTGGAATTTAAGCATTGCCATTAAAACAGATCGCCATAAATTTTTAAGCATCCATACATTCTTATCTTATTGGCGTATTTAGCACAGCAAAATATTTTATCTCGCCGTGGTGGAAAACATCCAAGCTGTACCCATTTAAATATTTAAATCCACCATTGTTCAGGCTCGTGAATACATCAAACTGTGTAATCTCGAGGACCTATTTAGAATCTCTCAAATTCCGAATAGGGCGTTAAATTGTGTTGCAGAGTTTACGAATTTCGGACAACTTTTAATTTATGGTGTCACGTTCTGACTAAGGTAGCCAAGTTTGGTTATTTCGAGCAGTAGTTTTCAAGCGGAGTAATATTGAAAAATATGACATTGAAAAACTGTCACTTGCAACAGAACTCATTAAAGTTAATTTGAGAGATGTTGGGGTTATTTCAAATATTTTCCGGAGCTATTTTGTTAATGATGTAACTTTTGTGCAAAAGCTTGTTAAGTTGCTAGAATTTAACCAATAAAAAAGTATATCTAATATACCGCCAAAAGTTGTCCAAACTTGGCGACATGTAGTACGTTTTTTGGGAATTTATACGACGACCGTCGTTAAACCGATAGCAATTACTATTAGCCCAGGCAAATTAGACCAAAATAAAACCGTGCTGCCCGAAAAATAGTGTAGAGCTGGAGATGATTTTAATCCATCGTTGGTATCTCAAGTAAGGGCTGGGTGGGTTTTGCGAAGTAAATTTAGGTGGGCTTCACTTTTAGGAGCCAAAACACCGCGAAATTTTGGCACTTTTTTCAGTTTTTCGCATATACCTTGAAAATGGTGCATCGTACCGCAAAGTGATTTATTACAAAATTAAAGAGCATAAAATTCCGCGTCTAATGAGTCCTTAAAAGTTAAATTCGGTTCAGCGGTTTAGCCACAATCGATTATCAAAAATGGGCAATTTTTGCCAACTTGGAGGAAAAGCCAGTTTAACGCCTGTAATTCAAAAACGACCAGCCCAAATGAATTAACGCAACGAGCTACCACATAGCTGTTTGCGTGTTATTTGAATGTTCTTTCAAGTTATTTGAATTTACATCATTATATATGTGCATAAGTTACTTATGATGTCTTTCGTCGTTTTGGCAAAAATGTCCCATCGACATTAGTCTTCTTCACCATCTTCGTCAGGGAAGGGATTCTCCTCCTCTTCTTCCTCTCGAAAATCGCAATCGTACGGCGCGTCTTCTATAACCGCTTCTGCGGTGAGGGAATTTCGACATGTATGCGGAATCAGACAGTTTCGGGTGGTCGTCCATCCCCACTGCTCTGGATTTAGAAATTTTTTCTACCAAGCCTGCACTTGCAAGTAGACCCTCAGGGAGTGCTGCCGAGCAGCCGCTTCTGTGGGAGGCAAAGAAGCTAAATTGAATGCACTTTTTGGGAGGGATTTTTGAAATAATTGTAGCCTTAGGAAATTTAGCGATGTTTTCGATTTTTGCTAACACCAAAAGTAATTGATAAATTTCTTATGTCAACTTTTTGAACAAGGGATCATTTCATTTAAAATCGTTATGTATAAAAATTGAAATGTCAACATCCTACTTGCCATAATAAAATATTTTGTGGAATTGAGGTTCAATACTCGCGAATAAAGGCTAGGAAAAATAAATAACGTTTTCGTATGATAGCGATAATGCCGTCCCAAAAAAGGGACGCTAGGCATAAATGGGTTATATCCTGATTCATCAACCTGTCCAGGTGTTGCATCGGGATATGAAAAAATGGCTATTGCATTTTGAAGGCTGAAGTTACTTTGTAATTTCTTTACAAATTTAATTTTGCCCTGTCGAAAGAAAGCGGATGTACTGTCGCACCCACTGAAGGCATGCAGAAACAATAAATGTTTTTTTTTTTTTTGGGGGGGGGGGGCATCTGAATTGTTTACACTGCCTGAGATCATAAATCACGGTATCCTGATTCCCTTTACCAGGTTTTAAGAGATGGATGTTGCAAAAAGGAGACGTTGCAGATGAGAGAGCTACATAGGCTCTCTAAGATTTATTGGTCCTGTCAGCAGGACCAATAAATCTATGTCCTCTCCGACAATGAACATATTTTTTTCAAGTGTACATGTTTCTAATGCAGTTGTTATAATCAAGAGATCTGCGTCCTCGATGGCTTGATTGACCCGAAAACTTTCACTAGTCAGTTTATTCGTAATTGTGGATGTCAGACGTTTCTGATTACTTTCGTTTGATAAGAAACGTTCTTTCGGCATTGTTGCACTCATAGTTTCATCAAAAGAAACAGATGCTGATGACATCGCACGGGCTCTTCGGATACGTACAGCTGATTTTATGCCTTTCTCCGTACCATCTGCAGGGTGTCCATCAAACACTATGGTGCAATTGGACCCATAGTGTTTTTTAACATAGTTGATATATTTTTCAATGATAGTGAAAAAATTTTCATCGGTATTCCACATAAATCGATGTAACAAGAACCCACCATCAACAACGAAGATAGCATTGCTCGTATTAGCATCGATTGGACTGAACAGCTTATAGAGATCGGATTTTCTATAGTCTTCCGCATTCCACTGTCATCGAAAAAAGATAATGGATAGGGGGCTAATTCAAATCCGAAGTATGACTCTAGCTCCTTTGGTGATTTCATGCGAACAGGGATTCTGCAGAAAATTGTATCAGGACTGACTGGGATCGCTCCACCGTTAATCTTCACTTTGCAGTTCACTGCTCGTAGTGGCAAAGGAAAAGGAGCAAGCCAGATGGCTATTGGTAGGGGTCCCAGGCAATGAATGCCATATAATAATGTAATAACAATATACCAATTGTCTATAATTATATTATAGAATGGTAGATTTAAATGAGTAAATATAGAGTAGTATAGATATAGACCAATGTAATGTGGTTAATTTTTTCTTCTTCTTTTGCATATTATCATTATATATATATATATATATATATATATATATATATATATATATATAATGATATTATGCAAAACATATGTACATATAAGTTCGAATAACTTGACCTGTGTGGTAGCTCTTTGCGTTTATTCATTTGGGCTGGCCGTTTTTGAATTACAGGCGTTATTTAGCTTCTTTGCCTCCCACAGAAGCGGCTGCTCGGCAGCACTCCCTGAGGGTCTACTTGCAAGTGCAGGCTTGGTAGAAAAAATTTCTAAATCCAGAGCAGTGGGGATGGACGACCACCCGAAACTGTCTGATTCCGCATACATGTCGAAATTCCCTCACCGCAGAAACGGTTATAGAAGACGCGCCGTACGATTGCGATTTTCGAGAGGAAGAAGAGGAGGAGAATCCCTTCCCTGACGAAGATGGTGAAGAAGACTAATGTCGATGGGACATTTTTGCCAAAACGACGAAAGACATCATAAGTAACTTATGCACATATATAATGATGTAAATTCAAATAACTTGAAAGAACATTCAAATAACACGCTAACAGCTATGTGGTAGCTCGTTGCGTTAATTCATTTGGGCTGGTCGTTTTTGAATTACAGGCGTTAAACTGGCTTTTCCTCCAAGTTGGCAAAAATTGCCCATTTTTGATAATCGATTGTGGCTAAACCGCTGAACCGAATTTAACTTTTAAGGACTCATTAGACGCGGAATTTTATGCTCTTTAATTTTGTAATAAATCACTTTGCGGTACGATGCTCCATTTTCAAGGTATATGCGAAAAACTGAAAAAAGTGCCAAAATTTCGCGGTGTTTTGGCTCCTAAAAGTGAAGCCCACTTAAATTTACTTCGCAAAACCCACCCAGCACTTACTTGGGATGCCAACGGTGGATTAAAATCATCTCTAGCTCTGCACTATTTTTCGGGCAGCAAAAGTCTTATTTTTGCCTGGGCTATATGTATAATGTTAATTAATATTTTGCATCTTGTGGCGTTCTCGTTATTATAGTTGCTGAAAAATCATAGTGCTCAAAAATCGCCAAGGGTAACTGGCGCATTAAACAAAATACTTTGAATTTTTATAATAGTAAATTTTTGCGTCAAAGCCTTTTAACATAATTAGATTTTCTAACTCATTATTAAACTCATGACGTCGAAATGACATCATTCTCAGGTGCAATATCTAACATGAATTAGTGAAAGAAGAAGAAGAAAACACGTTATTTTATTTTCTACAGAATCTGATAAACTAAATGGAAGTTTATTATTTCGCTCGTGAATCTAATTAGGAATTTTAATGCATTTTATACTCGTGACATCAAAATGACGTCAGACTCACTTGATTTACTGAAAGTAATAAATAAATAAATCCAACTTTATCAACTATGCTCACGAATGTACTGAAATCGGACATTTGAGTAGCTTTCTACGCTGAAAATTCCAAAAAATCGATAAAAATTAGGGAACGGGTGGATTTCCAGAACTTTAAAGTGGACTACGGACTATTCTATATCGTTTTACGTGTATGTGCAAAATTTCAAGCTGATCGGTCGAACGGTGTGGGAGGAGTTTCCGGACGAACAGACAAACTTTCACATTTGTTATAATAGATATCTATCAGTATTAAAGTAAAGTGCAAATATTTTTAAAAAATACGCCATTTAAAAGTTTAAAATTCTTACTTATATATAATTTAAGCATACTGTTTTAAATACATGCACTCCATTAACCATTATTTAAAAATATAATAAAACAACTGAACATTTGTGCATTCCCAATTGCAGAGTTATCTACTAATCACACAAAAACCTAATTGCCACCTTCACAATCAAAAAGAGGCGAAGTATTTACGTTGCAATCGTGAAATCATACTAATATTATAAATGTCAATGTTTGTATGCATGTATGTTACTCTTTCACGCTGAAACGGTTTGACGGATTTGGATGAAATATGGATATGATATAAGACAGATAAGTCCTGGATTACGAAAGAGGCTGCTTGTTATCGCGCAAAAAAAAACACTTCCTATAATATATATAAAAAAACAATCTTTTATTAAAAAAAAGTTTTTTTACAAAGCCGTCGACAGATGGCACATACTTATATAACACGCAGTTTTTAATTAAAAAAAATCCTTTTATGGTCTGCTACGCTTGGATCATGTAGAACGGCAGTTCTACTAGTGACGCAGCCAGCCCCAACCAACCAACCGTAAAATTTCGCGGCACTTATATATACAGCTAACTTTTCTATTTTCAAAAGTGTCTCATCTGGATCTCGGAATCCGCTCTAACGAATTTTTTACAATTAATATATGATTTTAATCGGTGCCAAATTCGATGAGTGACGTCGCCGGTTAAGCTAGGAAAACTCGTTTTTTTTATTTAATCCAGTTCAAAGAGGGAACTATTTAACCCGCGTAAGGAAATACGGAAAATGATCTCGTTTTAAAGGCGGTAAACAAGGCAGGGAGTAGGAATACAGTGCTGTAGATCCGTGACAAGATTTGTACAAGTTACCTTATATCGTAAACCAGTTTGGTCCTAGACAGCTGGTACCTTTCGCTCCCTCTTCCTGAGCAAATGACTTGAGTTCTGTCCTCGAGTCGCACTTTTGCAAGATGAGCTTTGTGTTACTGTCGTTTTTCTTTTACTTAATTTTAAAAAATCTGGAGTGACTCCACTCGACTTTCCGAACACTTACGATTAAGATCATTACCAAGCACTTAAATAAATTTTAATCGATGAATAATTCAAACATATATACCAAATTGAAACTCAATCGAATACACCGTTTAAACGCTAGCGCACTTTCAAGAAATTCCCCCCATAGGCCATAATGTAAAAGAAATTTTTGTCGTAGCCCTGTAGAAAAACTATAAGTCCTATACACACCAAAATCAATACCGGTCTTGCGACGGTGGTTTATGACATATATATCCAATTTGAGCTCAATCGAATGCTCCGTTCAGGAGCTATCGTGTTCACTCACATACACACAAATACACATACACACATACATCTCGTAAAAATAGCATAAATGGATTCAGAAGCCCTCAAAACGTGTAAAAACACCAAAATCTCGAAGTCGAATTTTTTCATGATTACAATACTTTCCTTACATGGTACATGTTCGGAAAGTAAAAATAACAGATTATTATATACTTATATTTTCTGTAATTTATTTTGCTATAATTAATAATTAAAAATAGTTAAGACTTTGAATTAAAAAAATAATTAATTTAAGTATTTTTTAGTAAAACTCCTTCCTAACTTTTTCTTTAAGTATTTCGTTTCCCTAGTATTTTGATAGCTATTTCTAATTAAATTAAGTCTTTATTTTTCTAATATTATTAATTCTATTTGGAAAATTCAATATGTAATTAATAATTCAATGAATTTTTTTTCTCTTCAGAAAGCTCACATAATTAATTAATAATTATTATATAGTATTCAAAGGAAAATAAATAGTAGTTTTAGATACTAACTAGTTTTAATAATAATTCTTTTACTCTTCATGTATATATAAAATTTATTGAAATTATTGAATTATAATTTTAAAACCAATATTTTTTCCAAATCTTAGGTTTTTCTCACTTTTATTTTGTATTCCTTTAAATACCAGATTTAAAATTTGTTCTATACTTTTCAGATAGAAATATGATTAATTAATCTAAATTTATACATGCACTATATTTTGTATTAGACATTTGAAGGCCGGAGATGGCATCTAAAACAAGATGTTGTGCCCACCCGAGCCGAGTTGATAAGATACCGAAGATGGTAGATAACTGAAGTATAAATGTCCAGGGTCCTGGTCTACCGGATGGCTGATATTCTAAAAATTCGGAGTTTTGGACGTTTTTTCTCACGATGTAACGTAAATACGCTTCAGAAGCACTGAGAAAGTCAACCGCGCAAGACCCTTATTCTTAAACTGGTAGTTCATCTAAACGTTCTCTAAAAAAATGAAATTATCAACTGATAAAAAACAAACAAACATAGTATGTAGTTTTCTAAAAAGCGACATAAAACCAATTATAAACAATATTTTTTGCGTAATTTTCTATTTTATTAATGATTATAGTCATTAATTAATTTAATCAACAATTTTGAGATGTATCATTGACTTAGTTAAAAACTTAGTGTATCATAATATAGTTAAAAATTTAACTTAGAGATAGCTTTAAACTGAAAGCAAACATTGCATTAATAGATTACATTGCATTAAAATAATAGAATGAGTAACTAGATTACATTAATTAAGAACGAGATGATTAAATTAATAATTTTAACGAAACTTAACTTACGGTTATCGTTAAACTGAATGCAAATTAATGAATCACAATGCATTAAAACAATAGAACGAATAGTTATATATTGTTGTTATTCTAGAATTACGTCCGATTATAGCTACACGTAGGCTCTAAGCCGAGACGTGGGGTGCTCTCCGTGGGGGGTCTTTCTAAGGGGTCCTAACCCGTATTTACGCTGTTATGGAGGAAACCACGGAAACTCCGAACGATTAGGTCGGCGGACGCAGCCTGGTTTCGAAACAGGCACCTTCCGTCTCCCAGTTCAGAGCGCTATGCGCTCGGCCACTGATGGGGCCCAATAGTTATATAATTATGGTAAAAAAATTTAACTTACGTTTAGCATTAAATTGAATGTAAATTTATGAAATAAAATCAAAGGTGGTGGCAGGGTACTAATCTGTACTCGACCCTTAAATGTGTACATCTTCTTTAGAAAATAAAACGAAAGTAACTGTAATGGAATTTAAAAACAAATCTTTAAAATTCTCAGCAGGGCGTCACTCAAAATTTGATATCATTACTTTTAAGATCCGTATTTAAAATTCATAGATCTATCAAGTAAAATGCTGCGTCACAAATTTTTAACCAGTTGAGGGTTTTTGCATGGGGATATCATTACTTTTTAAGGGTGTGGCGTCTGACCTTCATTCGCCACCAGTGTTTGTGCACCAATTGAAGTGTTCCGAGAATTAACGTGGGAATCAACTCTAGCGATGCTCCAGATGCGTTTCAGTGTCAATGGTTCACGAGACTGGAGTAGAGTGCCACCTCACTTGTACTGCTGTGCAGCCAGTATGCAAATACTGTGCAGAGTATAAGAAGCTTGCACGTGCGGTACTCGCAGCAGCATAATTTTGTCAGTTCCCTAGTTAAGCGCTAGCGTATAGCTGAGTGCATAAGGCCCGACCGTACTATGGCGGCTCTTGCGCCTGGAACTTTATAATTTATATCCCGATAATCTTTGTTCTGTTATTTTGTTTGTTGAGTTTAAATAAAAGTTGTTAGTTACTGTTCACCTTGTCTTTTAATGAAATTTAATGATGTTTAAGTAAAAAAGAAAAACCTTCTGATATAAGTCAAGTATAGCTTCCGTAAACTAAAAGTTGGAAGACCCACAAGCATAAGCGTAAAGTTTTCAAAATTATTGGGGGGGCCGGGCCCCACAACCACATATATTCACGTCAGTGGCGTAGCCTAGGGGGGATCATAACCCCCCCCCCTCATGAGGAATTTTTTTCCATACAAAATGTATATTCTACACTAGATGGCAGGGGTAGATGTCTTGCAGAGTAAAAGAGCAGTGGATTTCAAAAAATACTTTATACTATTTCAGTTAAGTTAAAATTTATTTAAAAAGGAATTCTTGACATAATTGCTCACATATTTGAGCATAAAACAACAATCCAGGAGCAACCGCTCCATACAAACAGCATGAAAAACTTGGAAGAAAAATGTCCGTACGAAACACATTGCGCATCACCTTTTATACCACAACATAATACATACTGCCGATAATGTCGGGGAAGGAAAAAATGAATGCTTAAATAGTTTGCGAACGCACTACGATCCCAAAGAACCGAGTGCAGGAGATGACGCCAAGGTGACGTCATACTTTGACGGCTCAATAACACACACGGCAATTTAGCCGGATAGAGATGCACGCAGTAGAGATGGGCGGTTCGACTCATTTTACTGATTCGAATCTCGACTCACTCACTACTTCGATGATTCGAATCAGTGATTCGAATCTTGAATCAATAAAACAACTAAGAAATTTTCCCTCTCTCTGCGCCGAAAGCCGTACTATTTAAACACCCTTCACCCATTCATCGGGTTTCTTCTCCGCTGAGTTCTCGGGCAGTTAGCATCTCTCTCTCCTTGCTCCAGTAAAACTAGTGTTTAAACTGCCCGAAATGAAAATACAGGGGAGCTTCGTATGACCCCCTGGGCCTGTAAGATTAAAAGGTTAAGTTTGGTGTCAAAGTATTCGAAATTTTATGTATCGATGGGGGTCCTAGAGGGGGGGGCGAGAATCAATAAAAACGCGCTCCGATGGATAGTTTCCGAGATATACGTTAATTAATTATGGTAATTAGACTAATTAACCATGATTGAGGCTTAAAAGGACTGCAAACATGTAGAAATTGGCTCTGGGATGGTTCCCAGACTTTGGAGATGCCGT